>CM055896.1:5408097-5948097 GCA_029582155.1 Panopea generosa | reverse complement strand
GAGGGTCGTGTTCGATTATCCGCCACGGTTATGTGTGGTGTCCTTAAGCAAGACACCTCTTTCGCATATGTTTAGTGTTGGTACTACCCAGGAAGAACTTCGAGCGTAATTTGTCTAAGTTGTAAGAACTTTTTTCACAATCGTAGAGAAATAAATAAGTTTAAACTATCTTACCTGTATACAATTAATGAAGCAAAGTAAACAAAAACACTGTATGATTAGTACAATATACATAAACGGAAAAAAGTTGCCACAGGGTCATTAACCACCTGGACGGTCAGAAGCAAAACCGTCACTGCGGACCTTAAATCTGGGTTACGGGTTTTCCCAAAACTGCCACTGCGGACCTTAAATCTTAGTTACTGGTTTACATAAAACCGTCACTGCGGACCTTAATCTGGGTTACTGATTTTCCCAAAACCGCCACGGCGGACCTTAAATCTGGGTTACTGGTTACCCCAAAACCGCCACTGCAGACCTTAAATCTTGGTTACTGGTTTCCCCAAAACCGTCACTGCGGTCCTTAAATCTGGGTTACATCAGCAATTATAGTATTTTGAATGTTGATCTACGATTTCAGGCCTGGATCGACATTCAAATTTTGACATAATCAGTTATAGTATTTTGAATTTTGATCTGCGATCTCAGGCCTGGATCGGACATTCAAATTCTGCCTTTCCTATTAGCATTTGAAATGTTGATCTACGTTTGTTGATGTTAAGCTGCATTGAATGTCGATCTACGACCTGGAGTTTTTAATGATATTTTACGACATGGAATTTTAAATGTCATTCATACACTGGATTATATGTTTTTTCTGATTTTAATAAACTACAATGTATGCTTTGTTTTACACACTGACTGCTTCTGCCACAATCGACATTCAAATTTGATATAAAAGCTTCATTGTCTAATACCATCATATGTTCGCAGCCTGTACCGTCACAAACATACAATGAGTGATGAGGATTTAATTATTCTTCAGTCACAAAGCAAATATTGGCTGAATAGAGTTCTACCTTTAATGTCACTCCCATGTTATGATTACAGATTTTGCCTGAACCGCCGTTCAGATATAGTACACTCTATAATCATGGGCAATCCATTTCCTAACGGAGAATCTCACCTTCACCTTCACCTCCACAGTGGTTAATAATTAACGACCGGTGTACTTTACCTTTACAGCCGCATCTATAAATTATGAAAAATACCACGTCTACCTGAAATTGTCCTCAGATGTATATTGATTACGACGATCTATTTATGTCATGGTTACTGACCACCTGGATTTGAAAGAGCTTTGCACGTGGGATTCGTAACACCGAGTGCGTGAAGCACTTGAGATGTTATGTTTGCAGGACGAGTGTAGATTATCAACATTCCGCGAGCATATCATATTTGATCAGTTACATGTATATAATTAGTAATACACTTACGCAATATCACAGGAATATAAGATGGGTCGGGATACAACCTACAAAACTGTCGCAAGACTGGTAAAACATCAGTAAACTTATTAATTATTGATACGAAGTGCCGTACACATTCTTAGACAACTACTGTTTGTTTCACTCGGGTTAGTATCGAACAATAATACTTTTTGATATCTACCCACGTGTAAGTATATGTACGGCATTTCGTATCTATTATTAATAATGTCAATGCTGTGTTGGCAGTCTTGTGACATTAATAAGTAATGGGATTTCTTTATGTCAGCTGCTCGCGTCGGTTAAAAGTATCTCTAGTTGACATGTCTGCAATTTTTGTTGCAATGCTTTTTATAAACACAAATTGAAAAGCAAGCCAAATATGACATAAAATTGATACTCTTTAAACTTATGTTAAGAAAATGCAACATTGATCTCAAATATATACCCGCAGATAATAAATAAACATAATAATACATCACATGCACTAAGGTAGCTAAGTAAGACGTTAGAGACAAAACTCACTTTTAGGGAATTTGGACATTACATAGAACACTAAGACTAGATAAAGAAAATAGCCTTAAAAGTATGTTAACATCAACTATACATTTCATAAAAGAATCAGTTATAAAGAAAGAAGTATATAACTATGGTAATCAATCAAAGAAGAAATTATGACTGTTTTATTAATGATTAAACCCTACTGGGATATATTTAAAGTGTGGTTTGAATACAGCCGATTTTTTAATTTCATCTCAACACATCTCCAAATGTTTATTATTTTGATACATGTCATTTACAGTTAACAGTAAATATCTATATTGAGATTTTTTTGGCAATTGGAACAAACGCTTTCTATCCTATCATTTATTGTTGATGTTCACTGCGCGTATGCAAATGTAACTATCATAGTTGAATTTTGTTCCTCATTCTATACAAAATAAGGTCTAGGATTTCCACGGTAAAAAAATATTTCACATAGTATTTTTTCATAGTATGAATGTATCAACACAAAATAATGCACAATTATTGATAGGTTGGCCAGCTTGTATTTTTTTAAAAGACAGTGGTAGTGATATTCTAAGCTTTTATTAAATAAGAAGTCCTCAAATGCTCATAAATACATGCATCTGTTAAAATCTTAAAAATGATTTTTTAGCAGAAAATCAGAACCATTACGAACCATTTAGAAATATTTCAAACCAAATTTCATATATAGGACTTTTTTAAGCTCTAAATTTATGTAACATTGGCAAAAAGGGACACAACTGTGTAATGAGACGTATAATAGAATTTTGATTCGATTCCATTTTTACCTACTTAATTACCTCATACCTACTTACATACCAACAAAAATCAAGTTTACTTATGTCCACGTATAAAATTAATGATTATTTTCAGATTATTATCAGAGATACGCCACTTTACAAAAAAGAATTGAATGGTTTGCCTACACACTAGTGTGTTTCAGTTTTATATTCAAGTCGTGTAGATCCTTCTTAAAAATATTAAGAAGAAACTGATGAAAATTGCCGTGTGTTCCTTTCAACCATTTTTCTCGTCGTTGTTCATGATATCCTGACATAAAGTCATAATTCTTCCCTTATTTGCATGCTGTCTTCTCCCATACGTCTTTCGTCTGGCATTGCTGGTGTATATATGACTAAAATCATGCTATAATATATGGATTATTTATTCCAAGACCACAAATGGTGTGTTACTTTCATACATTTTGGTTTAATTTTTCATAGTTAATTACTTTTTCTATATAATTGCATTCAAGTATTAGATATTCAACACCATCATTATTCATACACACGTGTTTATAATATCAAAATACTGTCTCACTTACGACAAAGCATATTTATGCTATATAAATGTATTTTATTAATCATATATTAGTTCGTTATTACATATATCAAACGATAAGCGACATATATATATATATATATATATTATATGTATTATATATATATATATATATATGTGTGTGTGTGTGTGTGTGTGTGTGTGTGTGTGTGTGTGTGTGTATGACAGAAAGTTAATTGGAAGCGGCTGCTTATCAATATCAAACTTCGTTCTACGTTTATTTGAGAATATATTTTTTTATTCTAATATACAGAACGGAACAGCTAACACGCCAGTTTTGTATTCCAAATGTTTTTGTCGCTATATTAAGGACAATAGTATGATATAACAATTGTATACGGCATAAATTACAGTATTGATTAGGCTGAATGTTATTTCTCATTTAAGTCCAAATTTAGAGGAAGCTGCGTTAATACTTATTGAGAAAGTACATAAAATGTCAAGTACATAAAATGTCAAGTACATAAAATGTCAAGTGACCGGTTAGCTGTTCCGTTCAGTATATGTGACACTACGCCAGTTTAATGCAAATCAATATTTCAACGGGATGGCTGTAATTAATGTGGTGAGCGCGTGCAGTCATACTTTGTCTTCTTTATTCCAATATTCCTCACATGCTTTTAATATGTATATGTGTCAATATGTTCGCAATAAAATGTGTTTAAATTAAACTAAACTAAACCAAACATTATCAAACTATCATATTATTTTGCATTATGAACGTGATTGACTCAAGAGGGGACGTACGACAGCTGAAGTACAGTTAGTACACATACCATGACAATAATACTAACTGCAATACATACATACAGGAGAAGTGACAACAGCTGTCACTGCCATGGATAAAGTTAAAGCTGCAGCTGTTACTGCCATGGATAAAGTTAAAGCTGCAGCTGTTACTGCCATGGATAAAGTTAAAGTTGCAGCTGTAACTGCCATGGATAAAGTTAAAGCTGCAGCTGTCACTGCCATGGATAAAGTTAAAGCTGCAGCTGTCACTGCCATGGATAAAGTTAAAGTTGCCACGGGAGGGCTTCAACCTTATTCACGGGTACATGATTGTATAGGCTTGCGTTGTATCTAATGTATATTTCTTTACTGGAATAGTTTAAGCTTAATTTGGTCAATCATGAATAAATATCATTCAGTTAAGTTTAAGTTCTGTCTCAGTTGGTAACACTTCGCTTAGATTGATTTAATGTGAAGATAAACAAGAAATTCGTCTATAACTAGTGTTATTCTTGTATATTTTTTGCTTAATTGCATGAAGATTCTTTTAAAACCTTTAAAACACGTTTTCCTTCTTTTTATTACGTAATGACTTGACAAAAATCATTGATTTAGACTTACCTTTGAGTAAAGTTACAAATAAGCATATAATTACGTTATTGTATAGACAACATCTGTTTACCGAACGTAATCTAATAGCACGCATTTGAAACTGTAAAGGCAGTATCAAATAACATTGCTCTTTTGTTTGGCATCGCAGACACAGAGTGCCTCTCGGGAAATTAAACATGAAATTTCAATCTCATTTCTTACAATGATAACGGTTTGCTAAAATAAATACTTAATCTACTTTGATACTGCCAATATTCTGAAGTTGGACAGCTATATATTCTGAGAGCTGTATTTGCCAGCGGTATTAGAACATGTACTTACAAATTGCTATGATAATAACGGCCTGAAGGCGAGAATTTAATACACGCTGATGAAATGCGTCATTTTCATAAGCCTGGTATATGTATCTGAAGCGGAACAAGTGCAAAACAAACAGGTGTTTTTTTTTGGCTTAAAGATTTTGGCGGGTTACATATAAATTCTCGTTCATGATGTGATGTTGCGTTTTTATATATATTGTTTTCGTTTTTTGATAACTGTTGATTAGAGAGTTGAACACGTGCAGCTATTGCGTGTTTCGCAGTATTGGCAATGCAATACTTAAAGTTTATACCAATTTCCTTGTGCTCGATTACGATAAAAGCTCAAAGGTTATATGAACCGCTCTCTATTCCGCTTCTTTGGTAGAGTCAGTTCTAAGTGTTGTTTTATGAGAGGCATACTCTGACAATAGTTTGGCGTTTTGCATTAAACAATAAGTTCAAAGTGGTAATTGTTATAAGTCTCGTGTGTATATATATATATATATATATATATATATATATATGGTAAGGAGAAACACACATCTAAATCTATTCGCGAAGGTTACATACATGATAGAAAGAATTATCATTTGGCAGTAAGTGGCGTATCTGACCGTAAAATGATGTACAAGACCATCTAACTCCAGGTGGATGTGGGCACATGCTCCCACATAAAAAATATTTTTAGGATTCATTTTCTGCATTCTGAGGCATTTTCATCAGATATAATGATGCATTCGCAAGAAAATGTGCAAGCCCAGCATGTTGCAGCTATAGCTGGCTTTCGGCTTTACGTCTTCATCAGCGGAAGAAAAACAACATTATTATTCAAATATGTATCTATATGAAACGTAAATATAAACAAAATATAGCAATAACAAAATACGAAATATAAAATGACTGAAAAAATATATTGCAGACTAAATTTTTACAAACTAAATCTATTCAAATGCACTGCAATTTGCGCGCGCTCTCGCCCCTTTACCTCAAATAATAAAAAAAAGCTTTCCCGAGCAGTGTTTTGTTTCATAAGCATAATATTCAATTTTATATAAAAACAATTTAAAATTTAGTTTATAGATTAATGTTGGCGTGCAAACGTTTCTAAATACAAAAGAACGCGTTTGCAATTATATTTTTATTCGCGCATTTTATCTTTTAATTTATATAATTATGTGTATCTATATGTGAGTGCTTGTGAACAACCAGATGTACATACCAGACTACGGTGAGCGCACCTAACTACAATGCAAACCATTGGCACAATAGCAAAGCCTCTTCCAACCCAATAGAATTGATGCCAATCATGACTTATATAGTATAACTATGGTTTTAAATGCAACACATTTGGACTGGACGGACAATTCACATATATGAACTGACAGCTTTATATGAGTAGGGTCCAGTTGAAGATTCATGACTACTCACATGCTATAAAGGACTGACATAAAACCCGTTTGATCATGAAGATTATATTATTTATTTCCTAAAGGGAGATAATTGAAATAACAAATATATATATAGATATGTATTTTATTTATTTTTATTCTATTTATATATATATATATATACAAATATTTATTTATCTATTTGTTTGATAAAAGACGTTTTTGTTATATTCAAAACAAATAAAAACTCTGAACTGATGTCAAACGGTTTTGTTACTAACAAGCGGGTTAAAACGTTAATATAACAAATGACAAAAAAAAGAGATAATTACCATCATGTCATTGGTGTAGGTGAACACGGTGTTTAACAGACTCGCACACCCATTTCCTAAGATAGATTAAGCCTAGCTAAGATGACAGATTCGTATTATATTGTAATACATCCAGATCACATGAGGGTGCCTAATTTTATAATCGATAAAATAAACATCAGTCGGTGTGATTATAGCAATTTCTAGGATTTTTATATCGCAACATCACAAGTATGGAAAGGGAAACGCATCATGATCAGAGTCAGTCTTAACGAATATTCCTTTACAGAAGTTGATCTGCAACTGTCATATCATATGTTTTAAGGTTGTATTATGGTAAATGTTATAACATGAAAGGGTAGTTGCTATATGATTCTAATGTTTGTTCAAGATTTGAATTGGCATACTTCATATACATTTTGCTGTTGTGCTATTATCTACGAACATGTGTGTATATATGCAATGATTTTGCGAGACCAAAAAAACGCGTTCGTTCTGATTGCTTCCTGTTACAAGCATGTGTATTTCTTTTTTTGTCTAGCATTTGAAACAAATACCCAAAGTAAAGCAATTTTCAAGTTTCGTGTTAAAACTATCCAACTGAAGATGGAGTATTCAAAGGACAGTCACCACAACAGTACAGACGACAATCAATATATAAAGAATAACAATCCGATTTAGTGCAATACAAGCATACAGAAGAAACGACCACAGGGGACGCCACCTTGGAATGCTCAGTTTGCAAACATGTCACTGCGAGACGTAAACCTAGTTTACTAGTTCGCCAAGTCTCGCAAGGGATTAACACCACAAAGATATAACTATTAATTAAAGCAGCACAGTGTATACAAAACGCAACAGAAATACAAAATACATTCACATTTACCATTTGCTTGAGCAAATCACTTGTCGTGTCAGTTGTCCACATTTATTAATTATTTTAATAACTCATTGGCTCACATGCTGCAGACGACATGTGAACAAACAAGTCTTAAATCGTTATGCCTATTTATTGCAAATCGTGCAGTTGGCATGCAACTCCTGAATAGTTTGAATAAAGGCAGTTAACATGCATGCAATCATTTATATTATTAATTCATATCGACATTATTTCAGCCATAAATTATATATTGTTTGTTCATTGAGTTATAAATAGTATTGATCGTTAAATATTCAAATAAAATATTACATTAGTAAGTTATAGTTCAATTACGATTTATAATTCAAACTTTCTCTTTTACTTAAAAATTTTAAATTTATGAAAAGTATATTGAGACAGCTGGAACCTCCACCACTACCCCCCCCCCCCCCCCCCCCCACACACACACACACACCCCGCAATTAACACAATTGATGACTTTTGGAATAGTGGATAATTGCATTGACACATTGTATTGACAAAAGTACATGATAAACTTCTTATTCGTTACATACATAGTCAAACATTATATAATTTTATTATTTTGAATCAGATTTTTTTAATGCTACGCCTATGCTTGCTTAGATAATGATGAACCAGGACAAAATGTTGCGTCCTTGGGTAATTCACACATTTTTGAAAAGTACAATTGTAGCTGTCAGTATAGTCTATAACTTGTATTATGGCGGGTGGGATTGGGGCTGGACTGGGTGTTATGCAGTCGAAAAATTTAGATATATTTTTTTGTTGTTCGCGTAAAGCCCCTTTCTATCACACAAACGCCTTATCGCGAAACAGGTATATTTTATAGGACAATGTATCTATCCTGCAGTTCCATTACACAAAGACCTTATCTCAGACCTAGAATAATCCATAGGACAATGTATGTACATTGTATCTATCTGACAGCTGGCGTTACATCAATTAGATATAATAACAGAAATTGGAAATGTATTCTACTTGAAAATTATTAGCTTACTATGGTATGTTATTTTACATTCCAGCATTGTTATAACAAATATCAATACTACAGTTGTATACATTGTTCACAATAATCAGCCACGTTGATTTTAACAAGTTGAAATATGTTACACAACCTGCCATGTGGTATGAGATTTCAAATGACATATAGTGCTTAATAGTTTCTAGTTGTTTAGTCCTAATTCGTTTGAAACTATAACCCACACCTTCATGTTATAGATGCACGTTTTTACCACTTGTATATTATTATTATTTTACCACTAGTATACGTTTTGCTTAATACTTGTTTTATCCAAAAAGTAAGCAAAATTTTAGCTATATCACAACTTCTTAAACGAGCAATAAAATTAAATTTTAATTTAAAGAATATTCTATAAATAGACTCTGGTATCTCCCGAATCATAACTGTCCCACAATTCATAGCAAATGAACGCTTACTAAATTATGACGTCAATTAAACTTTTCCTAAAGCAACTGACCAATCAACGTGCTCAATAATTTTAACGGACCCAATCGAGAACATGTATAATAATCGAATTCTCTAATATAATATAAACACAAACCATCCCACAGCATTTATTGCTTGATATCGAGAAAATTAGCTAGATATCTATATTACTTTGTTTTACATCTCAGACGCCTGCCACCACTTGGGAAATCAAATTTTAAAGCCTTATGTTGCTAGTGCTATTAAATCTTAAAATATGTACAAGCGTTTCATCCCATATTTTATTGTCAGTGAAGATAACTGTCATTTTAGTTTCCTTTTTATTGTCTAGATGTGAACTAAACCTAGGATTGTTTTGCGAATAAGACGTTTTATTGCGGTAGATGTGTTGTTTAAGACAGATGCGCGAAAAAGAATTCATACTTCAGAATTGAAATTCTCAAATAAAATGCTTGCTGTTTTATTTGATTAAGTAAAACTTCATGGTGTAGTTTAAGCAATAACGTCATCCAAAATTCGTTTTATGGGCAGAACACGTGTCACAATAATTGACATTGCTCAAGGCTAGACTTAATTGCATGTATTACCCGCATACATTAACAAGCTTTTGAATGCTTGGCACAAATCAATTTACGGGAAATTACCACTGATTCAAAAACAACAATCAATGGAAGGTTTTCTAGTCGAAGCAAACAATATTTCTGTGTGAAGGGGTATACATTTATAACTGTATATATATATATTTCTGTGTGAAGGGGTATACATTTATAACTGTATATATATATTTCTGTGTAAAGGGGTATACATTTATAACTGTATATATATATTACTGTATAAAGGGGTACATGTATACATTTATAACTGTATATATATATATATATATATATTTCTGTATGAAGGGGTATACATTTATACATTTATAACTGTATATATATATTTCTGTGTGAAGGGGTATACATTTATAACACTGTTTATCTTAATAGTGACAAAAAATCAATTTAAACAAACTTGCAACATATTGTATTAAGGGTTTCAAACTCAGAGATTCTCGTTTAACAGTTTAATGTAGAATACATTATATTGCAATTTAAATTTGTATTGAGTTTATGTTTAAATAATTTTTGTATGATTGTTTCTAAATACCAAGATAACACTCTCACAAAATATAAACTTAATGAAATGAATATTTATATTATTTCAAAGTATGTATTGATTTTGTATATATGTATGACGATGAGTTGTAATGCTTAAGTTTAATAAAATATATGTTATTTTCTATGATTGCAATATGATCTACTAAACATGCTGAAACAGTATAAAACTTCACTCTGTCAGAGTGGCGTATACTTTGTTGCCGTTACGTTTAAGCATTTTCAAGGATTTTTAATTGTGACGTTGAAGCGCGTATATTCTACTAGTGGCTGAATCCAAATAGTGACATTTGTTGACCAATTTCAAAATTCATTATAACATTTTATATAAAGCATCCTGTATTATTAATACAATGACAAGTAATACATGACAATACTTCGTAATTTAATGAGAATAAAACCACCTCACTTCCTCAAAGAATACATTAACAGTTTTATATAAAGATTTTGAACTGAGTTGGGTTCAATCACACGACCTCAGCCGTGATAGGTTAGTTATTTTTAGTCGTTGCCATAATCATTCGTTTGAAGATAGTCCCAACTGCAAGTATTTAAGGTGTAAGCCACCTATTGATTTTTGTTCTTTATTATATAGTAAATGATAAAAGTTTGAAGGCTTGTCATTCATAGAGAGACCAAAATGAAAGAAGTGAAACTTTGTCAACCTTTGCATTACCAAATATGATGAAAACAGTAGGGATCATGTGTTATATAAGAAATTTCTTCTACTAAGTGTGTACACTGTTGACAAAGTGAAAGTAGACTTCCGAAATGTATTTATACCTTAATTTCCAACCATCATTATTTTTTCCTGAATTCACAATTCAAATATGACAAAGCTTTAAAAAATCAAATGCATCAATAATGTCATTCAAATAGAAAAGAGCATTAAAATAAGGAAAATGCATTTTTGCAGAAGAGAAACAAGGGTTATTTATAACCGTCATTATGCGACTACCCAACGGTTGAGAGATTATCCGTATTAGACGAGCTATTTTGTTGATAAAAGGCGCCTAATGTGACACACACTGCAATTGTCTACTCGCAATTGATATATAAGTGGACAATTTTCGAGTTTAATTCAATATCAAGAATATTTTTTCTTCGATTTTGCTTCCTACATATTTGAATTTAACGAAACGAAAATGATTCACAAATATAATTTTGATTTTGATTGTATTTGTTTATATGTTAAAAAGGGCCATGTGCTTCATATTCGAAAGGTACTAACGGACATCTTCGTGAACCAGTTTAAATTGTGGATGGATGTCAAATAACAATATATGATATTAATGTTTTATTCATGAATATTATTTTTATTTACATAAACAAACTATTTGATATTACTTTATAAAATGAACACATAACAAACCCATGTTATGTTTCGTGAATACTTGATCACGTGTACAAATGTCTAGGTAGATATATAATTAGATACTTATCATTTAATAGACAGTCTACAAAATATCAAAACAACTTTTATATTAGTGACATGATGATTAAGTGCACTTGCTTTTTTATGTTATAAAGACCCTTGCATAATTTACTACGCAAACTATATGATCTGCCATGATTTGCGAATACCTGTTTCCTTCAAAATTTGTAATAAAACCGAGTTGCACGTCTTAGCTATCTGATAATATCTAACATTACATGTTTTGAAGTTTGACATGAGCTAATGAAAACGTAATAAATGGAACTATTCCTGAGCTTACGTACTTAGTTGTAATCGATGAGATTGCAAGTGCCTCTCATTTTAAGATGATATTTATATTATCTTGAACTTCTTAAATAAGTATGAATATCATACCGATACTGGCTTAAGATGTGTGTAAGATGTCCGACACATGCGAAAAAGATGCAAATCATCAAATGCAAATCAGTAGTTGTATTTTATGCTTGATGCATGTCTTATTGAAGGAAGTATAAAAGTATTAATTTTGATATTTTATAATTTATGATTTGATTATTAAAATTGTATTTGATATGTTTTATTTCTTCGAATATATATAAATAGCAGTCAACTAAACAATACGTGATTAAGAAAACGCTAAAATTTTACCTGAAATAAAATGTTTGAAACGCACAATTTCTATTATGTTCTATTTTTATTTTATCAGAGATAATAAACATCTGTAAACTGTAATTGCATTGACATTTCGACACTACAAACAAAACAATCAGTAATGTCTATACATTTGCCTAAGTTTAAGTTATCTAAAAACATTAATAAAAAAGCATGTAAAAGGATATAGATTTGATTTGACTGTCGTGCCTCAGAAATCCTTTGGTATTTCGGAATCGATCATAGAGCATGACTTAATTCCTAATGTTTGCAAATATATGCAAATTATTTACCATGATTGAAACATCGATATCAGACGGTGATCTATTCCTGAATTACCGCTACAATAATGCAGAGAATCTCGTAGATATATCGTGCACGGAACTATTCTAACAATTTATAGACTCTCTGAGACGATCTGTTATTCATGAAAAATATCTGTACCCTAATCAAGACCAATTATTATAGGTTATAGCGTTTGCGACACAATATATTTTCGCCATTCTATACGTGCAATTGTAGTAAAACAAATGCACGGTGTAATTTGACTAAAAATTGTTCACGCCACAACAATAACATACTAATTTGAATGTATTGAACTTAAATGGACATATGTGCGAGCGACAATAGTCTACTTACATATGTATATCACTAGTGTACTTATATATGTATATTACTAGTGTACTTATATATGTATACCACGAGTCTTTACTTGTATATGTATATATACCACGAGTATACTTATATGTGTATACCACCAGACAGTATACTTATATGTGTATACCACGAGTCTATGCCTATATACGTATACCACGAGTCTACTAAATATGTATACCGCGAGTCTGCGTATACATTTGCACAACACTAGTTTCATTATATGTGTGCATGACACTAGTCAACTCAAAGTATCATATTCATAACGTGTCTACTTATATTATTATAGCAGAGTGCGTGGTCTAGTGGTAGAGCATCGGGCCCAGGACCGAAGGGTCAGTGACTCAATCCTCTGCTCCGGCTATATGTGGCTAGATGTGGCTATATGTGATGTTCTTGAGTAAGAAACATTATCCGCATATGCATATACTAATCCCACACAGGAATACGTCGAGCCTGATTTGCTAAGTTGTAAACACTTGTTTTTACAATCGAAGTAAAATAAAATTAGTTAAAACTAAGCTGATATTATTGCATGTATGGCACTACTATACTAAGCATGTACGCGACACGTGTCTACATATATAAAAATATTAAAAAAATGACACTCGATTTAAGGAAGAATTGTAGAGTATTGATACATCCTTATCGTCATTACCGTTATAATAACATTGTATGTATTGGAAGACGATACATATTGGGTAATACAAAAAGTAAATTATCGTCTAAAATTGTAATCAGTTTCTGTATTGTCAATAAAAGCTGTTTTGCTTCCCGGAACACTATACATACACATTTCCGCTTCATAATGATATAGTGTGGCGTGACGACCCTCTTCATGACATACACGTTATTGACTTAAGAAAAACTTCTATCAAATATCGTCTTAAACCATAACTGTATGCTTCAGATAAGGCACTTTTATGCCATTAGGATTCCTATCACGTGCAAAGACGCATAAATAATTCAACCATCAACTGGACTTGTTGTACACGTATGTTTACCACGACGAATGGCTCGAACGTTGATGTAACATGTGTATGTCCCTCATGAACATATTAAAAAGGAAAACTGAGTCTGTTATATCCTATCCTATATGTTGTACTCTGTTTCCAAAGGGTTTTTGTATGGCTTTTAACCATTTTTTTTGTTTTATGAATGTGTAAACAATATCGAATCATGCACAAATTTAATAAAGCCCGGCTCCAGGGCTTTTATAAAAAATATATTTAAAAAGTGGCGTTGTCCAATGAAAATGCTTTAAATACATTTATGAAAGCTAGACTTGAATTTTAATATATCATTGACATATAACAGTTTTAAGCTGGCATGGTTGACGTAAATAGTCGCCAAATCATTTGATTTAGTGTTATTATTATTAAAAGTAAGCAGTGGTATCAACATGGAATGTACATGCGTATACTGTGACAGGGATAAAGTCGGATTTTTTTTCAAAGATTATGCCTCTTTTGTGTTTTTTTTAGCACATGCTTTCGTTTCTTAAACATTTAATGTAAAATCTGTCTAGTGCCTTCTTAGTCCATATGCACTGAACACGTTATTGCATTATATCTGAGCATATTAGTGTTGTGTTTTTTCAGAATAAACAGTCATATTTATATTGTTGTATTTTCAGATACAATAGAGCTATAAAATGTTGTTCATACCCGAGGTATGATTTCAAAATATGGGAAAGAGTAAGGTTTTACTCGAAGGAGCGTTTTTGCCATTGACTGTTTTCGCATCTTTTGAATGTTTTATTGTCCTTAAATGACTTAAGCTTTGAGTCACAACAAGAATACACAGGATATTTTTCACAACAACTATATTTTATACATAATATGAATAAAACAAGTTTTGATAACATCTGGCATGATGATACATATAGAAACAGCAACTTGCTTAAAGAGTCGTTAGCTATTTGAAACACCTTTGTGAACAATTATGTAGAAGAAGCACATATTTATTACATGTACAGCCAAACCTGTGTAAGTGGTCACCTCTATTGAGCAGCCACTTGTCTTAAGCAGCAATATTTGCTATTTCCTATGTCTATCCTTTCAGAGCAAATTAACCTGTAATAAGCAACAACCCGTGTTAAAATGCCAATTTTGCTCCTTCCATTGACTTGCTGTTTCAGACAGATTTGACTGTTTTACTTTTGAGACTTTTTCAATTAATGTCAGACAATTCGTATTTTAAGTAGCGCGTGTACTCTGGGTCTGTTCAAATATTACAGTCAAAAGCATGACTAAATTGTTTTCCGCCTCAATCTTAATAAGTCTGAAATTGAAACTAAAAAAAAATGAGTAAAATTAGTACAATAATGTTTTCAACGTAAAATTATTTTATGCATGCTTCAGTTTTGTTCCGCCCTTCGTTATCATTACTCAAATCCTTCAGGGAACATTTAGTTATGAGGTATGGAGTTAATACTTTATAGTGATGATATGCCTATCAGACAGTTCATTATGTATCATTACGTTCCTTGCTATGTATTAGAAACCATAAGCTTAATAGTTGATGAATATTTCATGGGGAGGTTACTGGGAAGATCAAAGTAGTTTTTGCGAGTAGTAATCTGCGTTCAGTTTCTGTGTTCAGTTCACTAGGGGCATTTTCAAGTAAGTTTGTATGATTCCAAAGGACCTGGTCCCGGTTTATCGAAAATACACTCAGGGACTTTGAAAACTCACCAATTACCTCGTACCTACAGGTAAAAATTTAGAAGTAAAAATTCACAGGCGATTGCATTGTATTACTTGTAACGGGTCAATCATTCGTACATTCGTTATTAACGGCTGTGGTTTTTCACTTTTTGGGGTACCTTCGAAAAACGGGGGAAAAAATCATCAAATATTCAAGTCTCAGTCATGAAATTTTGACAGTAGACGACAGAAATGGCGATAGAAATGACACTCTTAATGTATATAACTTGTCTTTGAAATCGGATGATATTTTTGCACAAAAATCACCTCTATGTAAGTGGTGTGTTTTCAAAGTCCCTGAGTCTACTTAAGTCCGTTATTTTGCTTAAACTCAAAAAGTGTGCTCAATTTGGGTATGAAATTGAACACACTGTTGATTTTAAGTAAAATAACAGACTTAAGTTTTTCGTGATTCGGGCCAGACTTCTGATTCACTATCAATTCCTTCAGTTTTATTTAAATATTCAAAATCTGAACTTAATTCTGACGGGTTAGATGAATATTATTTTATAAATGTCAATGAAACCAACTACATTTTTTCTAGAGCCAGTCCAAAATCATGATCACCAGTATGCTTTTATTTTATGTAAGTTTTTAAGTATTTAAGTACATACTCAAATATATTGGTGAAACAGAAGTCCGAACTTATAACAACTTTATAAAAGTACTATACAACATTCAACAGCCTCCACACAGTACGTAAGAATACCTGGAATGCTTTTCACAAAATAACTTAAGACAAAAATCGCCCTAAACGTAAACAAACAATTATTCATAATATCTTTAATTTTCATCCAAATGAAGCCAATTTGGTTCAAATCATAGAGAAAGTAACATATTTTCTGAAAATACAAACATTTTAAATATTGATCAAAATTTTAACACACAACGGAGAAATTTTCAAATTAACTTACGTCGATTTTTATCGTAAGTTACTTTGTGAAACGCAGCCCTGGCAGAATATTATTTATCTTTTATCTATCTATTTTTGGACACGTAATGATAACACCACATGCGCGATAATAATACGTCTGATATTCATTTTTTTATAATTACGTCAATGTTACACACTGTATGTGACATAATGAATATTTATACTGTTTTGAGTTTTTCTCCAGTATCATACTAGAATTAGTTATCATAAACTGTGCACATTGTACATGGTACTAATTCAAATGAAACATTAGGAGTTAATAGAAGCATTTAAAGAAATCGTGTTTTCTTTAGATCAAATGATAAATACTATTAACATTATTGGGATTATTGTTTTGTCAGTTTATTAAAGGGAATATATTAGATTTTTTTTTATAAAATATTTGTTCCCAATATATCATGCACATATATACCCAATGATACCCAATAACCACATATTGTCAAAAGGATATATTATATTTAAACATGTCAAAAAAACATATATATAATAAAATGTGATTTCTAACTTAAGCTAGTTAGACTAACATAGATTTCCTGATTAAAATTGCAACATATTTTGTAACGTATTAAATAAGTCACGTGGTTTCATTTTTATTTCAATGTAATTCGTTATACAGGTTACACGTAGTAAAATTTGTTTCATCTTTAAGTAGTTAGAAATAGTCTGAATGACGATACGATAGTCGTCAAACAGTATTTATGTGCTACCTATTTTTATGAAATTGGAATTTCGTTTCAAGTTTAGCACTCCAATTTAAATATCGATTTTGTCACGTTTTGGTTAATTTGACATACCAAATCAATCGCATTGTGTTTATCAATGATAACGAGATGATTTATATACATTTTAAAATCATAACAGTTATACAATCAAATCTAATATAAATTCATGTGGATTTTTCTTAATATAGACCATACATCTAGAATGAAAAGCCACATTTATTTTTAAGAATTATTTGAATATGTATTGACTGAAATCGTATTTGAATGTACCTGACATTTCGTGACTTTTCTCAAATCAAAGCTATTTTCTCTAAAATTTAGGTTTGAATAAGAAAGAATATTTTGGCTATGTAAAAGTCTATTAATGTCGTATGCATACTTTAATAGCACTTCTTTATATTTTGACGAAGATATTAGAAATGCAAAAGTAGCCGGTTAGCTATTCCGTACAGTATATATCATATGTTTATAAACCAGAGAAAGCAAGGTTTGTGGACCGGTAAATCCATGTTCGAGTTGCGCAGTGGCAGTTGTGTTACTTGTTTGTGTTATTTTTATAACGATTATTCAATGATTTTGTGTGAGGTTGTGTTGTCCTATTCGTCGTATTGTTTAAGCTTAAGAGATGTCTTTTTGATATTTGTATAGTAAAACATTTAACCTGAATGCCAATGCCTAACATATTTTTGGCCTTAATCGTTAAATTTATCAAGATCCGTAAGACTACAACGAAGAGAATGTTTTCTTTAATAAAATAGCACTTTAAATTAATATATAAAATTCGCATACAAGGAAATCTGCCATCTTCTTTGTCAACATTCTTAACTATTTGGTTTCGCGTTAAAAGGAAATAGCACTAAAAGCTTTCATTAGATGTTGAACATAAAACGTTATCTGTGGATTTATACAAATTACATTTAGTCAATATATATCGTCTGTAAATCTAATTAAATACTTAAATAAATGAGTTGACCCATACAATCAATTGGCGGTGCTTGTTTTTTTTTTTTACTATATTGTAACGTTTTAACTTTGTGTTTCAAACATGCATAACACATGGTTTGCGTTTCAGAAAAATAACTTAATTCTAAAATTACTTCGTTGATTTTTTAAAATTTTGATCGACATTTAAATTAATCAAAATAAATATACCGTTTTTCTGTATGGTTTGAGTAAATTTGGAATTCATCTGGAAGAATATCAAAAATGATATGAGTAAGTGACGGATTACGTTTACAACGATTTTTGTTGTAAGTCTTTTTTGGAAACGCAGCCATGTCCGTTCAAATATTTTAATGTATATCAAAAAACAGTACATGCGAGTTTGAATCAAATATCTTGGAACAGATATTACTATAAATACATTCGAACAAATACATCTGCTAAAGTGTGGTTTTATTCCTTACTTGTCTCGCAAATTTACTGTATTAACATGGTTTTATTATCATGTAGTGCCGTGACATCCGTATTTCATGGCGCAAGATAAGTACGACAAAATCGAATATAAAATTCTACAAACGTCTTCCCGTTATATATGTTAAGGTATCTTGTGTATTGATTCAACCCTATATAAACTTTTAAGAGCAATTTCTAATAGACGACTGGGTCAGAGTGACGCATCCCTTCCCACAGGGACATGCTAGTCACTTATACTTATATCCCGTTGTATCCAATGCCTTGAATTCCAATATTATTTCAACGCATTTGCCTCCCTATAACATTCTCCGTGCCACTTTGGTCTTGATTTTAACAGCATCGTGTTGGTTATCCATGCTGTACGGAATGCAATTGTTACGCATAATTAATGTCGTTATTAAACTTGATCGGAAATATATACATTTACAGAGATGTTATTCCCGAAAGGTTTGAGAGCCAGCAATACTGTAAGTTAATTTCCACAGCAAAAAGTCAGAAGAAAGCGTGTATAATACCAAGAGACATGGGATAGGAATGCCACGCGAACGTAGTTGCTTTGTGTCTTTGGCAGCATTTGTATGCAAGAATAGCATCAGTTTGAGACACATAGCGATGAAAATGCCATATACAAGCACGCAATGCTTAATAATTAAAGGGGATTTTCTTTTTAGATACTTGTGTAAAATACATTTTAAACTTGTTTTATTGATTTTTGCAATTAAGTGGGAGAAGTACTTTGTACAATGTCATACTGTGTTGATTTATTTAAAGAGGCACACCGACAATGGCACAACTTTGATTTCCTCGTTTGGCACTCAGCCATTAGAGGATAATTCAAAGCCTAGTCGGTCTGTTGGAAGTATAATGTGACTGGGCTGCATGGGTATCACTCCATGATCCTGTGGCAGCGCTTATGAAACTGTCTCAAGTAGACACCGTCGTGGTATGACTGAACCCTTGTTGAAAGCGACGCTAAGCACCATACAACAACAACAACAATACGTATGAATGCACATCCTTCTGAAGATCTCTTAATATTACGTTCTTAAACTCCATAACTATGTTTTACTGCTTCAGAATATTTCCCTTAATTTGATTATACAATAAAAAGTGCAAATACATTTCACACGTTTTGTCCTAGAATACCACATATTTGCAAAAATAAGTAAGACTTTTAACTATTTGCCAGTTATACACTTCCTAAACATGGAAACAAAATTAAGAGTCTAAAAATATTCTTGGATATATAAATATTTCATATATGCATGTAGAGTACTGATCTATATATGTAAGAAATCGTTTAAGTAAAGATGTATCAAAATTGGTGTAGGTCTGTTTTATAATAAAAAAACAAAAAAACTTGTTTTGTTTAGATGAGGATTATGTACACCTTAAGTATGTTTTAATCCGTCAAATATATAACCCAGTTGTTTTCTTAAAATTCTAAAGATACTGTAAGTAGTGTAATTTAAATGTTGCTGAAGGTGAAATTCATTTCACGTTCTATTGTCCTAATTTAAACAGTGTTAATTTAACAGGAAATGGTAATTGTTAAGTTTGTGATACAAACCAATTATACATGAGTAAAATGGATATACGTTTATAAAATGAAAGTTCAATAGTGTCTCTTGGAGAGTTTGTAGAAAACGCGCATTAAACAAATCAAAATAAAAAAAACACTTTTTACTGCAGTGATTGATAAATGCTATTATTCATTTCATTATTTTTTTTTCATTTTTTTTTTGTGTGTTGTCTTCTACGTTAGGCAATATCATTTAGTTTTCCATCTTTATTTACGTGTTTTGATTACATAGTGACTGATACGCCCATTTAGGCTGAGTAATTCTTAATATTTATTTACATCTTTGCTTATGTTGTAAATTTAACATGTATTGTACCTGTCACTTTAGCAAAAAATAATGTTAAATAATATAATATAATATAAAGTAATTTAAAATAATATATAGCATAAACTGTTACTTCCCGTTAGAAATATTACCGAAAATGAAAGATACGAAGGACTTTTACAAAGTAAATTAATATTATTGAATTTAATTTAATTTAAATCAACGTATCTGCATGAAATGTTTTAAATACTCACCATTTTTAAATACTCATCATTTTTAAATACTCACCATTTTTAAATACTCACCATTTTTTAATATTCTCTATTTGACACAACCAAAACAACTCCGTATCCGTTTTTTTTTTTGCAAATTAACAGTATACATTCTTATAAATCAATTTCCACTATGATTATTTAATAAATGAAATAAACTTATATGTAATTTCCAAACTACAAATTTCACGTGAAATTGACATTTGACAGAACTTACAATCATGTAAGCGTAATTTAGTTACTTTTAATTGTTTAAACTATCATTTAGATAATCGCTTATATTAATTATGTTTATGCTATTGCGCTGATCTTTAAATGATGTCTCCTGATAGACGTACTTTTTATTTATTCCAGATAAAAGAAATCATACTTTTTGAAAAAATTCTTAACATAATTAAACAACACGAACGATAATGTTACATTTAAAGTATAAGTGCTGCAGACATATCACGGAATGTTTTACATGCTGATGAAATTACTTCTTGTAACTGTTACATCACTTATTCCATTAACAATAAAAGTGAATGACATAATACAATGAAATGTTGAAATTTAGCAGTTTTTATCTTAATACCCTCCTCTGAGATCAGACGTCACTTGCAATAAGCAGATTGTCAGACAACTTGACATTGGTAGATACTCTAGAGAAACATATAAAGTGCTGTCGCCTATGTCTTGTCTTGTTAATATAAAATTCAAGTGGGTATATATATATATAATACATGTGCATACCATAACAGTTTCAGCAGGAAAATTAGTAGATTGTAAATGCCATATAAAACACAAGCCTCATGAATATTCAGTTATTTATAGATCACCTATGGGTATTAAGAAATATGCATTCATTTTATTATTGATTTTATAACACTTACGTGGTATTTACTGTCTTTTTAACAAAACAAAATGCAATAAAAAAATATGGGTAGCTTTGAAAGGTCCCGTAACAGTATAAATACAAACAATCTTCAATTAATCCCAACACATACACAGATTTCGATGACGTTACAAATGTGATTTCTACTTTAGAACCGTCAAAGAAAAAGATTGGAATAAAATAAAACTTTATTCGTACGTGTTCATAATTGGTATGGTTTTAAAGCGCCGTCTCAATATCACTCACCTCTCACCACTAAGGTCGTAGGTTCGAGACGAACTCGATCCAAACATTTTATAAAGAAAGTTTGCCAGTTACTTTCGGATGGACGGTTATCCAGATTTATGCTGAGGTCTTCCTCTATATAATATGAAGTTTGTTGAAAATACCAATAAACCTCATTAAACAAACTGCTTTCACACGGTGCATGTTCCAATAGTAGTGGGAGTTTAATGCCAAGTCTCTTGTTTGGCAATTATTTTATCATTTTCTTACTGCTGTGGCGCTTTGACTACTGTAACTATAGATCTTTACTTGTTTATTTCCACATACGTTCTGCTGATATATAACCTTCCAACCGTATCGATTTCGGTGGAAAAAAATATGAGCAATATTAAACAGATTGTTTGGCCAGAGAGGGAATTGTCTGTCATAGCCTGCAATTCCTCAGAGAAACACACATCACTACGTTTGTCATCGTTTAAAACCGATGTTTTGGATGCTAACATAATATTGTCAATAAGCTGCTTTTGCATTCCATCTGGAGAACACGTATCATTTCTGATTGGATAAAACCATCGAATTCATTCAGTTTGTCTGCTTTTAACAGAATATCGGTTAACACTGTACTATAGGGCGTAATGTGGGTAAAATATTGCACTATCATCCAAGAACAGATTTAATAAAAACGTCCTATTCTGTGCCTTAAAGAACCTCCTTCATCAGTTATTATTTTCATTTTATTGAATGCTTTACATTCCATAGACCCAAAACTACCAAAATTTTACTGTAATGCAAGATGTGTTACATTCCATGTACCCACATGCTACGTAAATGTCATATATAATATAAAACTAAAATTTGGCTAAACATTGTTTAAATATTCCTTGGCAATTTTTTGTCTTGTCTGCATGTGACACATATAATCCTATCTATTAATACATTTGTTGAGGCATTTCACAGCTATTTGAATAGGAACAGGAAGTGCTTTCGCGGGGTAGTCGCATAATGGCAGTGATAAATACTCATTGCTTTTTCTTATAAAATAATACATTTTCCTTATTTCAACGCTCATTTTTCTATTTAAATGTCAATAGTGATGCATTTGTATCATTTTGAAAGCATTGTCATATTTGAATTATGAATTTAGAAGAAAAAAAATATATAGGAAATAGGGGTATGAATACATTAAAACTACTTCCCTTTGTCATAAGTCCACAGAACAAAATATCTTGAAACAAAATCGCTGCTTTTCTAATGCTATTATTGCACTGCAGATATCTACAAAAATTAAAATGAAAGTTTCTTGATGATCATGACTGACATGACTTTAAGATATTTCGTTCATTTTATACTCAGGAAGGAAAATAAATGATGAGCTTACAACTTGATTGGTATCAAGTTTCATATTAAATTTTGTCATTCTTCAATTTTATCGTGTCTGGTGAAATGCAAAATATGATATATTGTATTTATCACGTGTAGTCTTGACAGTTAAAATACTTCAAAATGAGCACACTGTGCGTATGTTATCGAAGCAGGATTATCAATGTCAGATAAACACTCTTAAGGACGATTGCTATAGTTTTCTATGCACACCATCTCCGCGCATATAAGGAAACTAATTTTTCGAAACCTGCCAGAGTTACTACATACCGCTATACAACTGACCCTATTTCAGATGGCACAATCATTTACGGATACGCCTAATATTGTGTTCAATATATGATATATGCATACTGGTATAAAATAATTGTTTATAGCAATTTAACCTGAATATAAAATATAACGAAAACCTAATATTTATACAAATATTCGCATTTAGTATAAAAACTTTAATTTTGCAACTGCAGTTTATTAAATGATGGCATACTTTGAGAGCTAATTTTTCGAAAATTACTCAGTAAAGTGTATTTGTATTTGTCATAAGAATAGATATAAGAGAGTATTTTGTGAGGTTTTAAGCAATTTTTTTCACTACACTTTATCAAAATATTAAAAAACGCTATATTTTTATTATAAAATTGAAAAACAATCAATTCTCTGCCGAAATGATTTTATTTTTAAAAACCCTGAACTGTTAAATTAAAGTTTGTTATTACCATGAAAATTTATATTATATGCATTTATGTTATACTCTTAATTATATACTAGATGTAAACAATTTTAAATATTTTTTCGCATGGTTTGTTAAATTTATTTCGCCTAATTTCAAGGACGAGTAAGTTTATGAAAAGATAATACCAAAAAATTTAAACAATACATATGTGTTTTTTTTATATCTGATATAACATAAACATACATTAAACTTAAAAATTTGGAAGTTTTATTAAATTCTACCCATAGGAAAATGTGACAAAATCTATAGCATTCGTCTTTAATTGGTTATCCTTAAATAAAGATAGATTATATAAATAAACAACACAAACGGACATTATCAATTATTCAATAGCGATGCGTTTATAAATCATTTGTTTTAAGTGTTTCGTTAGTTACTAACGATCATGGCAGTTTTCGTAAGAGTGGAACACCTAATTAACACTGGAGGTTTAATTGTGTTGTCTAAAGAGGATCTAATAAAAGGCAACGGTAAAATAAAAGTTACAGACGATGGTGGTTTTCATCATTTTATCACTTCACTCTTTCGAGAAGCGTATGCCATAAACATAGCACGATAAAACGTAGTATCTGGAACTCTAAATGTAAACGATCAACTAGTCAGCTCGGGAAAATCAATATATGATATATTGGTTGACTTACACATTCCGTCAGGTTAGATTTATGTTTTGTAATCAACGGAAAACACATACTTTCATTTGGAGTTTGTAAATCTTGTGACACAGACTTTCTATAAACGGTCCATCTGTTTTATGAGAAGTTTGTAACTCGGTGCCTCTTATGAAATAGACTTTCAGTTTACGGCCCGTCTGCTTCTAGACTGTTTAATGGACACAACTCTCCTCGCTTGAGTCCGTCAATAGGCAGTGAGTTTTGCGGACGTTGATTGGTCAGTTGCTTCAGAAAAAAGTTGAATGACGTCATATATAGTTAAGTATGCTAGTCAACCGAGCAATGTTTTCTCTGTAAACGTTTGTTCACATTGGCAAACATATTTGAGAGCCTCTTGGTAACGTTTAATCATGGGACTTCATCTATCCCAGAACCTGATATCTCCCGAATCGGGTATATTAACCATTTATGAAAAAGCAGGGAGTTATATACCTGCACCACAGTTCATAGCAACTGGACGTTTACTAAGTTGTGACGTCATTTAAAATTTAAACTCCAATCAACGTGCCCAAATATATACTTTTGTAGTCTTTTAGGATTATCCCATTTGAATTTGAAATGTTCATATTTTAATCAAATCGGTTCTGATGACATTTAACTTCTAAGTTTATTTCGAAAATGAACACAGGCTATGTTTAAAATATGAGCATACCGGTGTTATTAATTGAATTAATTTAACTGACTTTACATATGAATGCACATGTGCAGAAAGATGTTGAATACCTAAACGGAGAATGTTACGAACGATCAGCATTGGTTTAAGGAATAGCATTGTATCAAGTTCTTCCAGAGATTATTTTTCCGTAATACGCACGTGCAAACATGGTTTCGGTTTATAAAGTCATTTTTTTTTGGTGCTATAATGTTTTATTTTAAAAAATAAAATAAAACATCTAATTAATATCGTTTTTTTTTCTATTTTTGAAATTATTAATGTTTCTGTTGGAGACGAAGTGAGGACAGGGTGGTGTTTTTATATATTAATATAAATATTATTCAATTTCGTGTGTTTGTGTGTGTGTTCATGCGGGCGCTTTTTCATAGAGACATTGAACAATCGAATAAGGATAAAACAATTCTTAAATTATGAAATTTGTGAAATGACTCGCATATCTAAAGCCCGTTGTACATGTACGAACGCCGATAATATATTTATTTCTTACTTTATGTACTTCCCATATGTTTGTATTAAGTGATTTATGTTTCCTCTCTCAGTCTGTCTGTAGCGCCCCTGCTTCTTGATATGTATAAAAAGTCATACTTTAGCTAATTATAGTGAATCCAATACAAACATACTTAGTTTATAATGGCGTCAATAAATTTTAGAATACTTCATTTAATTTCATTTTTAATAAGTTCAAACAATGCATCACTTAACGCTCCTTTCTGTTAGTTATACCAATGGAAAACGCAAGACAATTGTATAAATTTAAGAGAGCTTCGGTTCATAAATCTCGATGCATACGAGTAGTCCGCATTCAACTGTTTAATAATTCCACTAATTGGCCAGATAAATCATACAGAAATCAGAGAAATACATCATAACCTCTTCCTAAACGGCGACTCCAAGGAGTTGCTGAATCTCAGGATTGTGATTACTGGTGTGTAATTGACGTCATAAAGTTGCAGATAACCTTGAGGTGATACGATCTGAATGCATTGATGTCTTAAACTATCTCAAAGAAACACTTTTATATCTATTAGATATCTTTATACAATGTACATATTAAATTGTTAATTTCAACCAGATGTCACAAACAGAAAACAAAACAGATACACGACATTATAAGTACGGTTTTGGAGGGACATCTGCGTCATAATGGAATCTCCTTGACACCTTATAGGTTTGAAATTGCCTTTTCAGGAGTTTATGCATGTGAAATATTGCCGAATGAGATTCGAAAATGTCATTTGAATATTAAGGATAATAAGTAAAAGCGAAAACTCTAATAAAATACATTCAAATCTCAAACATTCAGACAAATATGTTTTCTTTATTCATATCAGAGGACGATACAAACGTTAGTAGATTCGAATAAATGTTAATGTCTGTAGAATTCTCGCTAATTAAATCATTTCAACAAAAGTTAAAAGATATCTTTATTCAAAATATGTGTGCTGAAATTGAAAGAACTTCGTTCACAAATCTGTACAAGATTATAAAAATAAATATATTCAATTATTACCTTTTTTATATAATAATATTATGCTATTTATAACAAGAAATTGTCGCATGTCAATTGCGGTAGGTAGGTCGGCAGGTGTGCCAATAAATGAAAGGAAATGATGGAATTTTGTTTATGAAATATACATGATATAAAAAAAATACTTTACACGTTTAATATTATCAAATTTACTTCACTTTTGATGGTTGAAAACTGTTACTGTACTGCAGTAAACAAAATTGACAAAATATTTACAAAATATTGAAATATGTGAAAAGGTAAACTTATTTAACATAAAATACATAAGATAAGTACTTACTTACCTCAGGAAAACGGATATATATTATATAAAGTACAGGTCTCATAACGTGTGACATCTCTAACAACGAAATTAATATGTTTTAATCACGCTATTGTTATTTTATCGCGATACACATATCTTAGATATTTATCTTCATAAATTCTAACCGCTATGTGAAGAACAGTGGTTCAAGATTTAGTTATAAAAGAAAAAAAATGCAAGATTATAGTGTGAGCCTTTATTTTCATTAACATATTAACTCAGTGTATCATTATGCAAGAATACCAGAGCGATGGTCTAGAGGTAGAACGTCGATCCCTCTAATGAAAGATCGCGGATTCGATCCCCGGCCGTGTCATACCAAAGACTTAAAAAATGGTACTTAGAGCTTTCATGCTCAGCATTTGAGGAATAGTTATAGGTCTGGTCGGCCGGTGTGAGTATAATGTGTCTGCGCTATGATAAGTTTGTGTGGCAGCGCTTAAAATACTGTCTCAAGAAGACACCGTCGCGATTTGACAGAACAATTGTTGAAAGCGACACAAATCATTATCATACAACAACAAAAACAACAACTTTCTGTAAGAATATCTCGAAATTAGAAATTATCGAAAACACATGACTGTCGTCAACAAATCACGCTACTTGTTATATTATTATGCGCTGTTTAAATCTTTGCTGTCAACATGTATATCAAGTCACATTCATTTGTTTTCACATCAGTTTTTTACTGGGTGTGGAAAGGTTTAATGTTAAATGAAGTAACCTTATTGTTTTTAGGAATAATTAAGGAAGCGTGGGTCTTACTGTATTAAATAACCATGTATTATCGAATTTATCACGGTGTGCACGTCAGATTAAAGCAGTATGTTATCCATTATTCTAGTTTTAAACCGTGGTAACATATCATTTATCATGGAAATAATGTATATTATTAGCATGCATGCTGATGTGCTGATAGTTTCCTTCGGTTACAAAAGAAAAAATGTTTTATATTTTGAAATAATATATATATATAATCGTTTATACATTCATGGTTGTGATATAAAATAGCCTCACTGAGATACAGCCAAATACACTGCATACTAAGAATAGCATCGTCAATATGTACACAAGGATAGACCTTCACCATCACTACTACAACTGAAGCACACATGCATACACTAATGCATGTATTCGCGAGGCATACAGTATCATAATCGTTTAACTAAAAAATACATACGTAAAATATCTTCACAAATATCGATAAATGGATAATATATTTTCATCAATATCTACAAAACTGTACATACGTTATATATAATTACCAATATCTACACACACAAAAAAAACATACGTAAAATAAATTCACATATATCTATAAATGCATATTACATAGCATCAATATCCATAAAACTATACATACGTTCGATATAATGACCACTATCTACACATGTGCACATACGTTAAACACAATAAAAACTATTTCAAAAGTTTACAAATAGTTCATATACACGAAATATCGTTTCCAGTATATACGTAAACAACACTCAAAAATGTCATTTAAATATTTTCATAAACATCAATAACAACAATGTTTTCAAAAAACGTCATGTTGCCATTGATTATAATCCCGTCAGAGGAATGTACGACACGACATTTTGTTATATCTAGTACGAACTGACATAGTTTAATTTTACATAACATTATTCTTTCTGGTCGGTTTTCAATTCTTTGGCGCCATTAAGTCAGATTTCTCGAGAACGTTTTTTTCTAAGAAAGTAATACAATAAGTAATCAATAGTTTACGAGAAGACATGGCTGATTATAAATTGTGCCAAATATTATTTTTCTTATTGATATACTTGGAAATATGATATATAATTATTTCAATTGTAGACAAATTGTATACGTGTCAAATGAAATTGAGAGCAATTCCAGCTGGATCCGGTAGAATAAGCATTCAGCCATTCACAACATTTCCCCCCTGCCAATATGAAAGAGTACCAATGACTTTTCATATTTTATAACAATATTTCAACTGTTAGTATCACATTTCTGATAAGAATTCTGGTTAAGCCTCGATACCAATTTAACCAGTGGAACCTTTAGTTGACATAACCCCATTCCTGAACGAGTCATTTAGCTTTATAATCTGGTAATAGTTGAATATATAATCATGTCGTTTCTATTTTCTATTTTCAGCCGTATTACCATCATGGGTTCGTATTATAAATCCAATTATCGCCACCAAACAACTCGGCTCTATTCCAGTGAATATGATGACATTGTCCCTTGGGAAGACAAGGTCGGAATATGATAAAATAACTAAAGGTTCGTAGCCAGGGCAGCACATAATGTTTGCTTACACGTGCACTCTTCTTTGTTCATTGTACCGAAAGTAACATAGACCGTTAGAGCATCAACGTGCTATAAGGTCTCACTTAAAAATATCATGACGGTAGCAAGATTCTTACGCCCAAGAAATAAGAGCTGTGTAAAGCGGTTGGGCAATAAAAAATTGGGAAAATGCATAAAATGTCATATTTCTTTGAGCATATGGAATCATTGGAACATGTTCATGATTTCTTAGTTTTAATGACATTGAAAACTGTTTGATGAAGTTAAAGTAGTATAAAAATGCGAAATGATACACTGCGACAAATGGGCAGACTTGTAAAAGAGGAAAGGGTTCCATCAAATCATTGAAATTGTGAAATAATTGGACCAACATATGACAATCTACTGGAACAATGCACTTTTAGAACCATTGGTAACGTATCTAGTGTTCCAGAAGTGCATACCTCCACAATATGTAGAACAGTACAAAAGTAATTGTTGTGTGAGACGTTTAAGTATATGAAACATGAATACATGTAGCACTGATGCTTCAAGGGGTTTATTTTATCATAATGTTGCTTTTGTTGTATTTTTGTACTTTTCTTGTAATATAACATGAAATAGTTGTGTTGACTGAATTTATCATATGTCTAGTACACAACTGTTTAGGCACGAACCATATCTAAAGTTGACAAAACAGCATTGGTTTTCTTTTTTTAAGTATAATAAATTAGATACTTTTACATCGTTGACATTCATGGAAAATATACAAATGGAACTTACATTATATTGAGTGATATTTTCATTACTCAGTGTTTGTAATTATAAATCTGGAATTGCCTGTGATATCGCATTGCCTTTCTTTGTTTAGCTGACAAGCTATTACTCATATAAAAATACTTCGAAGTAGTGAAAAACATCACTCACTATATGTGTTTCCAAAACACTGACATTTTGCATTTATATATACAGATCTGTATGCGTAGATTTTATTGTTTGTTTACATAGTGTCAATCTACCTAAACAAAAGCTATAATATCCAAGAGACTTTTACCAGTACGCTCATATTTTGAAAAAGTGAATAAGGACTTTCAAAATGAAATAATTATACCCCAATTTCCAGTCTTGTTTTTTTTCTATTCACAAACTAAAACTATCAAATGATTTTACAATGTTCAAAAACGTGAAAAGTCCATTTCATTAAAATAAAAAATGATCATAAATATAAGAAAAAAATACATATTTTTCAATAAATAGAAATATGTTTATTTGACGACCGTTACTAGTATTTTGCGACTATTGTTTTCTTATTATTATACCTGTTAACTTAGTTGATTTTCTTTAATGAATATAATAAATTTCTGACGTTTATATATCTAAAATGATTGCTGATTTGGTTCAGCCAAACATATTCATTTCATTGAAGCATGTACAAAATAAAAAAATTTTATAATACCCTTTAACTAGAGATCAACGAGGACAAGGTTCAACTGAAGTGGTACTATGAATAAAATGTTCAAAATGAGACCTACTATTGAAAGGTCGCGGTCGCCTCAATTTGCATAAGCATAGCCAATGCAATTATATATAATTACAGAGTAATCAAGGGGGACATCGTTTTGAACCGGTTTGTATCAAAATAGTTACTGGTCGGCCAAACCTCGCTCTTCGTCAGTCAATTTATCATAAATTGAGACAGTGCCAATAGAAATAGCTCAGTTACATTGTTAAGTACGGCTGCATGTACATGTGAATGATGAAAAACATAAAAAATACTGTTGCTTATATTTTGTTCCTTAAATAACCACTCCATCACTGCTTATTGAATATGAGCGTATATGTTTCTATAAAATACATGTGAATCATTTGATCACTTTCCAAAAGGAGCACTAGTTTCTTTTGTAGTTTAGTTTAAAGGATCTAACTGATCTGAAATGACATTATTTGATGATTTACTACAATTTTATAAATGATAGTTAAGATAAGCAAAACCATGACATGGCTTAATTTACAGAACCACTTATAAATTTAACTTTGTTTGTTACCTTTGAGATGTATTACCTTGTCAAAACAAACAGATTGCAAATTATACAAGCATACTTCTAATATTATATGTATTTGTTACGGTGGTGCGGTACAATATACTGTTCATTGTTACCACTTGCCGCAGATTATATTTTGTATCGCTACAATTGTATTTGTAGCGAATTTATTTTTATGATCTAATGCAATATTTGCATTAGTGATTGTGCAGTGGCCGTCTCCGGTATAGTCATGATATTCTCTACAATTATTATTCAGCATAATATAAATTGCTTATAATATCAACCGTACATCTATAATGTTTATTCAATATTTACTTTTAGCATTACAACTTCTCAAGGACCATTCCACGCACGTCGTCATCGGACCATTTGACGAAGCAATCTCCTTGGCAACAGAAGCACTTAATATAGCGTATCTAGCGACAACACCTATGATATCTTCTAATCTCAACTCAACATTTCAACTTTTGCCCAGCCTATCAGACTTCAGTCAGGCCCTTTTGGACGTCGTCAGAAAGTACAAATGGGAAAAAGTTAGCATATTCTTCGACGATGCCAAAGGTATTTTTTATTGAAATCTTGAAATATTTCGAATCTCCCTATTTGTACAACACCAAGTTAACCAATTTAGCATCCTAAATTGAATGTGTATTGTTATTATTTTGATCATAAAATGGAAAATTTATAATTTCATGTATTCCCTGACGAACATGATGTAATGAGTTAAAATTTCTTAGAATTTGCTGTATGGAAATCAAACAGATAATGGCTCGCACTCGTCGGTAAATGTTCTATTGCGTGTTTATAACAATTCATGACGTTTAATTACATATCTGCAATATTATCGAAATGTACTTCCATACTCACACACACATATATATATATATATATATATATATATATATATATAATTATCACAATTAGTTATCCGAAAAAGGATTTTTCGATTCTTGACTTTAAACATACGCAAGTACATGGATATTTATTCGAATCAATTGATTAGTTTTTATAAATGTAGCACTGTGGTTTTTGTTTTAATTAGTGTTTAAAATTTTCAAATCTTTGCCTAAATCTCGGTCCCACTTTTTTGTATAAATGGTTTCAACCAAACATTAAAATACAACAACAGTTACTTAATATAAGGTATGTGATGCGAATAATTATACTTTAGAAATACGTTTTTTTCATATCCTGATTCAACGTATAATTGGCAATATTTTTTTTAACATGTGTTTAATGAGATTTATCAGAATACTTGCATTTCATGCATCAAACACAACTACTATGAATTGTTATACCAGAGATGCATGCGATAATGTCAACACTTTCAGTATCAAATAATGAGCCACGGGGCAACCACTAAATAAAGAAGCAAAATGATACAAGATCCGAATTATCTCGTTTCTTGTAAAATATGACCAAACATATTTTGTAACATCATAAATATTTCCTTCAGCCTTCACTGTATCTTAATATTCTTTATAAATAAGTGACAAAAATAGCTTGATGTATAATTGAAATTCGAGCCTTAAAATAGGCATTTTTACAGTGTACTACTAATGCGCTATCCGATGCAAAATGTTTTAACTTTACATATGAGAATGATATTTAAATTTTAAAACTAGGAACGTCACACTAGTTTTGTTACAAATTGCAAAACTGAATTCCTTTCAATGGTTTGTAAGGATAATCTATCTTTAGTAGTTTAATTTAACACATCAAGTAGATGTATACTCAGACACTTTGTAAACGCACCACTTACGTACAGGTAATATTAATCTAGACAATTTTATCCGATTTCAATGAAAGTTTATATACGTTAAAAGTGCCATCTCTGTCTTCTACTGTCAAAATTTCATGACTGTGACCTGAACTTTTTATGCATTTTTCTCCATTTTTCGAGGCTACCTCCAAAAGTGAAAATTCACAGGCGTCACTCACGAGTGCATGTATCCAGGCGAATGGTACATAATCTCATTATTGACGCCTGTGAATTTTGACGCCATTACTTCATTTAAACTATTGGTCCCCTCTATTATGTAACCTGACGATGGTGCTCATTCTGTATATATATGAGAAATGTGGTTTGAATAAAAACGATAGTATTAAAAGATTTGTGTTTATGTAATGTGATTGAGAAGGTACATTTGAAATGATGAATAATATTAAGTTATTGCACAGTCACAGAATTCAAAGTTTCCATGAAATTGCAATTAAAATAGTGTTCACTTGCCAAATTATCAGTTGCGGCCTATAGAAAATATAAAGTCCAATTATGAATAGGAGGCACTCTTCATGCGATTCTATTGAAGGTATTTATCAGATGTAACTAAAATGTTATCGAAACCGTGAACTATTTCGAACCAACACAGAAATCCATTTATCATCCCGGAATTAATGTTTTATATTAAATTTATCAAATTGATCATTATATGGAGTATTTACAGATTTTATCAATTCCCTTAAGGAGTGGAAGTCGATGTAATTAATTAAAATCTGTAGGTGGTGCAGGAGTATAAACTCAATACTCTGAGTTGATTACAGAGCAGTGACAGATATAATGGAATGTCATTGTCGCTTTGATTGATAGAAATATTGTTTAGCGATTGCTGGATTCACAATTACTCAATTAACTGAAATTATATTTTTATTAAATGACATTGATATAATTTCCTGGTCTTAATTGCTTTCTGACGAGACGTAAATGTAATAACAATTCTGTTTTTATGGCTAGATCGAATTCATTATTTGAACATAACGCTATTATATCATATGACCAGAAAAGTAATTACTTGTCATAATGTCCACAGCGTTGATGTGTGGTCGGATGTCATCATTTGAAATAGGATCATTCCTTAATAATGATAATATCAGCAGTTAAGCATACTCACCATTGTATATTGGCCAGAGGGAGTTTATTGTTACATTCCATTTATAATGAAAACAGTGTATGCGTATATGTTTTCCATGCAAGGGTAAATGGCTAATTGGACACAACTAATAAAGCATTACGTATGATACTCAAAGCAAGGTATACTCTAACTAGTGATATAAAATGTCCCATTAGTTTAACAGAGCAATATTTTAACTGGTGTTATGTTATAAAACGTAATACAATAGTTTGCATCATACAAAACAACAGGTCTTATTGATCTAAACCAGAATTTACTAGCCGGCTGTGACTACTTTTTTATTGTACAAAACAAACAAAAAGTCTTGACTAAATGGTCTAAAGCGTCGTTTCGTACTTACGACTTCTCATCGTAGAGGTTATAGGTTTGCAACTGCATCGGTGCAGAAACGTCATATAAGACATTGTGTCGGTGGCTTGCGGAAAAACGGTGATTGATTCTTTGAACTTCAATGAAGATTTAATATGTATTATGTCTCCCTCCACGCATAAAAATCGATATAACATATACACATACATAAGTATATATCATGCAATGAGTTGAACAAGTTGTTTAATACATTTAAGTTTGTTACCTTTCTTATAAACTTAGATGAAAATAACATTATAATAATAATAATTATCATTTCAGCATTGAAAAACCGTACAGAATGATTATATTTATACTCAAAATGTCACAAACTTCTTAATTCAAATATTCATTATTAAGAACTTTTTATGATTATTTAACAGAAAATTTCACAGGGTCACATTTCCTGACCATAATTTATGTTTATAGGATTTTGCAAATATGTTAGAAGTTCAGTCCGGGTCCTATTCTCAGACTCAATTATTGATAAATTTAGATCCTGGTTAACAGGTGATCCAACCCAATTTCGCTTTTCCGCCAGCACGAGTACCCATTTACCATTGGATGATGACGGGACATATGATATAAATACCACTATAAACACTTAATCTAAGTAGCATACATACAAAACACGTGCCTTATCCCCTTACATCTAATCTCTTTGGATATAGTTGGATTACTCAAACTGATCTTAAACCATTTGATTGTATAAAGTGGGGTTATATGCGCATGGCAATCCTGACATTTCATAATAAATATCACCTTTATTACTCAACGAATATATCCGGATAATCATTCAAGAATTCTTGCAATGAATCATGCCGACTGTATCACACAGATGCGCGCTTACTACAAGTGCCCACTGTACTCTCAGATATACGGTATCTATTTAACAACAGTGTTTTTTTATCAAAGCCACTCCAAAACATTGTCAGTGGTAATTTAATCATTCAATACATATGCCATTTGTAACATATGGAGATTATGTGTATTATTTGAAACACAATTTTGAGCTTGTTTCTAACATCCGATCTGAATATAAACAAATAAAACATATTTAATAATACATGGATTCATTTAAATAAATATTTCAGTAAAATTTAATGAGCTCTTTGTTAATAGTCAAATATTTATCATGCGTATCATATGGCGAGTTATTTAGATTTGAAAATACAATGCCGATGCGTTGACATGCGTGAATATATATTGATTACGTAAGCTATAAATACAGATTTATATAAATCAGGTAATATATCGATAAAGGTATTAACATGTACAGGGTTTACGAACGGGTTGTTATTTAACAATTAAATAATAAGGTAACAATTATGTAGACACATAAATTGTTTACGGCACAAAACAATAAAACGTTCTGACAAAGATACCATTTAGTCACTGTTTTGTACGGATACGAGTGTTCAGCAGGTGTAACAGATTTATATCAGATACGATATTAATAAAGGTATATAACCTGTACGGGGTTTACGAACAGGTAAAAGTAAAATGATATAAAAGAATTTATGTAGATACTTATACACTAATATACATGTATAAAATATATACGGCATAAACAATAAATGTTTTGAAAAGGATATAATTTAGTCACTACTTTGTACGGAATCGTGTGTTCAGCAGGTGTAATAGCAGCATTTATATTCGTATACGATACATGTATAGTAATTGAAAAAAAAAAGATTAAAGAATAACCTTCGATAAAAGAGCACATTGGAAGTACAGAATGCAATCAAAAGAGGAACTCAGAGGAAGGCAGACTCGGTTTTACTGAAAATGTGAATATGGTAATGAAACATGCAACATCTCTCCCGTCCCTAAGCACCTGTAAATGGTATTATAGTGTCCAGCAACAGTGTGATTTCCAAGGAATTAGAAATAATGCCAAGACCGTGTCTAAGTACGAGGAGATTCTTTCACGTCCGCCACATAGCACAGTAGACTGATGTTGTGATATCCACTACTGTATATTAGAAGGATCCATTGAAAGTAGGGAACATTTATCAATTCTTTAGGTTATTTAAATAAAGTATTAAAAATGATCATAATCTGGTATTGATAGATTAAATTATTACAAGTACTGATAGACCTTCCTAATTTAATTGCTACTATTGTAGGTTTAAATTTATGTATACAACATTTTTAAAAATGACAAAATACAATATCCGCAATATACTTCTTTTGTTTGAATTTGTGCTGCTCGCATATTTGATTTGATCTTTTATTTCTCCCAGGTAGGAGAACATAAACAACAACAACATATAACATTATAATTATGTACATTAATAATTAAATCGAGCAAATTATACGATTTAAATTTAAGTACGTTTATACAACGTTATTAACAAAAAAAAACCACACCAGTCATTCAACTATAGATTCTTAGCATAATAATCTATAATAAAAATAGAGTAGCATAACCATACATCGGATTATATTTGTTATTCATAAACACATGTATACATTTGTTGTATAGTGTTGATATCAATATCCTTGGATTCATTCCTTAACGAAATACACGATAAAAATGAAATTCTAGGAATAAAAAATAGTCCCTGTCTCGTACAATCATTTTGGGGGGTGATCAAGACTACACAGCTATGGTCTTTATGTAATGCTCGACTTATAACACTTATTTAAAAGCGCTAGAATAAATTGATGTTAACAAAATAATCAGTGTCAGTGTACTGTATGTTCATATCATATTTGCGCATTGGTTATCAAAATACGTATTGACTGACGTTTCCAACTAAATGATTTACAGCGCATTGTGTTTCATAAATTTTACTAATTACCAATATGAATATCACAGGATCATATTAAAGTAGTTTATACTAGTCGATATGGACCATAAATTTGTTTCTGTTACAAATTTAGATTAAAAAAAGTGGATGGACGTGATCAAGGGTTCTGACAGGACAGTTGAAAACAGGACCGAGTATGTACTTTAATACACAATAAAATTTGAAAATAAAAAAAGAATTGTGATTGTCCACTTACGTTATATGCAATATGTATTTACTGAGTAGTACATATGCTCGTTCTGTATGGTAAATACTATAATACAATTGGAATAAATATAAAATATGGTCTATATTTCTAAACTACTTAACTGTTCGATGGTATTAAACATAGTGCTGTTTGTTTGGATATTTGTATCCTCAACGAGCAAACACATTGCATGATGACAATGGTTGTCTATTAAATAACTTCTGACATGTTAGTAATTGCAAACATAACAAATGCATGGGCATAGACAGTATTTACATTTCCTTTGATGTAGGATTGACTTACTACAAAAGATGCATTAAGCCGCCTTAGTGCTACTTCCACTATAGACGTAAATACAGTTAAGTGTTTTTATTTGATTCGTATTCATAAGTATTGGAAAGTTAAGGCAATGGAGACATGGTCACACGTACTTTTCAAAGAGTCAGATCAAAATATTCTAGGATAGGTCGACATTTGAACTTCGTTTCATGATAAAAATACATGTTAAAGGATCTTTTGCAAATCTGAAAGCAAACAAGAAAATAAACTAAAATCGAATGCATCTATACCTGAGGGGAAATCAGTTTTCATCGACTAGGCTAAGCAGTATTCTCCTTCGAGCAGCACTAATTGGTATCCTTGGCTCCGTGGGACCAGAACTTACAACAGCACTACGTCAACGTACTGGGAGACATTTTACAGCCAATCCAAGGCACGCGTGGAGCGTGTGGTCCAGTGTTGATTTCACAATCGAAGTAAAATAGTGTAAACTAAGGCACGTAAAACTGTTGCTGTAGGAGGCAAGTGGAGCAACCAAATACATTTAGTAGCATACAAGATTCTATTTAGTCATGAACATATTAGTATCGTAAATATGCAACATCCCTCACGCATTCTAATATCGGCTTAACGTTTCACGCACCAATTAATTTAACACTTTTCCACATATAGAAAAAATTAATACGATTTGTTTAGGTAACACATAATATTATACAAGTGTAATAGTGCAACTTTAATATCGAAATGAAATACTCTCTCATTAATACTAAAGGTACGTTTCAGCACATACTATAGCAATTATTAAAAAAATCCCTTGGTGACATGAAAGGCAGACTCTGCTTTATTGTTTCTAACATGTGGGTGTTGTTCCTTTTACTTTGAGAGTAAAAGTAAATTGGGAACAGCACGTATTATTAAGTTGTTTGTTTAATGGTGCTAGTTTTAGTGTAATGCTTTATATATAATATCGGTACACTATTGGTTACAGTGATTGTACTTTTACAACATTAATGACAATCTATTTGACATTGTGTCAGTGTGTTGTCTCATCTTTCACCACTGACTACTGAATTAGTTTAGGACTATACAAAGCCGACATTTGTATTCAACCTCAATCAAGTAGTCAAGTTTTAAATTGATTTCATTCATTCGATTGTATAAGTAATTTTCATGAGGCGTCGACCCATTGACATTTCTGCATAACTAAATAACATAAACACTTTAAAGTAATCATAACATTAAAAGGACATATGGTAACTTAAAGTCGTCGTTTACCCATTTTCACTAATCAAATAAATTTGTACTACTATTAGAGTTTAACCATATGACGACTGCTTACTGATCTGGTTTAACGTATAGTATCACTTGTTTTTCTTTTACTACATGGAATGTTCCATTTCAACCACGCACACGTGGACACTTACACGTATGGATGAGGAATCTTGTGGAGGACTACTTTCATTCTCCTTTGTTGGGTGTGATGACTAAAGACATATCTACTTTGATGAAACAAACCTTGAACATGCTAGAGACGGGTTTTGCAATTGACCTTTTATATTGTCTATTATTTCAGAGTGTACGTACGCATTTAGGTGATAACTTTCAATTAAATATGATGTTGATATGTCTGGCAAAGGTTGTGTTTCCTGTGAGGATTATCTTTTCGTTTTTTAATTTATTATTTTGAACTCCCTATATTTGTTTACGTTTCATCGAAACTATAAATATTTGAAATGCAAAATGATGAGATCTGATAATGGAACAACTGCAGATGAGGCATAAGAATCGATTGAAACTCAACACTATCATAAGATATACTAAATAAGATATCTAATCCAGTTTGATAATGCTATTCAACTATACGTGATAAGAATGTATTATGATTTGAATGTTATTTAAAATATTAAGATAGTTAGATAAAACGTATTAACACTTTTACCATAATGTATTCTTAATAGCAGTTTGTTTAATGCAAACTATGCATATCTATAAAAGACATTAACTATAGTATAGGATGAAAATCGTTTACCAGGAGTTTATGGACTCCTGGACAAAAATATTTCATAAATCAAAGTCCCAGACAATTTATTGTTGTCTTGTTCGTGTGCGTTTTTCTAATTTATCTTGGAAAATGAATTGAAACTATTTGACACGTATCACTTTTAGGCTCCATGTTATATATATATATATATATATATATATCTACTGATACTGCAACACCCTCTCACGAGGATCATGTGCAGGCACAACGTGCACAGGCTTATGGTCATTTGAATCACTGATTAACACAGAAACCCAGTAAGATACTTTACGTGTTGCACTTGGTATGAATCTCCCTGTACACTGGACTGACTGCTTTTAAATCCATTCCGACGGATTGCATGCTTTCGCCGTATAATACGGGTGTTTGTTTCAAATAACTGACGAAACATTCAATGGATATGACACTTCCTGTACAAGGGACCGGTTGCTTTAAATCCCCTCATAAGAATGTGCATGCTTTCCCCGTGCCTTGCCCGACTTGCCCGACGAAACGCCACCGGGAATCGATCCAGGGACCTCTGGTTTTTGGAGCAAGCATACTTGAGGTAGAAACATCTATACAACATCAAATCAACGGATGGTGTATAACATTCAGCTTCTTATGGTCATTGTCGTATATATGGTGGCAAAAGTTGTTTTGTTAGTTTTTTTCTTATTTGTTTTTGTTTGTTTTTTTTTGGGTAATGGGTGGGGCGTTGTGATGTATTATCTTCTTGGTTTAACCACCGCGTAAATATCGTCTCACATCAATACATCTTACCGAGCTAAGTTTAATTCAGACTTGAGTGATCAGTGATCTTCAGAAAGCGTCTTAGAATAATCGCTAAGAATCGACAGAACAATATCACGTGTGCTTTATCATCACACTGCAACAATTAAGTGATCATGGAGATAAGAATGAAAAGGAAGCCACTTTTAGAAGAGGTCTTTTTCAGTTCTATTATAATATTTATATTAACTCAACCAAAACAATTCAAGATATATTTCCGGAAATATAACCGTTTTCTGTTCTTCTCCAAAATATTATATTTTTCCTTTCAGTGAATTTTATGCTGCAATATATCACGATTACAATATTCAAGAATGACACAAAAATTGAAGGGTAATTACTTTGAATTGCCCTTAGATTTATCATTTACACGTTCAGTAGTGTTAACCGTGTTTTTTCTGTAATGGTAGTGTGCAGTTTATCCGAATATCAATAAAAGTGACGTACGCCATGTACAACGGATGTGCAATTAAAGAGTCAGTGAAGTGATGGAATAGTATCGATGCGAGGATTAAATCTATCAGTATTTCGTTATTAATAGGAGCGCATGAACGTATTTCATGGTTATTTAATCATGTATTGAGTTAGATAGTTATGTCAGTGATAGAAACACATGTATATCATTCAAGACCGTTTAAACAAGGTATAGGTTAATCACTTAAGAGTTAATATAAGAAAGCCAGCAGTTTAAGACAATACAAAAGAAGCCAACCACCATACTAGTTATTTGTATTGCTTAGATCATATTTGCTCAATTTTTAAATCGTCTCTGTCAATCTTTTCATTTCATTCAATATTGTCATTAGGTTAAAAGACTACTTTCCACTGTGGACGAATGTACTAATTAATTAGTGCTGTTACTAAATAGGGTGGTCCTCCTTGGTCAAGTGGTCTACGGCACCGTCTCAAGATAACTTATCTCTCACCGCTAAGGTTCATAAATGTTATGGAATAGATTTGGCAGATATTTGTGGAAGGGCGGTGGTTTAACTTACATTCATTCTGAGGTCTTTCTACACCAAAACCAATAATAATAATATATTCTGGAATGTGTTTTAAATGGCATTAATATACCCAATTTATTCAAAATATACTTATTTATTTATTTATTTATTTATTTATTTATTACAGCTGTTTTCTTAAAATAGTTTTAGTTGAGTTAATAATATACGTATATATATAATACTGATTTTTTTTTATTAAACGACCTTTCTTTATTAACGTCAATACCTAATTGCCTTGATAACACAACGGAAATGCTCCCCATTCAATCCATTTCATTAAACCAGACTTGCAGACGACACTGTAATATGACCGAACCCAATCTTTCAGCTTATCTAAATTCATTTATTGGTCTTATAGTTTTCCGATTTTTCTTCCGTGACGTTTCGCGTGCAAACAAATAGAAAATTTGGCACAAATGGTCATGTGGAAGATCGCTTTATTTGATTATTTGCCTAAGAAACCGCTATTAGTCGGCCAATTTAATATTATATTAAAGTAACTTGATGTACTCCAGGACAGAGTAGGAATTGATTTTATATCTATGGCTGTCCTAGCGCATTGCGGTAAAAGTGTATTTCTAAACATAAACAACATTGTATGGACAAACAACAGTTTTAGGAGGGAATGTTGACGCTTTGCTTATAAACAGTGACCATCATGACAATTTTAGGCCATGGAGTACCATGATTTATATTTAGTAACACATTTATATTAGATATCACATTCATTCAATAAAGCTTCCTAGAGAATTAAAGCAAAATTAGTTATATAAATCTTTGTAATGGTATGCAACCTCTAAATCATCCTAAAGCGCATGCGCTATTTTTAACCCCAAGGTCAATATTTGTGAAAATCAAGTGTGGCGTACTCGAATTCGTTGTTCACAGCTGCTAAAAAATATGTTTTGAGAAGAAAATTTATAATGTTTATACTATTTTAGTGAAATGTTAAGTTTCACATTCATGGGCAATGGACGTTGTAAACTTATTTTTCGCATTCTATAAGCTTGTCTTTCATTCCAATCCTTTTGACAAAATTGTTTGTAAATATGTAATATTGTAAGATATTCGAAATAAAATCTGTTTAAACTAATAAAACTATAGTATTACGAAGAAAACATTTTTTTGCCGATTAGAATAAGATTATCTTACCGGAACCACGTGACCACGATATCGGTGTCCGGCAGGCGAAATACAAAATAGGTTAAATTAATAATGTAGTGTTATCTATTCATATCGATAACATATACTTGATATTGAATGATTCAATCGTGTGTTCGAATCCTTGTCCGGTCACAGTATCTGTGGTGATTTATATACGACATTGCACCTCATTGTCATTCTTCTATCACCGTTGATTCAACTGGGAAAGTTATTAGTTCCTATCAGAAATGGGTGTGCTCGAGTACTTGTTAACGTTCTAGGATCCCAGGAAAAAGTGGTTAGCACTCAATTGCATTTTATAATTCGAAATATCCAAATAAACAAATTCATTTATCATATAATTTACGATGCAAGAGTGTAATAAACCCATGACATAATTTTTATATTAACCTAGTTCAATATCTCTTCCGACTCATAGCTCGGTATAACTCGGCTCTTATACGTAAATTGTCGAAGTACTTTCGGATTTCCTGAATACATAAATGACGTCGATTTGTCATGGTTAAATGACGTTATTTTGAGACGTTACGTCATTGGATAACTTCATAGAAACAAATAAGCCAGATATTCTCACGTAATATATGTAAAATAAACGGTAATTGTAAACATTTCCGGATAATGTGATAAAACGAATCTTACATTCGTGCTCATTTATTATTGAATTTATCAAACGCATTGGGAAAAATTATATAATGCTCAGCAGAGACTCGCATAATAAATGTTTCCCAACTCGTTTGATAAATTCAATAAGAAATAAGCACGAATGTAAGATCCTCTATATATTAGTATATTACTATATTCTGAGTATCCTGGAAGTCTTTAGTCATTCCCTGTGGTCAGTTTTAATCATTATGCTATCTGACTGAATTACGGCATTCGCCTGTCAAGAAAACAATGACAGCATTGAGAGTGTTTTTGTGTGATTAATGAAAATGATTTATGTTGAATTAAATATTTGTGCAGACGCACAACACCAAATATTATTTCTGGTATAAAATCGATTATATCAGTTCTAAACCAGAAAACATCTCTATTGTAACCAGGCACAACCGACAGAATAAACATAATTAAGTTCCACAGTCAACAATGCAAAAGGCTTTGTCAAAGTACAGCAGAACATGCACATTAATCATGTTTGCAAATAAAGCACGAAGGATTAATCATCAATACTTTTGTTAACAAGACCAATTTCAATAACCATTAAGTTAAACGCAGTCTTCTGTATTGTTTATTCCGCAATCACATTAACACATTCGATTTTGAATTTTAATTACTTGTCTGGTAATTCCGAGGGGCTAATAACACCACTTACAGAGAATAATTTTGATTGCTATCTAAATCTGTATACGTTTTTCAATCGAAATTGAATATGTGAATTTAAAACCATTAAATAGAATAATTTGGAAAACAAAACAGCTGATCACTATTAAACCTTAATTCAAAATTATAGAGAAATGAAAAAGCGACTGAAACAAAAACATGCTATTTTGTTCTAGCGAATCTATATATGTGGGCGTTGGTGTAGTGGAAAGGGTGTTAGTCACTCACGCACGATGTCAAGATTTTGATCCAAGATTTAATTCTTTAAAATTGCACTCAGTGCCTATTCTACCCAGCCAGGGCACGACTTGAAAGCGATCAAAAAAAATTAATGTACTTTATTATCGATCTTTATAAATTCGTTGAACTATATGTGTACATCTTTTATATGTGTTTGTTATGGCGTGAAAACAGTCTGATGTCTACGAATTGTTTATGAACACAACCGTTCAATTTAAATAGAAAACGCTTATTTATTCATGGACGTCCGTTGTGTGTATATATTTGGCAATAAAATATGTTTGAATTTAATAACTTATGAATATCATAACTTGTCATACTTTTCCTTGTTGCAATAGAATGATGTAACGCACTATCGCTTACCAAAGCAGTTTAAGGCAGTTACGCTACTTCTAACTTATTATCAAAAAACAGCAGAAAACGGGAAACAGAATAATTTAAAAGCTACAGTCACCACAAACAGTAAATGCTATAACTCGAGACTCTTTCAACAAGTCACCTTAGATGTACTTTCTTTCTTTCACCGATTATAAGCAATAATAACGAGTTCTCGTTATGCACATAGTCAAGCACGTGTTACTACTAAACAGAGCACTTTTGATTAGTCCAAAACATGTAAACGAATCGCATGTTGATCGATTCGATTAAGCAAAATGTAACAAATTAACTTAAACCCAAATCTTATTTGATCGTTTGATGGATGAGAATTCCACTCTCATTTTCTTTCCGAACAGCGTTGTGTGTTCTAATTATTTAATTTAAAACGCAATAGTCCGACCAATCTGTTTAAATCAATTTTACAACCATCTTATCAGTTGTATGTCAAACAAACTGGAGAAAAATATGTGGGGACCAAAGACAACAGACAATGATAGAATGAGTTCTGAAACAAGTTCCATAGATCTCAAGGAATTGGATTAATCGCCATTTTCAGCATATGCTAGGTTATATATGGTATATCCAGTTTTATTGGTGGAAGAAATAACTATTATTAATTACATACTTGCACAACCCAAAACCTCAGCGGTTGTGGCAAAAAGGAGAATATTTATAAGCAATGTATTTTATTTAAAGTGCAAAATATAAATAAAAAAATATTTTAATTATCAAAATCATTAAACCTGTATTAATTAGACACATTTGAAGACACAATGCATCGAAAATATCGCGAATAAATTGTAATTCATTTTACCGCCTTTATATATCCAAATTATTTCTAGAAAACTAGACTGTATCAATGTTTACTTGTGAACATCACATACGAAAGGTGATGACACTTTTAAATAATACGCAGAAGTATTAGATTTATTTTTTGCTTACAAGTGAAATTAAAATATCTCAATAGATAGTTAATAGATTACACATACAACAATGCTTTTATTTTATTTCAAAATGTGTGTCTATAATAAATGTTCTTACATACGCTGGGCTCAGTTAGATCAGTTGTTACCGCGTCCGGCTATGAATTATATGAAGGGGTCGTGAGCTCGAATTTCTGCCCGGTCACAATCTTCGTGGCACTGCTGATTCAAGTGGGAAAGTTATCAGTAATTTGCGGAAATATATGTGTTTGAGTACTGGTAAACCTTCCAGGAACCTAGAATAGAGTGAGAATATTAACTGATCGTCTGTTAGCTCTTAATGACATAAAAATGACGCTAAACATTCAAACAAACAATCAAATATCTTACATAAACTACTCTCACAAAATTATATTCTAAGATATTCTTACAGCTTTTATTCTCTTTAGAGTATCAGAATATTAACACCAATTGATACTTCTATTTAATAAACATTGACTACCTTTAAATACAAAAAACAACATCATACAATATATTCAGCCTAAATATTTTTCAAAGGAAACCTCAATGCATTTTTCACACTGAAAACCAAAAAAATGTAACCAAGTTCAACCTGATGGACATTAAACAAAAAAACATGTATAGCCTACTCAATTATCACGTTTGATGCTACCGATCATTGTGCTTATTTATATAAGTATATCATTTGCTAAAACTATTATTTAGTTTCCTTCTCTAATATCTTGACTTCAAAAGCATCACTCAATAATACAAGCTTGTTTTGTATCAGAGTTCATTTCACTCGACTGCTAATTAGAACAGTGCACACAATTAACGTGTTTCTTAAATGTATATGCTTTCAGATCATGTAATATAAAGCATACTTGTATGTCTGAACTAGATGGAGAGCAAGATTGTACGGTGATCTAGTTTAAAATTCACTATGGAATATGCCGACCTAATTTTAAGTCGCCCTACAGTTTTTATGATATATAATATCTTTTACATTCGCAGTGTAATTGTAAATTGGGGTGTATCGACTTTGATATAATGTTAAGTCTAATAAATCACGCAAAAACGAGTTTATTAGAGTTTAAAAGTGTTTTGATGCGTAAATTTGAGCTGGACAAAATCAATAATATCTAATTAAATACTAAAACAACTAGAGCATAAGTTAAGATATTAATTGAAGCTGTCAAAGAGTATATAATTTTATTGTTGTTCTCAACTGACATGACAGTTATGGGATTCCGCGGACGAATAGCCTAAGGCTTCGTCTAAGAAATTACTTACTTCTCTCAGCTAATGTCGTTTGGTCGAGTCCAGTTCAGTCCTAGATATGTGTATGTGAAAACGTTTGTTTTATCGCCCTTTTAGTTCTTGGAGTTGAGATAAAAATATATCGGACTATGGCGTTGGCACAACCTGATCGTGGTAAATAAAGATAATGATGAATTTATCAAGTAGGCAATAATTTACTTTGTTTTCAAGAAAAAAATGAACTTTTCGGTTCGAATTAAAAACTATGTCCACTGGAATAACAGGCGTTACAAAACCTCTTTCCCATCTTATTTGTTATCCTTCCAGATAAAATGTTTCTATTCGAACCCTAAACCATAAAATATACTAATATTAATTTTTATTTTTTTTATTTTTAAGAATTTTAAACGAGTTCGAAATGTTGAACTGTCCTAAAACTATTTAAAACTGCTTCTTTAAACCGTATATCGGACTATTACCCTGCTCGACCTTAGGTGTTCTATTGTTTCTTTCTAAATACGCAAATGAACAATTTATTACAGGATAATAAGATTATTCGATCTTGCATCAAGTGAAATGTAAATAATACCTTAAATTCATACATTTGATATGTTTGCTTTCACTTACTCGTTATGTCAAAAGCGGTTTAATCAATGACGATTGTCGTCATACATTGTATTTATTTATATGGATATCTATTTCCACCAAGCAGTCAATTTGTATGAAATGAGTAGGACTTTATTTTCTTTTATAATTGGTATTATTACTTTTTTTCATTGCTTAAAGTCAATATGCAATCAGTTGGAGTACAGACACTGTATACACCATAAAGTGATAATTATAATGTTTGTAAAATAGTAATTACCATAATCTGCGGTGCATGACATCTATTTGATATTAACTTAGAGTTACATGTATATTCCTTTTGATTCGTCCTTTAGTGTTTTCGGTATAATTCGGTGCTAGCACGTAAAATACCGAACTACTTTCCGACTTGACCGAATGTATAAATGACGTCGATTTGTCGTGGTAAAAATGACGTTATTTCGAGACGTTATGCCATACGATGACTGATATAAATACATAGTGCCGATTTTTTTTCTTATATAAGTGATCTGTTAAACGAAAAAGTATTAAACCATTTTTATGATTTATGTGATAAATATAACCGTAAATTCGTGCTCATCAATCATTGAATTTATTCGTTAACTCGTTAGCAAAAACGATATAATGCTCGACAGAGCCTCGCATCATATATTATACGTGAATAATTTACAGAATTTATATATTTATAAATTGATTTCGTTCAAAAGTAACTGCTGTTATTTCAATTCAGTAATACACTATAAGCACTTTAAAGTATTTGCATCAGGAAACCATATTTTATCTGTATCATTGCTTATCCACTTAGATCAGAGTAATATAGACAGAGTTAGGTGACTATTGGTTCTTTTCGGGTGGACCATTTTGAGTTTCCCATATCTTGGAAGAACAGCTCCCCATAAACCAAACAACATAGATTTGTGATTTTGGTATCAAAAGAAAAGGATTGATTGTAACTGTGGGTGGTAAACTGTTGTTGTTTTTTGTGATTATTTACTCATTTTAGCCTATTTTTACAGTAATTGGAAATAGTCTATACTTTGATGAGCTTAACTTTGGTACCAAAGTTATTTAATTAAGACAAAGGCTCAAAGAGATATTAAAGAAATACTAAAGGTGCCATACGAGTGTTCAGCCATGCACATTTTGTAACTATGTTTTATTGATATTAGCCTGCCAGTCTCTGTAATTAAGCCACTGGTTAGACACCATCTGTTTGAATATAAACATAAGGGGCACTCAGTTATCGAATATTCTTGTAATATAAGCTTTCATTCAAGGAATGCATGCAAAGCATATACCTTTAAATCAACACTCCATTGTGCATGCACTTAATTATGCAATTAATTGTGAGATTGCGCAGGCGTCGTCTGCATATTATAGATATAATGTGGTATATAAATAGATATATAATATGGCATAGAAATAGGTATATAATGTGGTATAGAAATAAGTTTATAAGGCAGTATAGAAATATACACGTATTCACATTATTAATAAGATGTAGTGTTAAGAATAAAACAAATCATATGAAAGGCATATACGTAATACTAAAGCAAAACATTTTATATAATCTGCCTGTATCTTAATTGTTCTGACAACGAAACTTATAAAAATGAATCAGTTCTCGGTTAATTGTGAAGATAAAATATGCAACATGTTTTATATGTGCATTACTGACAATTACATTTCAGATAACATCTCAAATCCAATTGCCAACTTAAATGGGTGCGTGCCAATCCCGATACGTTGGTTAATGTCATGCACAAAATTGAGCTTTGCAGCCGTAAAAATATGTGATATGAATAGTTTACACTTGAAAAAAAATATAGATGTAACATTTAATTATATATGTATTGCTAAATCGATAGATAAGTTTTAGGAAGATACTGTTTTATATAGTGAGCAACTTCTTATTAATAACGTGCACCTTTCCTTTGAACAGTACGCAAGCAACGTGTGTATACAACAATAGTTTTTTTTAAATGAATCTTTAAACTTTTAAAAAAAAATATAGTTTTACTTGATCTGAAGTTACATTTATTCTATATAACATGGATTCTAGACGTAATCTAATTGTTTAAATAACAACACGAGCACCGCATTGAAACGACCAGTCGATGGACTCCAATGGTATCGGTTTCATATTTTGATTGCGTTCGCATCACTGAACAAGGAAAACTGAAACACAAAACTGACGTTAACCTGCCTTTCACACAATACTTGAGTAACTTTAAAATTTGTAGACTAAAACGCAAATGTCGATACATAACGAAAGCAATTTAGAAAAAGAATGTTATGTCAGCTAACTTCCAGCGTGTGTAATTCAAGCAAAATTGCTTGACAGATAATCAATTTGCACAGACGGGGTAAGATGCATTTGTTTGATACGAGGTATTTTATATAATAAATCAACACATTATCACTTTAACGTTAATACCTAAATATGTCTGGTGGCAATGATTATAGTATTTATATACATATATACAGAGTGAGATAAATACAATACACCAATAATTTTACAATTACATGTGCTACACAGTATCCCAATATGTTCTCTCTTGGCATGATCGAATTTAGTCTAAAACTTATTATTGGTGTTAATAAACATTTATTTGCGAATATGTTCATTTTGTCAGGTTAGATTTATAATTTGTATTTAGTATTTGTTTTCATTTCAAAATAAGATTTTTTTAAAAAAAAAAAATTCTGCAAATATATGTGTTTTGCTGAATGTTTTAAATAGAAACACAACTTGATATTATGTCTACGTGCCAATACAATCAAATGACATTTAAATTGCTTTTCACGTTTAGTTATAGATGACCACATATGAACAAAATGCCTTTCAGAATAAAAACGCTAGACTGTTTTATTTATATGTTGTTATGATTTTAAAAAAAAAATGTGCTTTTAGTGAAAGTTCAGTTATTATATCCGTCATTCAATATATATTTGTTTTAACAATATTCTGAAATGTTTGATCACGGGTCATGAAGAGCTATTTCAAATCATGTTGTACAATGTACTATATTACAAAATAAAAAATGTTCTGTTATATACACTCCGTAAATTTAGTATACATTGCTCGTGTTCCACCATTATAACATTAATAATCTAAAACCTTAAATCCATGAAAAGGGACCAGCAGGTGATCATGATTTCATTGATATTCATTGTAAAAAAGTTTAAAACAACAATGCACAGGGATCGGGACTTAAATTCAGAAAATGAGAATTGTTTTATCTTGTTGTATTGATAGGAATCATTTGAGTATACGTTATATTACGTGACATCCCTCCTCGCTGTACATAAATAGGAAATCAAATAATCCATTCACATTTATACTAAAAACGTTATCAAGGCTGACACTGGGAATCTTGTTTTCTGTCAAGAATCCAGTAGCTGTAAATATCACTGTCCTGAATGAAAACGATCTTATTATTGCCAGGTCAATAAAAACAACTCTCTATTGCCACATCATGATAGCTGTTTTATTGAGAAATAAGCATATACACCCCATTTCATGCCCACGATTTCTTGCCGGCAATATGACCTTTTAATGTACGGACATTCTGTAAAAAAACCCCCAGATATATGAGTTTCTTGGGAATACGTTCATGTTTATAACGGCTAGTTGTAGGTCACCGATGCCAGATTACTGGCGCGTATCGACGTGTAACTCAACGCCAACATGAACTTGTGATTTTTATCTGACAGTAAATGTCACATAAATGTTCTGCTGAAAAGTAGTAATATTCTTTTACTGGTTAAAGTAACTTTACTAATCTTATTATTTTATTGCCAGTTTATTTTGTGTTGCATTATAATATTTTATGAGCAAATGTTGGGTGTCTACTGTTATGGAATAAATATTTGGCATATGTTAATATAAAATTAAACATTTAAATACAAAAAATCTTTAATAACAAATGTACTTTTTAAAATTATTTTGATTTAAAATATGTAGAAGGTAACCAACAAAACGTGTAAAATATCTTCCGTGGCCTAATTGTTAGGAGATCCGCCTCTGAAGTCGGATGTCGAAAGTTCGAATTCTGGTGGGAGCACTTTCTGATACAGCTGGTAGCTCACAAAGCAGATAGTTCGATTGATGTCTACTGAATTCGAATGTCTGAACAGCCCGATGCCTAGCAAGGATAACGTTCAGGAATGGAATGTGTACAACATAAATGTGTCTCATAAACACATTGCGATTGACCCTTTTCATATGGCTCACACACACACACACACACGCACGCACGCACGCACGCACGCACGCACGCACGCACACACACACACACACACTTTACATACGATTTCACAAATATATTGACACGACTTGCATGATAACAAATACGATTATATTTCATTTATAAACACTACGCATTTATTCTAGGTGACACAATTATTATGTGTAACGATGCTTTTGTGGATGTATTTGTCCGTTTAATCTTCATATGTTGTTTATATAATATATGTTTCCTTTTTATATGTTCCAAAGACCTTTGAAAAACAGTAATGCATGTGGTATAATTCATTCACATAACTGAAAAAGGTATACGGACAACAAACTAATAGTGCTTATTTAATGTTAAACGTTAAATCAACGAACATTTTCAAATTTAAATAAAGACTAGTATATAATTTTGAAACTTATCATACCACATTTTACTTTTGTCTTTTGCATATACTCAAATTCTCTATAATAACTGTATTTAAAAGCTGATATTGTTCTTTCACCGTGACGATCGAATTAATTGTATATGTTTAATATAATACTTGGCATTTAAAGGACAAAAACTCCAGCGCAGCGATGCATGGAGACAGTTGATAAATAGGATGATTATAACAACTAGTAAGCCATACATAGAAAACAGGAGACAACACGGGTCATTAATTTTGAATGGTTGTACAGAACCTCGCTCTTTCTGCGTAGTCAAATCATAACACGATACATTGTAGATAAAAGTATCCCTACCATACTATTTTCTTTGCATATACGATATCATGCACGTGTAAATGGTTAAAAGCACAAACATGCTGAGATAAATATGTAAATTAAATATAAAATAAATAATCGGTGCAGTGATTGAGTGCAACTCGTGATTTACACTCATTTATGTTCTGTTCTTATCATCTGAGTATGGTTAGCTTAATGGCCCACGCAAAACTGTATATTGTCATTAGTCAGCGTAATCTAATTATTAATGTAGTTTTATCAAATATAAATCGATATATGATGTGTGTACTAACAGCTGTTACACTGTATTGTTATTGTATACCCGGAGACTCGTGATGATGCTGACCGGTAACGTGGCTGGCGTTGTCGATTATTGGTTGTTGATATTTGATGATTTAAAGATGAATATGGAAACCTGGTACTTGATACAAGAATGTTTAAATCAAACAATGGTTCGATGGTTCATTTACACTAAACATATACGAGCGTATTAACTGCTTCCTTGCCGTATTTATACCGTATTTGTACCGTATTCATACCGTAGTTTTATCGTTACGGTAGTTTTAAAGTTTAGGCATACATGTACCGTAGATATACCGTATATAGCGCGTATCTATGCCGTAGTTTAACCTAGTTTTATAGTCGTTACACCGTATTTATACCGTATTGAGACCGTATTTAGACCGTGTGACTACATCAAACATCAATTATAGTACTGTACAAATAGAGAATAATTGTTGATTTCAGTGAAAATTCTTATTAACTTCATCGAGTTAACATTGATATGATACGGTCACGAGTGGAATAGTGAGTTGACATGCCAATTTCCATGTTCATAAATTGAATTTATTTGATTTTTACTGTACGATATTTTTATTATGATTGAAAAAAGTGTTGGTATGGTCACGAGCAAAACATTGTTGATGAGTTACATGTAACTGAAATGTTTCTATTTATATATTATTTTTTTTTATTGAAAACGGTGAAATTGTCAAAAGAAAAGAAAATAAATAAAGCAATCGATGTAATTCATTAAACTGCAAAATCAAGAATGCATAGAATGAAAGTAACGGATGTACGGATACACTTTATATAATTTAATTAGTTCTCGTAAATATCAATTGGATAGAAATCATCCTTTGTTCGCTACATGCCAACGTTATATACCAGCATTAAATGAACCGATAATACGGTTTTCACATTGTATTTATAATGTATAAACAACATAAACGCCAACATTCACACCCATACATGCATACACAATAAAGAACTCTTTCAATTCAATTATTCTATCAGAATAAACGAATACCATGTGTAATGACATAACTAACTGAATCGTTAAATTTAATTATAGACATTGTTAATTCAGATAACGAACTGGTGTGCATTATAACAAAACTGCAAGTAACATAAATAACAGAAACGCAGCAAAATATGCGTTCAGTTAAAAATTAAAAGAAAAAAACACTTTTTTTTCTACAAATTATCACCTCTCCTTGAAATTAAATTTACAGCTAGTTACTTCCTTATTATAACTATACTAATTACATGTATTAAAACAATTATAAAAAATATCAATTATATGTAAATATATATATACGACATGTAACTAAGAAACGACACAAGGTTTTATTTGAAATACTACTATAGAAATGGAATAGAATGTTAAGTAATTTAATAAATACACAATTTGTTTAGTGAGAAACAACTCGTCCTAGTATAGCGTTAATATTATATATGAATCGAAACATTGAATAAAATATATTGGTGTTTTAAAAGCATAATTAGCGTTTTAGTATATCTTGATACGAAAAGCAATTAGCTTATTTTTGGTTTAGTAGTTTTCAAATTCGTTTATATTCATTTGTGTAAAATTCGTGTTTCATTTATACTCGTTTTCACAATACATTACATCGTATATTAACTTGTGTGTGTACAAATAAGTCTTACATAAGATTTCTATGTTATCAATATTAACAAATTAAATTATGAAATAACAATAAGGTTTATATTCCAAAGACTATGTTGACTAGCAAAAGCATGTCAATATATACAATTTCATGTATAGCATATTACCTACAGATCATGTTCCTTATATATTGGAGCATTTCTAAATTAATGAAGAAAAAATGAATAATATATATTCTATTTGTACACAGGTGTGTGGGTTTAAATTGTAATCCTTAGTGACCGAATGGCCAAGAGTATTATCTTAATTATCTCTCACTGCTATGTGGTCGTTGGTTCGAGCCCAGCTACGTCCACTTATTAAGTATGAGAATGTTTGTCAGTTTGCGATCTATGGTTCATGTGCATTTAAGATATACCTTGCGATGTGTTTGCTAGTTTGTGACCTTTAGTTCATGTACACCCAATGTCCTCTCCCACAGAACAACTAGTTTTAAGTTCAAACTTGTAGTGTGTTTGCTAGTGTGTGACCTTTAGTTCATGTGCATTTAATGTCCTCTCCCATAAAACATCTAGTTTAAATTTCTAACTTGTAAAATGCTACTCGTTTCACGTGAAATGTATTCCTCCTAAAAATCTTATTTTCATACATAATCTTATTTGGATTTACAAGTTCACTGTACCTTATGTCTTCCATCGCAAAAACTGGCGTAAAACCAAATAACTTTTCGTTCTTCTATATGTCAGGTATCTCTGTGGTAGAAAAGCTGTTGACGGACCATGAATTGATGATCAAATCATGGCGACTGGACAGCCAGACAAGCGAGAAACAAGTCAGGGACCACCTTGTGCACATGAGACGAGTTTTTATGAAAAGGTCTATCGTGTTTTGCAAGAAGAAGAACATCGAAGATTTGTTAGAAACTGTAAGTGGTGTTAGAAACTGTAAATGGTGTTAGAAACTGTAAATAGTGTTAGAAACTGTCAGTGGTGTTAGAAACTATAAATGGTGTCTGAAGGGATATAAGCTTTAGTATTTTAAACTTTTACAAAACTTCTAACACCTCATTTTTATACATATTCAGTAAATCTGCTATTGAGAAGAATTTTAAAGAACCTTCACTGCCGTAAAGCATTTTTGAGCAAAATGTTTAATTTTACCTTTTGTAATCAGAGTTGAATTATACGAAATACTTAGCTAATCTATAACAGAAAACAAGCATTACGCATTTAAGATAACATTTATTCCAAACATGTTTTTGGCTCAGAGAAACCAAATGTAGCTAATTATATCTTAAATGCAAAATTCAATCAATATGATAATTTTTTGATAAGAAGCATTCAGTAAAAAATCCTCAACCCAACTACCCCACACCTCATCCCCACCCCACCGAAGTAGCATATAAACAGGCAATAAATATCATAATCATAATAACTCGTAATTCGTGAGTAGATAAGCAGGGACAACACGTGTCATCAATTAGGAATGGTAAGTGATGAACTACGTAACTATGGAGTTACCCCAGTTAAAGGTTGCACCAAACCTTGCTTGTCCCCAGCCGTCACATCACAAGACGAGACATTGAAGATAAAAGTATCCTTTCCGCACTATTTTCTTGCATGTACGATATCATGCACATGTATAGGGTTAAAATCACAAACTTACTGAAGTGAATGTGTAATATAAAACGAAAAAAGTGATACTGTTATGAAGTATAACACGTGATTAAGTTTCATTTCTGTTTTGTTCTTATCATATGCGTATTATTGTCTTAATAACCAGCTCATTGTATATTTAATAAATATATTCAGTCAATCTGTTAAATACAATTTTATCACTAGCAACACATAAACAAAATAAGTTAATCATATCCACAATTACTTGATACATGTCAATTAAATTGTTACTGCTTGGTGTTTGGAGTATCATGCCGCGGAGACATGGTTTGTTACCCCCAACAAGTCACAATATACAGACACCGGGTCGAAAAAACCTAGAACCTTCCTCCTTATGCTTAACGCCAAGTAAATGAACTTCCAGTACAATGTTTTGGCATGACCCGACCGGGAATCAAACCTACGGCCTACCACATGCAGGGGAGACGATCTACCACTTGACTATATTATGTCAGTTTAGATTTATTACATGTGACAAATAAATTAATGTAAAGACAAATCGACGTATCGTGCTTTATGTATAACACTACCTGATACAAATGATAGCAATACAAATACTGGAAATAAATCTATCTCAAGATGAATTATTTATCCAAAACATTCCGATTGGAACCAGTGTATTACCAGGAGCACTAATACAGAGATTAATTGATTGTAGTGTTTTCAATTTCCTGGGTCTTATCAAAGGTCTCAGTTACGGGTCGGCCTGTCACTTGCATATGTCTTAAGTCTCAAGAAATTGTGTTCTTGGAAATGGTATAGACACAAATACTTAGAAGCTATATCTGTGTGAAGGTAGTAATAGAAAAAAATGTTAATATCTTAAGGACATTTTTAAAATGGACAGAAAGCATCCTATTATTATAAATAAATCAATCCGAATGGTTTGTTATATGAAATCCATCAAAACTTGATAAAAAAAACATATCTCATTCTGAGTGGTAAATTTGAAACAAAATCTCCAAGACAGCAATTAAATTCTGTTTGACGATCTTCACATTATCATTCGGACTGTTTCTTAGATGAAACAAATCATACAATATGTAAACCAGTGACTCATTTGACACGTCACAAAATACGTTTCAATTTTTAGCGGGACATCTACGTTAGTCTATCCTGGGTGCGTAGCCAAAGTAAGAAAATCACTTTTAATAATATTGTTTTTGCATATTAAAATAGATATCCTTATGGCAATACGGTTTCAGTAAGTATATATAGTCATGATACATCGGAAAAAATGTGTTTAGCTTATTTGAAAATTTTGAAAAATACCATATGCTTCCTTTAAAACATGCGGTGTTTTGTTAGTTAGAACGCGGTGTCAATGGGTAGAGTTCGAACAAAACAGTGACAACGCTTTGTTCTTAAAATACGCCCCATTGCATTTGCTAATTGGTGATATTACATGAGTTTCCATTTAACTTTGAATTAATTAAAGGCGATGATTAAGATATATAACGCTGGGCTATTACCTTGAATAATATCATTTTGATAACGTGTTTAAAACAATTGTAAAATTCTTATATCACATAGCTCTTAAAATGTACATAATATTTTAATTTTCAGATCTTCTCTATACATCACGAGAAAAAAAGTTTTCATAAGATTTCATAAAAAAACACTTTTTTTCAGCCAGTCATCATAAGACGTAACGAAACAAAATAACGTCATTTTATATATGGTGCAAGGGATTTAATAAACGCATGACATATTTTTTATATTAACCTAATGTAATATCACTTTCGATTCATCGTTCGGTGTTTGGCGTATACATCGGCTCTCGTACGTATATTGCCGAAGTATTTTCCGACTTGCCCGAATACATAAATTACGTCGATTTGTCATGATTAAATGATGTTATTTTGAGACGTTACGTCATATGATTACCTACGGAAACCAATATGCCCGATTTATTTACGTTTCTTATAGAGGGGATTTGTAAAATAAATAGTAAATGTAAAACGTTTCTGAGTTATGTGATAAAACTCGTTGAGAAAAATAACATAGCGCTTGGCAAATCCTCGCATAAGATATTTTTCCAACTCGTTTAATAAATTCAATAATATATCAGCATTCATGTAAGATCGTCTGTATAAAAGATCAGAGCCATTTAGATGTCCCGCCAAATCGGAAAGTAGCCCAGCACTTCACGTTCAGACCGGAGTTATACGATTAACACCAAGTTATGAATATATTGACCTCAGCCGTATGGACAATGTACACCCGTTACATGTATTAGGATTAACCCTCCCTAGTGAAATCTGGTGGTGATCTGTGTCGGTGTTTCGCTATGAATGTATTCGAATGGTCAAAGGCATTGTCTCAAGATCACTTATCTTTCACACTAAGGTCGTAGGTTCAAGACCAACTCGTTCCAAAAACGTTATGTGATAAAGTTTACATGTTACTTGCGGAAGGACGGTGGTTCTACTCATATTCATTCTGAGGTCTTCCTCCACCAATAAAACTGGATATGTCATATATAACCTGAAATGTGTTGAAAATGGCATTAAACTCGATTAAAAAGTAGCATAAAATAGATTAAAATAATGAATGTATTGCACTGCTCATGATTATTTCGTATATCATGTGTATCCTTGGGTGTTTTTGGCGGTTGTGTCCTTTGAATGCTCCGTTTTCAGTTTTTTCTTCTTTTTTTTGTATTGAATTCGTTATGTATAACTAATAAAATGATGATTCCGTTTTTGTTTTCTGTTTAAAGTTTGCACATAAAATTGAGTTCATTTGTCATTCATTATGTTATTGGCAATCTACCGACCTGAAATAATATAGTTAAATGATCGTATTAAACAACCCATTGTCTGTGTCTTACCTACCATGAACCAGTGCATAATGAATGAAACACAGTTGAATTAACATCCATTATTTCCAATAACACTTGATTTATTTTTTCAATTATTCAACAGCAGCTGGCATAGTGAAAAGCTGCAAAGCATACGTAATCCACGTATTCACGGCACAAACAATATTTGAGGATTTCACTTGTAATTTGTTGTCCGCTTATATTTTTTGCTATCATTTTACATTTAATTTGATGTCATAATAACAAACGTCTCGCGCAACTGACAAAGATTTTCAATATATATGAGAACCCTATTCCTAACCTTAATCCAAACTGAAAGTAAACTTACCATTTCTTTACTCATAAACGTCTCAACAACAATTAATTTTATTCTGTTCTACCTATAGAGAAATGCACTTCTGGAACATCACTGGATACATTACCAATCGTTCTAAAAGTGCCTTGTTCCAATTGATGGTCTGTCGTCTGGTTGGTATAAATATGCAGAAAAAAACATCGGATTGACCAGATTGCTTTTTCACAATGTCTATGGTTTGATGGCACCCCTTCATTTTTGACAATTCTGCCCATTTGTTTTAATGTACCATTACGCATCTTTAAACTGTTTTAGCTTCATCAAACAGTTCCCATTTTAATGGCATTCATGCTATTTGTTTAAATGATATTGTTATATTGGAATTGTACTAGATAGTGAACTTAAAGTAAAACAATATACATTGTGTATGTAATAACTGTTTATAGATACTAATAATTGTCAATTACAGGCAAGATCATTGGCCATGCTATCGACACCATACGAATGGTTCTTTTATGATCCGGTAAGTAGCTGTTGAGATTTCGTTATTTTAGTCTTTATATCTTCCAATCAATACAATCATATGTTTCTTAAAAATTACATAATCTATTTCAATAACTCGACATGGTAAAAGTAAAACGGCATGTTGTCATATATTTTCAATAATTACAGGGAAACGAACTTTCTAATGTGTTCCAAAGGTATTCGGATGTGCACGTTAACTTTACAGTATTCAGCATGTTGCCGTACAACACAAGTCGCACTGAGACGCACTTGAGTGATCAAGGCTTCAACATGACATTAGCACGTGATGCTGCTGCGCTACTGAAAGAAGCTGTTGTATCGGTAGGAAAGAACAACACACTTGAAGAATTAAGAATGAACATAACGAACACAATCTCAAAGGTAAGTGTGGTTTACTTTGAAATATATTCATTGTTATTTAAATGATTTAGGTTATTGATACTTTCAAATTAACGAATAGTAATGCTATTTGTTTCAATGCGTGTGAGGAATAAAGAACAGGGGTCATATATTTATACAAAAGAAACTGTATTATTTTGTTGGGGTGGATGGGGGCTTTTATATTGTGGGGGTTGTTTGGTGTTGCTATTATTGTGTGTTGTTGTTTTTTCTTTAGTTTTACCTTACGTAGCTAATTCTGTGGTGTCGTGTATGTACAGGCTACGGTCCCTGGCGGGCATCAATGCATTTCGATGCACATATTCAAAAATATATAATATTCTTTAGCTATTTGTCCCTGATTGCTGTGTTTTCAATATAATATAAAATACTATGACTGATTTGATGTAAAAGTAAATAATCATGATAACATATCTTGCTGAAATTAAAATTTGTAAAGTGCACATAACCTTAATGTTTATGTAATGTAGATCTACTGTTTTAAGTCCAATCGATGGTTGTGGTTAAATAAACATATACTCGAATTAAATTTGGACACTAACGCAGTTGACGTCAAACTGTTGTTATATGTATATACGTATACTGTTCCGCTTGCATGTACACGTTTCGCCTCGTATCTTCACACAGTGTTATTATTTCTGATTTCGTGAAATAATTACTTCTGTGATGATTTAAATTAGCAACAAATCTTAGCTGGCGTTTGGGGACGTAAAGGGTGTTTAATATCCATGTCTCAATTCCTTTAAAGAACAGACTTAATAAAACTAATTTGCTTTCTTTCCTTTCCTGTTTTCAAAGGATTTTTCAAATATCAAGTTTACCAATTGACTTTATTTTGAATAATCCGCGGACATTCCGTGTACATTTCAGACATTGTTGTTAATTCTAATTTCTGCATTCTTTCAAAGAATACTTTGTAACCGTGTGATATAAAGTCTGATGACAACTACACTAATCGATGAGGTCGTTGGTTCGATCCCAGCTCGTTCCAAAAACTTTTATGTGCAAAAATGTGTCAACCATTTTCGAAAGGACAGTGGTTCTACTCAGATATATGTTGTGGTATTGCATTACCAATAATATTGCATACGGCATTTACATCATGTCGTCTATCAAAAATTGGCGTTTAACCCTTTACTCCATAGATACGTGTTTCCTGCATCAATCACAGAAGGCCTTTGAAAACAGTGCAGGAAGAGTTCATATTGCTCGTAATGAGCAATCTGAACACTTCCTGCACTGTTTTCCACTTTGTCAGTTAATATAAACATAATTCACCCATTGCTGATATGTGATGAATTAATGCTTTCAATATTAGAGGTGTCCAAAGGTGTCTGTATGAAATAAAGGGTAAACTCAATTTCAAATAACAATTGAGCAAATAATATTAAGTCTCTGATTTTCTTGTTCATTATAGATTCAGTATACTGGACAATCTGGAAACATACAGTTTGACTCAAGCGGGAGAAGATATAATTTGTCGGTTATGCTGACGGAGTTTTCAGGATATTCAAACTATCAGGTATGGCCATGCTTCACCTTGTCATCTAACATTGTAAATAATTAGCCAAATGTTATATTATGTCCGTATTCATGGCTTTAACCCAACAAACTTTTAAATCCAAATTCCAGCCTCAGACTAAAAAATGTCAATTTTAAAATACCATTTTAAGCATATTTTAAGGTAAAATCTCTCTCTGAAATACAACAAGTAACTATTTTTATAAGAAAAAAAAAGTAAATATCTTGTATATTTTATTTTGTATTTTTTTATTTTCGTTCTCGAAAACATGAGGTATTACAATATGCTAATACAATTTCAATTAACAACATGTATAGTATTTACTTATATAAATAACAGATTATTTTCTACAGATTATATCTTATTTTAATTATATTATTTGAATAGTGAATAACATTGGAATTTGCCATATGTCAGTCTTGAATATCTTGTATAATTGTTTTTGGTATGAATAATTATGTTTGGAATTTTTATATTTGAAACTAGGATTTGGATTAAATATTTGATGCAATTAAACCCTGGTTTACCCAACATTGAAACAATCAACCAGGTGGTTTTATGCATTCCATTCAACGGTTTACAACGTAATGTTTGGATTTCAGAGGTGATGACCTTGTATCTGATATCGATATTTCACATACTTTTGTACTTCCTTGGGATCATCTATTCACCATTATTCTGTTCCATTTCCATTGTTTTCTTGTCTTATGTTAGAACGCACAATGCAGTCCTGTCGTCTGCATCATTTAAGTATCATATAAAGATAAAGACAAGCATTGGCAAGTAATATGCTGAAATAAATAAGTTTGGCAAATCATATCAATATCTTATCAATATAATTAAGTTACAAATTTTATTTCGTGTATTTTGTTATTGATCAATTCCTAGGGAAATATTTTAAATTCAATATTTGCATTCTCAAGTTAAACAGTAAATAGTTTTTGCAGCATATGTAAAAAGGCGTTTTCTGGAGAAAGAAAAACACATTTATTTATAAAAAGAGATTTATTTTAAATGATTTGACTGTAGGGAACATTTCGAGAGAAAAAAACGCAGAATTGATTCAGAAAATGCACCACAGTCCATGCAGTAGGTATCTGAAGTTTGAATATTGTTAAATTGCCTTATATTATATTAAGATAAAAACTTTGTTAGAAGTTGCATATTATCGAAACAAAGTTTTTATTGATTTTTTAAGTTTATTATGACATATGTATGTAACATGACAAGATAGTACATACACCGCCATAAGGTGTTGATTTCCCCTTTATAGCTTACCTATATTTCCCTTGCTGAATTTAAAATTGATTTTCTTTGATATAGCATTAATAAATACAAACAACTCTATATTGCAATATCAAACTGTCTTGTTAGTTAGTGAATTTCAAATCGATTTATTAATTCATTTACAGTCGTTTGCTTTTGCAATAAAGAGTATATCAAAACTCGTCGACTCACTTCAAGCCATACAGGAAATTTTGAGTGCTCATTTACTTGCGATATTTACAGTAAACCTTTTTGACAGAAGCTAAATATAACATGATCGAGAACTAGAGGTCAAACTACATTACATTCATTCTTTCTTTAAACTGTTTTAATCGTTTTTAATATTGTATCTTGTTACAGATTGGTGAATGGTACTCAGATGTTGGTTTGTTTGACAAACGTCTAAATATGAGAGAACGACGCACATTTACTAACATCTCATCACCGTTCCCACTCATAGGAAGGACAGCGAAAATCGTCACAATTTTGGTAAGAACAATCTAAACTTGGGTTTGAGGCAAATATATAGAGGATCTTACATGAGTGTTTATTTATAATTGGATTTCTTAAATGAGTTACAAAAATATATTATGCAAGGCTCTTATATCATTTTTTCCAATGAGTGAAAGATTCGATTTATCACATCAATCAGGAAACAATTACATTTACCATTTATCTAACAGATCAACTCAATAGTAATGAGAACAAATCAGGCATATTTGTCTCAGTGAGTCGTCATATGACGTTAGTTCGCAAAATAACGTCATTTAACCATGACAAATCGACGTCATTTATAAATTCAGGCAAGTAGAACAGTACTTCGGCAATTTACGTACGAGAGGCTAGTTATGGGGAAAACACCGAACGATGAGTTTGAAGTGATATTACATTAGGTTGATATAAAAAATATGTCATGGGTTTATTACCCATCTGCACATTAAATTATGCGATAAATTGCTATTCGTTATTATTCGTTAGCTGTTATTTCATATTGAAAATTCTAACGTTGTGGTGTGTGTTTTTTTTTCAAATATAGTCTTTCGTTTGTTATTTAAAACCATTGTTTCAAAATAACGTTCGAGAATTTTACGTCATTTTCTCAAGGGAAGCCAGTTGATAAAACACATATATCCTTAATTCATGGAAACCATTCAAAGGACAATTTCCAATTATCTTTCTACTTCAGGAAAAGCCGTTCTGTATGTACAAAAGAGACTACAGGGTGAGGACCGGCAATGACAAATATGAAGGGTTCGCTGTTGACCTGATTAGCGAGGTGGCTAAGATGTTAAGCTTCACTTATCAGATCTATTTAGTCCCTGATGGCAAGTTTGGCTCCAAAGATAAGGACGGCAGTTGGAATGGAATGATTGGAGATCTTCTTTCTGGGGTAACTGAATATTTCATCTTCAGTTGTTTTATTTTTAAAATTATTTTACTATATATAACGCTACAGATTGAAACATACTACAGATATATGAGTTGTAAATTTTTTAAAATGAATAAAAAAATCGTATATTCGGTAAAAAAACAACAATTTTTGCACCTTGCTTTCTAATATAGAATTTTAAAATGTGTACCTATAATAATTTATTTACATTATCATATAGTATCACATATTGATTAATCAATTTACTGTTTGTAAAATACATACATATACTGCAGAAGGGAAAATAACAATATAAGCCTAATACAAGGATCTTTAAAAAGTTGCCAACAAATGCATGAAAATATATGTAATGTCGATTTACTCTAATACCTACAGGAATTTACACGAGTGCTCATTTATTATTAAACTATTTAAAGAATTGGCAAGATATATATTATGCGAGGCTGTCCCGATCATTATACTATTTTATACTAAGTTTTAAAAAATCAAGAATATTTTAATCACATAACCCGAACGGGAAATTGGTTTTGCAAGATGTTAAAATACCACTTTGTATTATTAGTTTCAGGCAGTCATTGTATGACGTCAACGTTTCAATATTACGTATTTTTATGATTGATTGACGTCATTTAGATGTTTTTAAAAGTCGGTCAGTAGCTCGACATTTTACGTATAATAACCTGAGATATACGGACGGCATCGAATTATGATTACACTAGATTATTAATACAGATTGTCAATAACATATTTATAAGCACATGTATATTATCACATTAAAGATAAATGCTATTGAAACATCGATGAAGTGCAAACGTTGTTTAAGACTCTTAACGCTAATTTTGAGTTAAACAGCAAAATGAATGCAATATCGATGCATATAATTTTAGTTTTAACATATTTATTTCATAATGTACATCTTTGTGGAACAATAGAAAGCATGCATGCAGTGTGAAATAAATAAGAACGATAAAATAAACTTAAATAGTTCCTCTCCTTATAAATCAATTACATACGATCACGGCAAGCGTGTGTTATACTTATATTATATAGAAATAAGCAGTTATCATTTAGTTCTAAAGTTTTAGAGAAAAGAGAGCGAAACAATATTGAATTTGTGTGATAACACTAAATTAGTAAAGATTAAATAGTAAAGAATCCTGATATTTTCGTAATAAAACTACAATTGTGAGAGTTAGTGATTTGAATGGTCTATGTCAGATTTTTAAATGGAGATACACAAATTATACCTATAAATATACACTTAAGCTATCACCTATTTGGGCTATAATACTCACTATTGTAAAAACTTACTAGATCCAGTGTGTTAAAACAATAGTGAGGATTAATTCATTTCTATTATTATATATTAATCTACCAAACTAGCTTTCTCAGTGATGTATTCATTATAAAAGACAATTGTACAACCACATATAATACAAATACATGTACCAAGTCGTATACATCACCACTAGATGTTTACTTTCCGGAACTGTATATAAATACTTGGCGCGCGTTGTACAATACACGTTGCTTAACGTCTGATCATCTGACGAATACTTTTTTAATGAATCATTAGCCTAACTTATAATTGTATGGACAAATGTCAAACCTGAGCAAAATGCCTTCGTTATTCAAATCCTTCCATCCTCCACATATAGTTTTATGTTTTAGTAAAAGTATTTAACAAAATGGGAGCGAAGTAATGTTACACACATTGACATTTCACTGCTACAAGTAGCATGAATATAATTTCTCGTTGTAGCAAATCTTGTACGCCTGCTGCTAACAGTGACACGTTTCATCAACATCTATCATATCTTGACCATTTTGTCTCAAAGCAATCCATTAATTCTTCCCACATGACATAAAGTTTTCGTCTGCGCTAGATTTAATATATATATTAAGCAGTGTGCCGTAAGTCGTTACTGTCGACATAACATGGTAACGTTTGGCGATTGGTGATGCATGCGTGTATCTGGTATTGGTTCAATAACCAGTTATGTAAATTAAAATTAAAATCGTTGTGGTTTTTTTTTGTTCTTTTTTTTGTGTGTTTTCGTGTGTGTGTGTGTGTGTGTGTGTGTGTGTGTGTGTGTGTGTGTGTGTGTGTGTGTGTGGGGGGGGGGTTATAGTGTTGAACGCCATTTTCAACAAATTTCAGGTTATATATGACATATTCAGTTTTATTGATAGAGGAAGATCCAAGAATGATATTGATAGAGGAAGATCCAAGAATGAATCTGAGTTGAACAACTGTGCTTCCGCAAATAAAAGACCGTTATGTAAATTAAAACCGTTTTTATGACGATATTTGGAATTATATCATACCATGTTTCTTCAATAACCTTCATTACAATCGTATACAGGTACATGGTACAAGTCATTAAGTAAGCAAGTAATTAAATAAGTAATTTAGTAAGTAATTAAATATGTAATTATGTAATTTAGCAAGTTATTAAATAAGTAATTTAGCAATGAATATGAATATGTACACGTTAGAATGTAGTTAGGTGGATATGGTGGCCACTCACACCAGAGGCTGTAAATTCGATCACAGACTTAAATAATGTTCTCTATCTCTATCAAACAATATTCAGTACTGGTTGTACCAAGAAACTGACTCTGAAGCGATTCATGAGAGCCCAGAGCTTACTTCACTCAAATAAAGTAGCAGTATTAAGTTATATAAATTTGTTCCTCTCTCTCTCTCTCTCTCTCTCTCTATATATATATATATATATATATATATATATATCTAATAGATATAGGTTTTTGGGTTATTAATATAATTAGCGAAGCATACATACAATAAATGCATCAGCTTTTTGTAGAAAATATCATATCGTATAACGCCTGTCGTTAGATGTCGTTAGGTGACATTAGGTTAGTTAATGTAAAGGAAAATACGTTTCACAGGTTTTTTGGAATAAAATCGAATATCCTCATTTTGTGTATTCACTTTTAAAACAAGGGGGTTCCTAAATCGAATGACCCGAGTCCCTGAGGTTGTTACATAATGAACCGGAATTGATACTTTTACTTTATGTGAGAATGTTTGCCTGTTGCCTGTGGTAGAACGGCAATACTTCTCAGATTCAGTTAAACTTCTATTCCACCGATAAGCCATTTATAGCATACAAATTATACAAATGAAAAACGCATTATTTTGAAACAAATGAAAAAAATAATAATTTGAATCTAAGTAAATTAATAGTTTTTTAAAACTAACTGACATGCGTTATCGCATAACCTGGTTTGTATCGAGCTTGCCTCAAATTAAACAGTTACGGATAAGTACCCCATCTCATCCCTCTTAAAATACTCCGTCATGGAGGATATTAAAATGAAACGTAACCTTACTACGTATAAAGAGTTATTAAATAAAGGATCACGTGTGTTACATGTAGTTCTACAAGCATAGCACAATTACACGAAAACGATGTTTGAATTCACCAAAAATCAATCAGTTTTAAAATGTACCTATGCATGCGATTTTTATTTGCATTACAATGTAAGTAATCCCGTGAATGCAAATTAAAGCCAAATTATATGTTACGATGGCGTGTTATTCCCGCCAGTATTAAAGAACCTGTTTCATCTTTTAATTTTGTATTAACAAGTTAACAAAAAATATTATGATAAATTTCTTATTTTCATGCTGATTTTAGGATGCCACGATGTCAGTAGCTCCACTTTCAGTGAACTCGGAGAGGGAGGAAGCGGTTGATTTCACAAAGCCATTTATGACGAGATATATCAGCGTATTGATGAAAGTCCCTAGATCGACCACATCGTATTTTGAATTTCTGAACCCATTACATCCTATAGTATGGTTTTGCACTCTGGGAGCCTTTGTATTTGTTAGTATAGTGCTGTATATATTAGAACGTGTGGGAAATGTTAACAGAAAAGAATGCCCATCGATAAGCTTTAAGGAAAGTTTTTGGTTCGTATTTGGTTCTTTGTTACAAGGAAGTACAGATGCTTCGCCTTCAACTCTTCCTGGCAGGATATTGACCTCATCGTGGTGGTTCTTTGCCCTTATATTGATATCATCCTACACGGCTAATTTAGCAGCATTTCTCACCGTGAAGAAGATTAATACGCCTATTAAGTCGGTAACTGATCTGGCATCACAGACCAGAATTAAGTACGGTACAGTGAAGGACAGCGGGATCAGCTCGTTCTTCAAGAATACCGATATCGAGCACTTCTCAAAAATGTGGGCACAAATGTCAGAAATTGACGAGAAATCATCCATGGTGTTTGATACCGAAGAAGGGTTTAAGAAAGTAAAGGAGGGCGATTATGCGTTTTTCTGGGATACAACGGTTAATAAATACAAGACAATAGAAGACTGTGACTTTATGGAAGTTGGTCCACCGTTTGATCCTAAAGGGTTTGGTATAGGTGTGCCGCCTGGGGCGACGTATAGAGACGAATTGTCGATGGCAATATTGAGGCTCAGCGACACCGGGAAGTTACATGAGCTAGAAGAAAGGTAGGACATCATAAATATGTTTCAACAAATTTGTTTCACCGTCACTTTTTCTGCTATTGAGTGTTTATAAAATTGCCGTGGTTATCGTTGTTCTACAGTAGTCCTACATTCGTCACGTAAACTATTCGGACAATATACATGCACTCCTTTATAAGGGATCGAGATGAGTATATCATTCACTTGTGATAGATTCAAAGAAAGTTATGTATTATCAAAGAGAATACAAATCGACTTTAGTTACTTGTGCTTAACACTTTTATTACGTTTTTGATATGACATATTTATATATTTCTATTTATTCTGCATTGTGGCATGTGTATAAGAACACACCATTCTTTAACAATACATATACTATGTTTTATGTATCTTCTTACACGGTATTTAGAGTATTACATTAGTAAGTACCACTTGTTATAGATGGTGGGGCCAAAGAAATTGTCCTGACTATGCAAAGCCGTCCACGGACGAGACTTCAGAACTACAAATAGAGAATGTAGCGGGGGTGTTTTTCATATTAGTCGGTGGTGTTGCAGTCGCTGCCATTGTGTGCCTTGGGGAATACTTCGCCAAACAGATTTCCAACAGCGTCAAAAAGGTATGTTTTATGACTACAAGACGGTGGTTATGTTTTAAGTGTTTTATCTGTATTGTAATTCCGTTATTTATGTAAAGATAACCGATAACATGATTTCTAACTATAATATTTACAAACGTTTGTCGAATTCCAGCTTTGTTTAACCATTGTCGACATCTTTATCATTTATATAGCACAGAGCGCGATATGAATTACTAAACGAAGATCATGTTGTAAATTGGATAAGAACATTTATGCATAGCAATGGAGTTCTTATTTGTTACATATTGTGCTTTCTTCCATATATCGTCATATTTAATTACTAAACGATTATGTTTGTACATTTCTTATTTTAAAATATAAATTGGGTTTTCGATATCATAAAAATAAAAAAAATACAAAATTGCTCGCAACATTCCACTTTTAATAAATGAGAAAATGCGTTTTCAGATGTCGTAACGGCCTAACACACAATTTTATCTAAACGTGTGAATGTCAATATAACATTGCCTACATTCTTTAAACAACAAAACAACTAAACGATAATTCTTCACGATATACATTTTAAAGGGATTATATTGGCATATTACCGTCAATTCCCTGTCCTAAATACACACGCCCAGCATGAAGATACACTTATAATGTAGAGATATACGCGTCCAAAGTGTCTCCTTGCATAGCCTCTTTATTACAAACATCTGGTTTCTTAAACCAAGTTTTTGTTGTTTTTTCATTTGCCATTTTCAACGAACCGCTTTCGGGTTTCCGATCAGTCATCGGATAGCATCGTGAAGACTCGTTCCCGATCGCGTTTTCGAGGCTTTGTTCGGGAAGTTTACGGAGTTCAATGTAAACATTGCGCAATACTTTATTGCGGGACGTATTAAAGTTTTGGCCAATATTCAATTACTGTTAATTTGATAACTTTCAAGTAAATAAAGGTTATACGTCAATACATAAGCATTATTTTGTGCACACTGCATACAGGAAAAGTCTGGATTAACAGCGTGTTTGTGTTACTTGCCAATATAATCCCTTTAACTTTTTGATAATTTACTACAATCGTTTTATCACAAATATCTTTTATTTCTTTATAAAATTGCAATTTTGTAACGGTGATATATCAATATAACATTCCTAAGCACTGGCGTGTGGATAATATTATCTAGTTTATCGTATTTTAATGTACTCTTTAAAGAGGATAAACAATAGCAACTGTCTTAGTTCAACTTGAACTATCAGACATCTTTAAGCAGAAGATTCAACGTAATTGCCAAGGCAGATGTATGACGAGATATTATTATTTGCACTTGCACATGAAATACCCATAACACTATATTGATTGATCGTTAGACAGATAAATATTCAAAAAGAAAACATTAACCGTCATTGATAATGATAATCTTTATCTTATATTAATATGAGACTGGGTATAACCGGGATTTTGCTGCATTCCTAGCTTAACAGGTGATCTACATTTGTTTGCTTAACAGTCCGCCTACGACTTATATATTATCTGTAAGAGAAATGTCGGATAAATATAGTTTTATTTACAATGTCTCGTCTTATGATATGATGACGAGGGAAGAGCGAGGTCATCTGCATCCGTTTACCAGGTTAAACTCAAAAGTGAATATGAACGTTTCAAGGTGGCGATCTTGTTGATTTCTCTCTTTCTGTGTGTTTAAAGTTTACTCATTACATTCAAATTTGTGTAAACGATCACCTCTATTAAGCAGCAACTTGTCTTAAGCAGTCGCAGTTGCTTTTTCCCATTTTCATGCTTTCTGAGCAAATTAACCTGTATTAAGCAACATGCTGTCTTAAAATGCTATTTCCATTCACTGGCTGCTTAAGACAGGGTTGACTGTATACGTTTTGTGTATAATTATAATTTATGTTGCCGTGTCTTTTGAACATTGCATCTCCTGTCGGGCATATAGTTTCTTATTTTATAGGAGTGAAAAATGCAAGATGATTTATATCTTAATCCAATAAAGAGTTAAATAACTAGAGAAGAGACAAAATATCGACAAAAGCGGATAATAGTGTTGTCGATATTGCAGAACATGGCATCAATTTCAAATTACGTAATAGTTTAATCACGGAATTAAATTAACATGATATGTCTGTATTTAATAACACGCAATACTCATTTTATTTGTGATTAACGTTTAAATTGCACACTTTATAGGGAATTTTGGCTTCATTTCGAACAATTTATCATTCGCTCATATACAGCCAGCTGAGACTGTCTGCGATGAAACGATATAAAATTATTCCCAACAGATATGAAAATTCTTGATTCCACATCTCATAGTCGCTGTTATACACATTCCGCATACGAATTGATATCAGATGTCTATTTTTATCTCATTTCCAGAAAATAGTGTCACTTGTTGTAGCATCGTTGGTGTGTTTCATATTAAATAAAACGTAATTAAGGGTGATAAATGATATACGGAGTCCGTCAACGCTAATGGATTATAGCCTAGGTTCTGCCAATAGCCATGTATTGGTCAATTGAATCAGCGCCATTCTATATAATATTTCTCGCCAGAATCGTGTATTTGATAAAATACCCCGCTGCTGAGAATAATGAAACGCGACTGTATGATGAATTCACGTTAGCGGAGATAATGAATGTATTAGATCATCTAGTGTTATCATTCATCCCGGGAAAGAGTTTTATGAGACGATAATTGGCCGGAGTCATCCACACTGGTCAATTACAAATAAACAACATTTGTATTTAGATTTTTATTGGCTCAGCAACAAAGAAAAATAATAATATTTTCGTTTTTTGAGGATTGGATAGAAATAAACAACATGTGTATCTCGATAACGTGTTGGTTAAGCAACAACGAAACATAACTATCTTTTCTTTTTTATGAGGATTTGATAGAGAAATAATGATGGTGGATAATTGTTTTTCTGTTGCGGGGCCAAGTTACCACCATCAAAGATTTTTCAAGGGACGGGACTTCCAAATCGATTGATTCATTTTCTTTTATTCCAAACTTATTGAGTAATGTCGAGTAGCTTTTTATAATTATTACAATTATGTCTTTGAACATATCATCATTAAAATAATGTCTTTGAACATATCAATATTAAAATGATGTCTTTGTACATATCAATATTAAAATGATGTCTTTGAACATATCATTTTTATAATTATGTCTTTGAATTATATCATTAAACATACTGTATACGCTATTTTATTAAAGAAAGCATGTAAACTGTAACGAAAGCGGCCCGCACCTAGTCTACTTATGTCGACGTGTAACGCTGAAGTAGGAGTGAGAACTATCTTAACAATCCTACACATATACACTTAATTAACGCCAGCCACTGCCTTTGTTGGTGTCTTTGAGTAAGACTTTGATATTGATTGTCCTAAGTTGTAGGAACTTGATTCACAATCGATATGAAATAAATAAGTTTAAACCGATCTTAATGACAGGGACCATCTACAGATAATGACTTGGATTATCGACGCCGCAAAATTTATGGACATTCGTAAGTTAAATTAATGCCATTAACAGTGTTATTCAGCAAATTAACAAAGTTGATTTCTTAGCTTTAAATAAATCAACAATGCCAGTATCATAGCATTATCCATAACACTTTCAACTTTCATGTATTCTGTTTTCTTAATACATTTTTAGCTTCAATATGACTTACGATTAGTTTCGCGATTGCTTACAATATAAATAGAACTTAGTTTCTTTATATCTTATATATTAAGTTATTATTTTTGACTAAGTGCTAACAATACTAACGTAACCTTTCTGATAAAGCGCAAGTACTACAAACCTAATATAACTGCTGAAGTTATAACTTAACGATATTGCCAAATACTTATGCTAGTAATACAAAGCAGTTGATAAAGTGCTAATAGTATTAACTAAAGCTAATTGCTTAAGTGGTAACTTTATAAACTTAAGCTAGTTGCCTTATTGCTAATATTGTTTATCTTAAACAATTTTTGAAGAACTAATAAGTTTAACTTTAGATATTGACTTAATTGCTAATAATATAAATCAAACATAGGTGATAAAGTGCTATTAATATAATTTTAGATAATTACTTAAGTGATAATATTTTCACCTTAAGTTTGTGGATTTAGAGCTTATCATATAACCTTAACTTTATTGTTAATATCATGAATGTCATCATATTGTTTAAACGATTATATGAATAACTTAGTAATAATAATAAGTGCATACCAGTTAAAAGTATCAAATGAAGTTGGTTTCTTAAGTGCTTGTAATACTTACGTAACATGTTTCCTTAAGTATTGATAATATCAGCTCTTAAAAGTATGCATATTCATGTACCAACTTCAATAAAGGATCAAATAAATTATAATGATGACAAACTATGTATTATGTAATAATGAATCTTTACCTTGTACATTATTTTTTTATATATATTCATACATGTTTCGAGTGAGTACTGATTATAAAACCTAAAAACATCTTCGCTACAATCCGCCTCCTTTTTAAAATCTTTGTTTTGATTGTCTTTTTTATGGCAGTCTGATACAAGGGGGAAGCTGTATCATGAATATTCCAAACTCTTTCATAAACCATTTTAAAGCATGTTTTATAAAAAAATATCGTCAAAGAAATTATCATGGTATATGTGAATGACGATACAGTGAGCGTTTACAGACCTCCCATATGACAACCATTTATAACTTGTTGTCACTTAACAGCAAATAGATGGAAACAATGCATCCATATGCAATCACAATGTCTTCTAGCGAATTGAACATGCATTTGCTATTTTTCAAAGAGCATCATATATATCTAAATATCATAGATGTATTAAAAAAATTATATTTTAGATTTGAAATCATTAAGTAATGATTATATCAGTTCATCTTTAACTTATTTATGTCATTTTAAACATTGTTTGTTTCGGTGTAAGATCAAGTAGTGACCAAAAGTCGTATTTTCACAACTGGCTTGACACGAGAGAGAATATCATTTTTAGTGATCACTAGATGAAAATATCATTTTATCTCACACCAAAACAACAATTTTTTTTTAATTTTATGCTTTTACATATTTTTTTGTTTATTTTTACCTCAATCACTATTAGATATTATTGGATTATTGGATTAATAAAAAAAACAAAATTATTTTTTAATTAATAAGCAAGGACATAAACATAAAACTTTTTTTTTTCACAATTTCACTGTTTGCCTCTGTTGATTACCTGTATTATGCTATATTTGTGTATGACAGCCAGTCATGTTTATCTGAATAAGCCATCATGACAATCCCCGCTCGGCAACAGTCTCCGTGATGATTGATATACGACATTGTGTCTCATTATCATTCGTCTCCCACCGCTGATTTAAGTGGGAAAGTTATAAGTTACTTGCGGAGATATGGTGTGCTCGAGTACTGGTTAATCCCAGGAAACAGTGGTTAGGTTAACTGATCGTCTGTTAGCCCTTGATGGCATAAAAATGACGCTAAATATTCAATCAATCAATCAATCAATTACATGAATCTGAGGAGAATTATCGACACCAAGCAAGAAGACAAATTGTCTTGAACCAAAATGAGATTATGGAATACAGTTAAGTTATAATTAAGATTTTAGTGATAAACTAATGTGAAAGTAAAAATGATGTACCACTTGACGACGCATATCTGATAATAGATTTTTTAATTATTTTGAAAGTAATTTACTAGCCTTCATATGACTTGTCATCTGAGAAATATTTAATTCCAGCATTTAATTCTATATGCGTCGATAATATGGTACCGAGTTTCTTATCGTGTGCACACAAAATAATTAACATGGTAGAAATGGAATAATCATAATTTCTTCAGTTTACTGATAGCGGATACACAATGTGTCGCCTTTATATCAAGTGAACAGCATGTTCATTTATTCCTTGTTGTTCGACTTTGATATCAATGTAGTAAAAACTACAACCGCTTTGATCAAGGCGATATTATTGGTGCATATACAAATTATAAACCAAATGTATTATTTCACTTAAAATGCGAATGATATTTTTATATTTGTTGTATACTGGTCTAAAACATCCACCAATTCACATAGCTTTATTTGATAGACAAAATGTTGTGGAGTTTACTCTATTGTTTGATAAATTTTCAAATGCAATTTTAAGAGAATTTTCTTTAAGAAATGCCCGTATCCGGTCGCATCATTGATATAGTTAATGATGTTTAGATTTATTTAAGAATATGGGATGTGATTTTTTATTTTAGATTTTAATGTAAACGTAGGTACAAATTTATTGTTATACAGTTACACTGAAAGTTTGTTTTGTTATGCTCGTTATACGTACATGTAACTCTGTTATTGTGTTAATAAAAATATAAGTATTGTCGGCTGCTTCAGCTTTATCCCGGAATATATTGTTAATGCCTCCTGCTCCGTTTTCAGAGAGCGTTAGTGCGAGGGTCGCTTGTTGCAGTGGACATATTACAAGCATTAGGTGCCAATAGAAACGCCGAAGATGGATGAGTGTTAGAGATTGCTAAGCGAAACAATGAATATCAGCATCAACTGTTTCATTATCTGAAATTATTTGATGGACAACTTATTTGGTTTTATTTATTTTATTACAAAAACTAAAATGGCATACATTGGTTATTAGCAATATTCATTAGGGTATACAAAGCAACATTACGTACCACGTGTTTTTTTTTTTAAATAAATATGAAAAACGACGTTGTTCATACGATTAAATTAATCAATACGAGTGTCAAAGGACAGTCTATTTCTCTTGAAAATCATTTGTGAAATGCTATGTTAAGGAAATCGGTAATTTAATAAAAACTTTTCATCATTATAGACGTTGTAAATGCTTTTTAGCGTGTGTCTATCAGGAAAACGCTTTTTTTTCTGTACCGTATTTTTGTTTTGTATACGTTTTTTGTTTTGCTTGTAGTTGTGTATATCAATGACATCTAGATGTAGTCATTTTGTATCTTTTTTAATTTCTTTTTGTATTTTAGGAAAAAAACGCTCGTGTGAATGACAAGGAACGGGAGAGCTTCCTTTAGATGCATGACATTCCCGCTGTCCTCTTGTGATGGATGCCTCGTCTGTAAATCAGCATGATTCATCTCTCTGTTAATAGCATTGATCCTCCTTCTCATTACATTGTATGTGTTTAACTGTTAATAATCACATGGACGTTTAAGATAAGAAATAATGACTAGCGGTATCATTTAACCATTTAAAGCACGGGCTGGGTTCACTAACCGAATATATGTATACCCAAAAATGCTGTTCAACTGAATGCACATTAAACGGAAATCGGAATACTTCGGCATCGTTCCCCTATTACATTTAATCACAATTGAAAACGGAGTTTGCCATGCAAGCATGAAATATATTGACATGCGTTATTTAATATCTGCTTATACATAATAAGAAATAATTAATGATAATGAACGCAGTCCTGAGATCAACGAATGTCATCCCTTTAGAAAAATGATATAAATACAAAGGAATATCCCAATATTTTGTATTTCATATTAGTCGCAATGCAAAAGACGCGTGTTAGCTATCATTCAAATTCAACATGAAATAGCAACATATATTAAATGGACTAAAGCGTCATATGTATCACGTTTCTTGTGACGTTATTATACGCATTGAATAAATCGGTCATTTGATACTCATATATAATAGAAAGACCTTCAAAAATAGTGTTTTTATGTGTTCTCATAATGCATGGTATATGTATATAATATTGATAGTATTTGTTACGATTGCACATTTTTTTATGAACTTCCTGTTTTCTACTTCTATTACTTGAAAATATGATGTGATTGTGAAAAAAATGCCGTCCGTGTATGTGGAAGCATAGCTGATGATCCGAAACATAATTTTTTTGTCTTGGAAGTAATGTATTTCGCTATTCTTCCATAAACAGTTAGATATTAATTTAGTTCTATTCCCTACCATGTTTATTAAAAGCATTCATGCTTTTTTTTCATCTTTGAACTCTTCTGTATACTTCTTATAATCATTGTATGATGCTGATATATTTTACTTCATCATTTATATCTGCTAATGCAGCATACATATGATATACATAACATAACATCTGTAAAGAACCAATCAACGTCTTTTTCGCCAACATTTACTAAATGTTTACTTAAAGATATTAATCAATGTCAATAAAACCTACTTAATATTTTTAATATGTAGATAGGGCCGAGCTCTGCCGCTCGGGTATGTTACGTAGTTATTAAATTTGAACACGTTGATTTGTCAGCTGCTTCAAGGAAAGTTGAATGACGTCACTGTTTGGTAAGGGTTAAATAGCTATGAATTGTGGGACAGTCATAGAATTACCAGCTTTTTAATAAGGATTGAATGGACATGATTCAGGACAGACAGACAGACTAATATTTATCAAGCCTGTCTAAAATCATGATCAATGAATGCTTTGTTTTAATTTACGTTTTAAAGTACTTATAGTTTATCCAAGAACATGATATCTCCCGAACCAGGTCTTTCAACAACCAATGAAAAAGCAGGGAATTCTATGCCTGTCCCACAATTCATAGCATATGAACGCTTACTAAAATGTTACGTCATCAAACTTGTAACTGGTTAAAGTACTTAAGCATATGTTGGTTAAAATAGAGGAACAAGTTAGTTTTAGTCTGAAACATAACACCTAATTTTTAACTCAATACCTATGGTGATGTTGTTTTAAAAGCATGGCTGCATATTGCTATTGTTACTTTTATTTCGTCTTTTCTCATCTATAAGGCATTCTGAAAATACATTTCACATTTGTGTTCCTGTTATTTTTATACAATACTGATCAAATTATGACCAAACATTATAGTTAAAAAAACCAATGTTGTTATTATCAATATATTTTTATTGATACACATTTCCTCCCGATATATAGAACATGTCACGTTGTTTTGGACCACCTTCGTATATAATGTGCTAAGCTATAGTCACGGTTAACTCCATCTGTTCTTTCTTGCATTGTTTATAGAAAATTGAGAGATTATTAACAAACCTGCCCTGAAGGCATGCATATAATTAAAATCATGTGCACAACTTTCCTTGATAAGACAATTTGTGTATTTTACAAAGATGCATTTACTAATAGCAGTCTTGGTCAATTATAGTTTTATAGATGTGTAGGTTGTTGGCAGATTATATAACCGTGTTAACGTTTACTTTATTTCACATACATGTGTTGCTTGCAAGTTTTTAATATTGCAGATTGTATGTAGATATTTCTATTTGTCCGATTTAGCATTTTTACATGTGCAAATGTATTATTTATTCATTGTATTGTTTTTTTGCTTTATTAGGCATATGGAGAAATAGGTAAATTTATTCATTTGCAGTCGTATTGAATAAGAAGCAATAATGTGCTGTTTTTTGTTTGTTTGTTTGTTTTTTTAAATCAAAGATATTTGAAATGATGTTCATGTACATTTTATAATTGTTTGAAAAATAGACGTTTCACATCTTTCATTCCATCTTTTCTTGTAAGATAATGTTCGTGTCATGTTTTCGCATTTCTTTAATGGATACATTTGCTGTTTTATAATACCAGTTGAAGTTGTATGATAGCAGCACTTTCGCGGTATTTTAAAATACAGTCTTGTTATCAGGTTGTTTTTCCTTCCTGGAAAGCATGTGTTTGTTAGAATGGGAACTATTTTACAAATTTTACACTTTTTGTGCGACAAATTCCAGTAATTTCCGTGTCATGTTTCTGCGTCTTTTTTAATGATTAACTTTGATATTTTACCATGTGTTCTAAATATGAAGTTGTTGGATAGCAGACTTTTCGTTATATTATAAATTACAATTTTGTTATCAAGGTTTTCTTTTTCTTCTGCAAGGCTTGTGTGAATGAAATCTATCAGCATTAGATATAGAGATAATTGCATCTGCAAAGAATTTTGATAAAAAAAAATATGAAAATTGAAATATTTTGAAAATTTGTTATTAAAAAATTATCTTCAATTTGGACTGCTTGTTTTGTCAAATGACAATTTCCGTAATTGTTCATTCAAAAATTATTCGTAAATCAACAAATAACGTGATATCATAAATCTGTTAATATCGTGACAACACTTCCTATTTTAGGGAACCTGATATTAACAATTTATCATTCTCTTCTTTCCTCCACAATTATTTCGGTTAAATTGTTCTACAGTAATATTCTATAAAATGCAAGTGATTCTCTAAGCAATCATATCAGTTAATCTTACTATAACTTGTGTTCTATTGTACAGTTATTTTGAATTACATGTAATATAACCAATATAGCATTTTAAGGCTATGTTTGTATCCCATGCTTAAATGCAAAAAAATCATTATTGTATATCGATTTGTTTTTATTATTGAAATACATTATAACTTTAAAAATAAAAATAATAATACAAAGACTAGTTTAGGATATAATAAACGACAAAAGGCAGAGGAGCATTTTTATAATACACGCAACTACTGTGAAGTTACATGGTAAACCAATAACACCATTTCAAAATATTGAATATGAAACATTCTATAAAAAGCCGGATGAAGAGATTAAATAAACAAAGACAACTTTTTGCTTATTTTTGGTGGAAATGCGTTTCAAAGGGATGCTTATACTTGTAATTAGTTTGTAAAAGAGGTATGAACTCCTTGTTCATGAATTGTATTATACAGAATAAGCATATTGAGGTTGGTTTAAACACTATTTATTTGTTATCAACATATTACATATACATATATTCAATATACAGGGATATATAACAAAATAATTGAGAAGAAAGCTATTTCTAGCTTGTACAAAGTATTTCTTCTGAATATCTTGCAAGGACTTTACACTGGTGTTATAAATGCAAAGAAAACAAATTAATTACTAGACAAACAAATTATAAGCAGCGCTTGAGATGAAAACAATAAATATGTGCAAGTAACTAAATCGTTGAGTATATTTGGTGTGTATATAGGCTGCGGCGTATACGACGCTTCAACTACTGACAGTTGTGCATACTAGCGTTGATCAATACTTGCAATATATAACTTCAACTATTTTACAAACAATATGTGAGGAGAAACAAACTGAAAAGGGGTAGATAAAGTAGAGAGATAGAAGAAGGAAAGGTGAGTTGTGTTCACAGTATGCCTACTGACGTGTTGTTGGTCACTCTTATGGCAATAAATGATAGCATACTGAGGTTGATACAATAATGTCTGATAGAAGCATTCATGGAAAATACAGAACGCATCCAAGAAAATAGTAAAGCAGACATAGTAGTATTGCGACTGATCATGAAGAAATATCCCTCACGCCTCAAACACAGATATGTTCTTTCCTTGTAATTATAAAGTGTTGATACATTTGATGTTGAATTTATTAAGCATTTAAGGATACAGCAGTCGAACCAATACAGTCCATCAGATATTTGTACTTTATTTTACAGTCGCAATTCAATCATTTATTGAATAATAATAAATCAATAGTTATTAAAATACTATTTAACAGCGCCATATATATTCTTCAGGCGAACGCCAAAAGTCAAATTAGAATCGTTTTATTCTGACATTGTTATTTCACAGTATTACAAGTACAAATCAAATGGTCTTGTATTATTTTTCAATTTATTAACTTAGAATATTTCTTCAAAAGAAATATTGTTTGGTGTCAACTAACAGACGAACACCTTTGCTAATTCTTCAATTTATTTCTGTACAATGCTGACTTTTAATGTATTGCCGCGTGATAGAAAAAAGCAATATATGTTTAAAATAATAAAAATATATTGTTTATGACTATATAAAATGATGGAAAGCTAGCCCGGCACTTTTTTTCCCAATATCATCCTCAAAATATTGAGTATCGTTATTAAAATGTGTATACAACAATAACAGACAAGTGTGTAATGTTTTTACATAGATCGATTGAGAATCATTCTATTCTATTCAATCATTACTTGTGCGCATTTGTTTGACAAAAAAATGCTTATTTTGCACGGTAGCACTTGCATTTATTTCTTTATTTTTTTAGGATAGTAGATAAAACATCAGGACCCAGTTGTATAAACACTAGTTAACTTTGACCAGAGGGTTAAATGATGGGTTAAGTTCAAAATCCTGTTAAAATTCTGGCTAGCGGTTGTATAAAACTTTAGTACAACAAAGTTGTATACAACAGATTAACAAGTTTGGATAAAATTTAACCCAGGGTTAAGAGTTAACAAAAGGTAAAGTTAACCAGTGTTTATACAATTGGGTTCAGGTGACGGGTTAGCAGCTCCATTCAGTATATGTATGTAATATATGTGTGTGTGTGTGTGTGTGTGTGTGTGTGTGTGTGTGTGTGTGTGTGAGAGAGAGAGAGAGAGAGAGAGAGAGAGAGAGAGAGACGCTAAATAGCACGATATTTCCATGAAATTACCTGTGTGTTATAATATATGTAAATTTTTAGAGTGTTTTAATCTTACTGTATATATTTCTTTGAAATTTATAAATATGAGTATGAATAAAAGATAAAAATGTTTAAATTTCTTTTATCTTGTTACTTGCAATTCCACAATATAAATCTAACGGTGACATGAAATACAATCTAAGTGCAAAATGAGCCATCGTACAGGTACATGTAAAAAGATCCAATGAAAACTCTTGTATTACTTTCCCATCGATCTGAAGAAATGTGCATGGTCCGGGGTATCCTTTTAAAATTTAAGAGGAGTTGAACTGACATGATTTCCTTGTATATGGCGTTATTTGACTGCAAAGACGACACCTGCTCTTGCGTTAAGGTCCGTTAATTAGCAGTGACACACGAGCACGCTGATTGTTCAATTACTTGTAATACATAACAGTTTGATAAACGCATAAGTGTGATATTTATAGTATTTCAACCAATAAAAGGAGTAATTCCCCCTTCCGAATCAGAGACAAAATTAAGTATCCGCATATCACAATTAGGTTATTTCAATATCGTTTTAGCATCATGCACGAGTAGATATAATACTTTAGATGAAGTGTAACACAATTATCATATTTACGTTGTTTCCGTATAAAATATTCAATAAAAAATAAAATACAAGAACAACGAAGTTGTATAGAACTTATAAGCCTGCTGTGGCGAATAATATGCTCGTAAACCAAACATAGTGAAATGTTTTGTCATTGTATCCATTAAACAGACAACAGCTTCCTTAAAACAAGATATAGTACTGCTATTAACACAAGTCACAGGCCTTATATCATGCTGAATTATGCATGAAATGTGCATTTTACGCATTTTAGGTGTAAAGTTGCTTAATTTTGCATTTCAATAATGGAGTGCCGACGTCAGTTAAGACCTAAAAGCAGGCTTAAGATTAACAGAAAAAACAAATAACTAATGCATTGAAATGAATTTGGCCTTTTAAATGATAGTGTAAGAGATGCCTTAAAGCCTCGTGTAAACACGTGTTTAAATGATTTTCATTGGAATATATCACTGTAATTTGTTTAAAACTAATCGCATAAACTAATGGCAAAATGCAAATATTTAAAAAGAAGTGTTAAATTACAAACGTTGCTTACTTTAATTAACATTTGTTAAAGACGGCCTCTTACGTAAATAGCTATTAATATATATATATATATTTGGTACACCCGTTCACCAGGTATAAGCTGTTCAATGAGCGAGATTTGGTGCACCCCTTAACCAGGTATAAGCTATTCAATGAGCGAGATTTGGTGCACCAGTTAACCAGGTGTAAGCTATTCAATGAGCGAGATTTGGTGCACCAGTAAACCAGGTATAAGCTCTTCAATGAGCGAGATTGGGTGCACCAGTTAACCAGGTATAAGTTCTTCAATGAGCGAGATTGGCTGCACCAGTTAACCAGGTATAAGCTATTCAATGAGCGAGATTTTGGTGCACCAGTTAACCAGGTATAAGCTATTCAATGAGTGAGATTAGGTGCAACAGTTAGCCAGGTATAAGCTATTCAATTAGCGAAATTTGGTGCACCCGTTAACCAGGTATAAGCTCTTCAATGAGCGAGATTTGGTGCACCCGTTAACCAGGTATAAGTTCTACAGTGAGCGAGATTTGCCACTGACCATTCCGTTCTTATCTATGTTTTTATTGTATTTATTTTAATTAATTAACTTATCCTTGTACTGATTGTGTTCATACCGCTTTAGTGATTATGTCCTTTGAATGCTACGTCCCATGCTGGTAAAATATATAAGCCTTATAATCAGAAAAATATGAAATCAAATATTAACAACGAATCTTAGGTCTGCATTCCGTTATATATGATATATATTTCAATTATAATTCTGTTTTCATTTTTTATTTTACATATTAATATGTAAACCGTTTTCATTCAACACGCAATATTTGAATAAGTTACACACGAAATATTACAAAAACAACCCTCATATATCAGTTTAATCAAACAACTTATAATTTAACACTTTTATTCGTACCATAGACTACATAACATTGTTTATATTCTCTGGACGGAGAGATATCACTTTCAATTTCCATATTCTATCTGAACGATTTTATTTTATGTCTTTGAGCACGATACACGAGTTGAAACAAAAGAAGACGATGCGGCGTTAATGAATACTGTCGACTGATGGATGCTGGGAATTCTGATCGTTTGACACGTGCTGACTTTGCCAATCACAAAAACAGTCGGTTGTCGTCGTCGTGTTGAATTAATTTGAGAGAAAGTATTTAATGGATTTTGTTAAAACTGCAACCAAAAAAAAGTGAATACCCAGCAACAGATACATGTAACAAAGAAAAGAAAAACAGTGATTTGTATTGTGCAACTAATATATATTTGTTTACAGTTTTATATAACACTTTTTATTTTATTTTAATTTTTAAGTATTATAGCTTAATGAAAAACGTGTGAAGCTGTAGGGAAGATAAGATATAAAAATCACGTGAACAACATGTGTGGATGCATGTTCGAGTTAATCTATAATCTAGGTACACTGATCACTCTGCGATAAGTATACACATGTAACTGGTGTGATAGCAACTATTGGGCCATTTGGAATATCCAACTCTGTGTCGGCACCGTTTTAGAAGTTTCGGCACACTTCATTCTGTATGGCACAAAATTGAACACACTTTGTTGCTATGTCTTGCATTAAACACACAGTATTCAGTATTTGTAAATAAAGACACAATCATATGCATTGTTGTTTATGAATAGCTTTTTTTCTAAAATAAATAGTTTTGCCCAAACAGGTAAAACACGATTCAATATTATACTTTCTTTAATTGTATTTTGCCTGCCAACAAAAATAAACAAAGAGAAAAAAAACAACATTAACTGTTTGTAACTCTGGAAAAAAATGTAATACCACCGATATCTTTAACCATCTGTTTGAACTACAGCAGGTTGCAACATAGTATTAATTTACATTAACTTATGATATTTCAAATAATTACCCCAGGAGATAGAAGACTACCAGTCACATGGAAATGTAAACAAAATGTTTAAAAAAATCATAAATATAAAAATGGATTTTTAGATTCGGAAATATTCGAAAATATAAACACATACATGAGTAATGGCATATAATAATATTTTTAATTAAAATTTAATATGAAGATAGAATCTTTGTTTCTTTCAACATATTTTGATAACAAGTCGGAATTTTGTCAATAAATAGGATTAGTCATCGATTCAATGATGTCAAAAACATCATTTACATATATATAATCAATATTTCAATAAAATATAGTGAATACAATTTAAATATTAATTTTGTAATACGTGTTTAGGAGGACGGGGTTCATCTATTTCTTTACGTAACCGTTAACACGTTAAAGCAGGCGTATTAAAATAAAGTAAGATAAACTTAATTCTTATAACCATTGATACCCACACTATCAATAAAAATAACATTCAAATCAGAGGGTCGAAATCAAAACGGAATCTCAGTTCTAAAAGTAAATACCACGTATGCACCGTTGGACATCATTCACCTTGTCATTCCGACGCTTTCAAAGCTGAGTCTGCACTGCTAAACAACGTCAACTGATATTGACGTCGCTGCGCACTTTCGGCCCAAGATGAAAACAAGTTTGCTGCTTTTAAAAAGCATCCAATGGTTAAAGTGAATGAATGTGTAAGTTTGGTTCCTTGTACAGGGTACTAAATACACGGATGATACCAAATCTCGACAAAGTTTCGGCTGACATAGCGAATTCCCGGCTGCAGGTGTGCCTGATAGTAACTTTGATGTTTAACTGCACTCATCTCAATCATTATGTATTGCCATTTGCATATTTAAAAAAACAAACTTTCCTTAAATATTGTCTAACGTACTAACTGCTATGTTCTATACAATTTCCTACTGTCATAATAGTATATTTTAAAATAATTCGCATCCATATTTAAATTTAATTCGTGGATATATATACAGTTAAAAATTACTGTTTTTCCAAAACTAGCGCATTCGGCGATATATCTTATTCTGACGACGTGCTGAAAATATGTCAAACCGGTATGTTTCATCGAATAAAATAAACAACTGTAGCTGTTTAATTTTGTTATTATTTCCATTGTTATGGGTTCAGCATATTATAATAATTGAGTAAATACATCGTTATTTGAAAATTATTTACATTAACTCGGTAGGAATCTGCCAGAAACGGCGATAAATTGTCAAAAAAGAAAAGTTTCAAGGCCTCATTAAGACAAGGAATTTTAGAAAATTTCATGATTTAAGGCATTTTCATTTTTTTTCCTGATTAGATATGCAAATATCAATTCATAGTGATCTCAATTAGTGCATTAAAATCTCACAATCAATTATAACACACACCGCATTTGAATTTTTCTTTTAGCCGGAAAGAGGTCGGAACATGACTAGGTTTTAATATCAATATTGGTTTGTACATTTCCATGATGCACTGTTTAGAAAAACAACGGCGACCTCCATGTGGCGAATGCCGTGTTTTTAACACGTGATCGTGACGTTTCAATATGGCAGTGCCCAGAGTTAATTTCTTAACTGGCCATTATATAGGGTTCGGTCGCTCATGAGACATAACCAAAAAAATCAACTTTAGTAACTAATATTATGGAACGAATCTAAAAAAAATTGACACGTTTTCTCAATTATTATGTCATAAATAATACTGCAGTTTTAAGCTTGAAAAGTATATTTACATGATTTTGGGACATGGGCCAAGTTTGTAAATCTCAATATTTCAATACATTATTTTTAATTATTTTCAAATAATTATATCCTTACGACAATAAGAAATCAGCAAATATATTTATATGAGCATGACCTTATGAAAGGAAATACGTATTGCTAACATTTTTAAAAATAGTTATATACTTCTTTAAGGTTTATATATGGAACATTAAAAAACAATGTCTAGCCCAAGATAATTTTTATTATTTCGCAATATAAAATTAAATCATTTAAGCAACTACTTCATCTGTGTTGAGTATACATACACAATTAGACCTAAAATGCAAGAGTATATATTTGTTCTTAGATTCAGCCGATGACGGCGATAGGGTTGAAGTTTATAAAGACAATGAACGTAATTTTTAAACAAAATTTCCAGCTGCCAAAGGAGTCCTGATTTTGAAGAATTGTTATTTCGGATTGTGTTCAATACGTGGGGAAGGGGTATGACTAACTTTTAAACAAATAATGGAAAACTCAAGCACATTTTAAGTGCACTGAGCGGCAATATGTACCGTATGTGTTATCTTTAGAAGACATCAAAGAGTTTCGCAAATTCCAAGAGAGAGTCAAACTTAATTATGTTTACGTTTTCTACTGACCTGGGTACCTTTTCAAATATTACGAAAATATCTGGGGATCCGCATCACCTGACCCGCTCCCCATACCCCGCTTCCTTCTACACCGCCAGTGGTGATATTTCTTATCAATTTGTATGTACGGTTTCTTGCCAACAAATAAATCAAGTTAATAACATGCTGATTTTGACAATAAATCTTGCAAAAACTTAACTAGCTTTCACACATAAACATTGGTATTTTACAGAAATAATGATGTACGACTATATTTTCAAATTGCTGATTCAATTTTGAAAATCGTCCACAGGAAATGTCTCATAAATATCAGTTAAAATGCAATTGCACTATTATAAATAATGATGTGTCTTTCATTTTAAATTGTATCTTATCAAACAAATACTTTCTGGCTTATCATACTTGTTAATTAAGTTTGAATAATGAATATATTATTCCTTCAACATTTATCTGTATATAAAACTATTCCAAACTTCACATTGGACCGGTATCTAGTGCGATTAAACTCATTACGTCCCTCGTTTTATCATCATTGAAATAAATATAAACATGTCAGACAATCATCTTACACACATGGTAGCATGTGCCCGTATTAAAACACGGAGTATGCTCTACCAGATATTCATAAAAATCGACCCTACGCACAGGACAGGTGCCAAAGCAGGACGAGAATACTAAGGTAAAATTATTAGCAAGCTATTATTTCGTTATGTTCCCTTTTCACTTTAGTTAATACTAATTTACTCTAGTGTCGCTCAATTGCGAAGAAAGCTAAACGTTTATATGAACCGCTATCGAATCCGCTCGCTGGGTGGAACCAGTACTGGGTGCTGTTTTAAGAGGCATCGGGTCGAGCAGGGGTTGAACCCGCAACCTCTGGTGAGTGAGTGGCCAACACTTTATCAACTACACTACCACTTCGCCCTTTTTCACTCCCCTAGATGTTGTCGAATATTCGAAGACGAAAGTATTGTGCCGATAACAAAAATATTACATGTATATATCGTTGTCACTTGTCCTGATGGCTATATCCTTCTTGCATGGTAGTAAAACGAATGTATTTCAAAACTAAAAATATCGTATTATTTAAATTATAATATTATCTGTTCATGCTTGTTTCTAGGTAACCGACTTGTATAATACGACATTTTGCATAACAATATAATTATTATTATAAAAGTATTTTAATAATCAGTAAAATATTATCTGATAAAAAATCAACCCAATTAAGAAGGTCGGACATAATTTTGTTGACAATGCATAAAATTATCATATTTCTTTGTGCATATTGGAAGATTGGAACATTTCATGATTTCTGCAAAGTTTGGATGTCATTGAGTACTGTTTGATGAATCTATAACAGTTTTAAGATGCTTAGTGATACACTGCAATAAATGGGCAGAATGACAAATAAGAAGGGGTATCATCAAACCATCGAAACTGTAAAATAGCAATCCGGGCAACCCCATGATTTTTCCTGCATAATTAGACTAAGAGAGAGGATTTTCTTTGGTAACAATTGACTTTTAGAAGCACTGGTAATATACCCTGTGTCCCAGAAGTGCATTTCTTTATATGTAGAACAGTACAAAATTAATTGTGTGTGAGACGTTGAATATATCACTCGTTATTTCCCTAGACTTTGGCTTTAGCAGCATTTAAACAAGACTTGCATATGAGCGACGTTTTGTAGCGCCGCCACATGGACTGCTGATGTGCTTTGGTAACACACATTATCCCAGTGAAGTTTACATTCATATCGTGGAACTGTATTTTATCCAGCTTAATACCGTTTCGCACATCCAAAATAAGATTTGTAGAGAAGAAACAGCTTATCCCGGATTAATTCTGGTGTCTGCAATTTCCTTATCATTACGACTACCCTTTTGTACGTGGTGATAGTTTAGTTTCAGAGTTGTGTGGTTTTTTTTAGTTGTACTTGATATGACAAATATCGAAATTAAAAATAATCATTGAATGCATTACTATTTAGGTTTCTCAGATAGTGATAAACGTTTATTGTCATATGAGAACATATATACGTGTTGTTGATTTTTGATGGGATCTCATATTTTTTAAAATTTTAACATTTTTATAATGTGATTTTGCATATGCACTTGCAAATGACATTTCATGACAAAATGTAATATGAAGAAAAAGACGACGAAATTTCGTAGACATTCCTAACCATTATGTCTCTGTATATCAATTCACTCAGGGACTTTGCAAACGCGCCACTTATATATATGTAATGTTAGTGCAGTAAATTTCATCTGATTTCAAGAAAAGTTTATATACGTTAAGAATACCATCTACGTCTTCTATTGTCAAAATTTCATGCCTAAGACTTGAATTTTTGATGCATTAATTTCTATTTTTCGAAGCTATCCCCAAAAGTGAAAATTACAGGTGTGAATAACGAGTACATGAACCATTCACCTGGATATCCTTGAATGCAACCTGTGATTCCAGGAAATCTTTATAGCATATATCTGTATTATACCAGTGGGTTAATCATCAGGATATATATATTGCCGTTGATTGGTTTCACATTCATTATGCTGGGGCCATTATATAATTGACTGAAGGGAACCAGTTCTGTTCTGATATAATTTTTGTTTCAACTGTGAAAACTGAAAATGATCACGTCATCGTTCTGTATTTAACGTTATGAATACTAAAGGACAAGTCTGTTTTGTTCCAACACGCAGTGATGAATCTATGACGATCATGTAAGACACGAGATGCGTCAGACTTATCCAGTACTTAGTATTTGATCATCAAACATATAATTAATGTAATAACCCTATTTATCAAATAACTTACAGCGCGTGGGTGAAACATCCAATTACTATTGAAATAGTTTCGCTGGTAAATGTGGTTATTGTATCGATAAGTATTGTCCGTTATCTCTGCCCATACTCGGCTCTCGTCTGTAAAATCCCGCATGTCTCTACGACTGTAGAAATACATTTAATACATGTAATGTACCATCATGCCGTGACTGTATTCAAACTAGAGTGAAATTATTAGGCGAGCCGTATTGTGAAATGAGCAATACCTCACAAAGACATTAGGAATAACCCTGAGGCTTGTAATTCCAATTTGGTGTCGGTAAAATTGGTTTGTACAACTAGTTACGATAACAAATTATCTAGTTGCTCTGCCTATTATAGAGTAGCATGTTGTTTGCCTCCACTGTGTTAACGAGTACAATTTTTCATCTTATTAGCAGACACTCGATTATTGGATAGAATGGATCTTTCCAGTGTTAAAACGTAAAGTTTATAAAAAATTAAAACAGTAAATTCAAATCAATTTTGTGGCATTTTAACAAACTGAGAATATGTTTTATCAACAGTAATCGATAAACTACACGATATTTATACTTTTCTGTTTATATAATTAAACAGGAATGTAGCAACAAACAGCGAATCCATAGTCTTTATAACTCACCCAGTTCTCCCGATTGGGTCCGTTAAATAGCAATTGTTACGAGCACGCTGAATGGTCAGGGAAAGTTTGAATTACAACATAGTTTAGTAAGCGTTTAATTGCTATAAATTGTGGGACAGGCATAAATCCCCAGTTTTTTACGTTGGGTTTTTTTAAACCGTATTCCGGAGGTATCAGGCTCTGTGATAGATTAGAAAACCATCAATTTGATACTTGTCCCTTCAGCCTATGTCCTTACCATTGAGATGATGAGTTTAGCATACGATACATTTATCAAACAAGAATCTTGATAAACAGCATGTCTCTTAAAAGACTTTCTTTCTATTGATTACTGACTTGACTAATTGAATACTAAGCGTCATGTTCATGCTATCGATGTCTAACAGACGATAGGTAAACCTAACACCATTTTCCTTGGAGCCGCAATGTCATAATATCATTCACCGCGGAGCCGGTGGCCGGACGGAAACACGTCTGACTATCAATCCGTGATCCGTGAGTTCGAATCCCCTCCTGGTCACCGGCTCCTTGGTGATTGATATATGACATTGCGTTTCATTATCATTCGTAAATCACGACTGAATTAAGTGGAAAAGTTATCTGGTACTTATGTAGATGTGTGTGCTTGAATACTGATTAACCTTTCATGATCACAGGAAAGAGGGATTAGGAAATGTCATCAAACTAACACTCGAATACAATCAATCTAGTACACGTTTTATAAATGCATAACATATGTGAGAAGATAGAAACCGTTGTAAATTTTTTAAAAAGAGTTATTTTATTTGTTTTCAATTTCTAAAGTTTAAATGGTTTTAAAGAATGTTACTCTTTAGTATTAGAGGTATTTCCTGTATTGTGTGAAGAATATGAGTAAACATATACAGTTTTAAAGCACTTTTATTGTATCTACACAATAATCAGCTATAAAATACATAAAATTATTGATGGTCACCTTCATTATTGCTGCATTAACATTTGTGCTAAACATAAGAAAGCATGTGGTGGTCTCTAGAGAACCTGGCTCCTCTTTCACCAACATATACTTAAATATTTAAAAACTTAAATCTAAGAATAGCACCCAGGTGATCATGATTTGAGACTGGTTCCAGTAAAAACGCATATTGTTTCATTGATATTGATTATATAATATATAAATAATCAGTCAAAACATAGTTAAGTTTTTAAGTATTTAAGTAAAATTTTGGTGAAACAGAAGCCTGATGTCTCCCGAATCAGGCCTACTAACCCCGATGAATAAAGCAGACAGAGCAATTAAATGCTTACTAAACTATGACACATTCAAACCTTCCCTGAAGCAACTGACAAGTCAACGTGCTCAAACGCGCTGCTATTTAACGGACCAATTCAGGAGAACTCGATCCGTTCTACAACTCAAACATGTGTTCATCAGGAGGCAGAACTTAAAAAGATTAAAGCTGCCACAATGACACAAATCTAAAGCAAGCGTATAATAACAAATTCAGGGACAAAACAAACATACAAAAAGATTTACCGTCATGGAAGGGCAACAATGGAAATCCGCCACTGTGGGTCTGAAACTTGGTTTACGTGTGAACCTGGCATCCCTTTTTACCATTAGTACATTGCCGTTTGTGTCAACATTGCATGACATACATGACATAGTTAACAAACTGTGTTCTATTTAGATCTGTACACACTTTACTTTAAAACTCAATCAATAAATTGCTTTAGTGTAATATTATATGAACTGTTCATGATTTAATGATGAAGATCATAAGTAATATTTTTAAACAATTCATCTTTTTAACAGTGATTGTGAAATAATTTCTGATGCTTTGACAAATTACGCTCGGAATATTCCCGGTAGAACCACCGCTTTGCTTCAACTTATGCGGATAAAGTGGCTTGCTCGTGGATAAAACACGTAGCCGTGGCGCAGGGTCAGCTGTATGGTATGACCTTGACACGAGTATTATCTCACTACTTCACAGTTATGTACAAACTTTTATTTTAGTAGATTATCTAGGGTCACGAGCTGTTAAATATACCAGACTATTTTTTTTAATTTGATTCATATCTTAAACATAATACTCTTACCAAATGTACATGCAAATAAGACATGGCTTCATAAAAAGAAGCATCTACGGAAGGAAAAGCCTTATGATTTCTGGCCAAGAATATCAAGTATTGAACGCATTGTTTGCTTATTTGCTGGGGCATTTGATTGACATATCAGAATTTCTGTTTATGGAAACAAACAGCTTGGAACAATAATTGTCTCAGCGAATCTATTGGGCATGCTATAAAATAGACACTTTTCATCAACATTTATCATATCTTGACCATAATGTCTAAAGCAGGTCATACATTACTCCCAAACGTTCAATAACCATCGACTTTCCGTCTGATATTAGATTAAATGTACATTTAATATGGTGTTATAGACCGTTGTATTGCCTTCATGGGGTGGTTATTGGCAGTATCTTGTTATGTTACATTGTATAAATATATAAAGTAAATGTGATAATTTGATGAACCAAATTGTCTTAAAATGGACTTTGTAATTATCCATCAAACTATTTTAGTCGAAATGCCAATATACAGAGATTACAATTAGATCTACTTATTCTAGTATTTTGAAAGATTGCAATGTTCATCTCTTTGCAGCAGTTCTTTTGATGTAGTATTTTGTGTGTTTTGTTTTAATGGTGTTCAATGCCATTATCAACACATTATAATTTATATTATATTTGACATCCAGTTTCATCCTCAGAATCATGTATACAAATCAGAATGGAATCGTTGACCTTCCGTAGGTGACTAACAGAACTTCTCTTACGAACTGTTTAGACAGCGAGAGCTGAGTAACCTTCCTTTAACATTTGATCATTACGTTTTCCTCTTTAAACGTACGACGTCCGAGTAGACTTGGACTCAATAATGGCGAATTCATCCTAAAGCCATAAACGGATTGAGCTGTTTGATACGTGTTCGTTTGTTCTTCTTTCCATACCGTTAACTATTATTACATAGCTGCTCTGTTTGGTGCAAATTCATGGAGAACATCAATGTCAAGAAGCATTGGTTTTCTCATATATATGTCAAATTAGGTAAGCATTTCTGTGTTTCACATACATGGGTATGATGTCGTGTTTGCAAAAGAATAGTCTGACAATGATATTTGTATTTACACTGTTTATTATTAAGATATGAAGACGGATAAAGAGAGAGGTCTATTTCACGGTTAACCAATTCCAAGGTTCTTCTGATCGTTCAAATGATAATATACCAAATGTAACTACATATGTATGTGTATATTGTGGTTATTATATTCAGTCTTTATATTAATTATTCTATGGTGGAGTGTCCTTTGAATGCAATGTCTTCTATGGAATATATATTTTATATTTCCTTATTTTATCACTCGTTAGTTTGCACCACACAGACAACAACACGGTTATACCTATTATTCAGTTAATCATATCTAATACTTCTATATCATTTTCAACGAGTCACTTATACCTAACTTAATAGAAACTAATGCTTTGCCTTGGAAATACATTCCTTTATTAAAGTCTCATCATAGCATATATATATTATAATCACATACAATTATAACGCAGCAAATCATACACTATGTCACTTTTTGAAGAATTACAAGAGACTGAAAGGTATCTTTTTCTTATAAAGGAAGCATAGTTAACATTAAATATTCACCGCATTAACAACCAAACATAAACTTATTGTTCAAGCAATTAATTCAAGTTGAATGAACCTTTATACATATAATAAACTTAAACAATCGGTTATCTGTATATACATTGTAGGCGTTAACATATTGATAAATTGGATTTATGGTACATGGCAGATTAACACAACATGAAACAGAAACAACTTAAATAATAAAAAGGTGAAAATGACATGCCAATAAGTTGTAAGTTTGCAATAATTTAATTTGTTGAAAACGCTTTGAGGTATATAATCGAATTTTCTTTGACAAAAGTCAAATACATTGTAGAGAAATGAAAATAAAACCTAGAAGATTCAAGAAAATTTAATTTTGGATAAATAGTTTTGTCTACCAATTGAAAGAAAATGCAGAACATTAAAATACATGTACTTTCTCAACCTTGCAAAACAACATGAGGCCCACATTTGCAAATATGACCTAATGAAATTCGAAAGCTCGAACCCGACGGGACAAAATAGTTGGAGTTAAGGGTTGTTCGAGCCAAGTATTATTCAAATCATATCATACATGTACATGTATATTAATCAAAATAGTAATTCAGCTGGTACCAGATAAGTAGTTGGAGCTATATGTTGTGTTCTTGCCGTCATATTCCAGCCAACGAAGTTCTACTGTATTTACAATTGCAATGACCATTATGGCCAGTACCAAACTGTTCAGATGACTATTATGGCCAGTACAAAACTGTTCAGATGACCACTATGGCCAGTACAAAACTGTTCAGATTAAACATACTACTATATGTGATAATATTACATGCATCTAATACTTCACATATGTAACTCCATCATGTTTCCTAATTAATATAAAAAGGTTTTGTTGTAAAACAATATGAAATACAAATAGACTGAAAAATGTAAAAGTATACAACGCAAAGATGTAAAGAGAAACAAACATTGACGTCATTGAGTTCCGAAGGATCCTTTTCATAAGATATCATTTTCTTGCTTTGTGATCAGTATCTGCAAATTACAGTCTCATCTCCGACGATAAAATGTTCTCCATTTCATAATGACAAACATGGCATATAGCATATCCTATTAAAGAAGATAATTGGATTGAAATGACAACCAAATTTGATGAAATGATTGATAACAACTTTTATTACACGTATTGTTTACTTTTTTTGTCCAATTAATTATTGATATTATGCTAATAAGTTACGGATACATTTCAACATGGATGTGTTTTGTAAAGTATTTGTCATATAATACACTTGGGGTTCATTTTATTTCAAAGTTAATTTAATTTGTTTCAAACATACTCATACTAATGAAGTTATGAAACGTGCTGATAAATTTGATAATCCGTGTCTTCTTTATTGTGTTGATCACATTCCGCCAACTCATGCTCGTGCACTGTTATATCTAGCTTCTGGTAGCATTCATTTCTTTGTATTAAAATGGTATTGGTTCAAACAGTTTTTATCTGTTATCAACATATTACATATACATATATTCAATACATAGCGATACATGACAACCGAATTAAGAAGAAAGCTATTTCTAACTTGTACAAAGTCTCTCCTTTGAATATAGTGCAAGGACTTTACAATGGTGTTACAAATGGGAAAATCAAATTAATTACTAAACAATTGGTTGGTAAGCAGCGCTTGAGATGAAAACAATAAATATGTCGTTGAGAAATCTGTTGCAGCTGATTGGGTATGTCTATAGGCTGTGATGTACAGCCTTATATTGCTATCCCTACCTACAATGTATCGTATTCGTCAACTCCAAAAGTAGCCTTACAGTTTTGTTTCTTAAATATCTGATATATTGCATATTCAATTCCACAATATAATTTTATATGCTGATTAAACAACTGTGTATCCATTATTGCTATTTAATTGGATGATTATATACTGATTGTAAACTGAACGGAACAACTAACCCGTTCAGTAAATGTTTGTCACGCACGCAATGCACGACTATTGCGAAACATACCATTCGCCCACCCTCAGCTTCTCATGCACTGCACGTGGAAAAATGTTGCACTTATGATTTCAACACTTGTTCAGTATAAAAACAATCACAAGACACGTTGACCAGCAACAAATAACAGTTGGGTAGGCTGAGTGACGATGCGTGCAATACAATGGGTACAATGCATAGCAGCCCGAAGTGGTCACACGCGATATTGACTGTGAAAATGGAGTTATTGAGTTGCAGTCACTTTCAAGATATGATCCTATTCTGTGTAAAATCCATTAATTTCCCTTTATTAATCTCTGACATACCAGCGAAATAACAAGTGTAAGGTTTCGTTTGTAATTGAGTGTATATAAGTTATATATTAATATAACAACCAGTATTCAATTGTATATACATTAGTCTGTAGAACGGACCCAGCTCTCCCGATTGGGCCCGTTTAATAGCAATATTGGGAAAGCTTCATCGAATGGTTCTTTACGCTTGTTATTGACGCCTGTAATATTTTTTGATTTTTGGGGTAGCTTCAAAAAAATGGGGAAAAAATGCATCCAAAGTCGTGAAATTTTGACAGTAGAAGACATAGATGGCATCTTAACGTATATAAACTTTCTTTGCAATCAGATGACATTTTCTGCACATACATTACATATATGTAAATGGTGCGTTAACTAAGTCCATGACTGTAATATTATCCGGTCATTAAAGCGGTGTTTGCTTAACGAGAGAGGGACTTCCGGCCAGTTTCGACAAACTTGTTTTGTTTCAAGAAAGCAACAAAAATCTTAACATTCTGCAATGTATTTTTTTTATCTGAAACTTATAAGTATTTTAGTTTGATTGCAACGTTTGGAATAAAGAATCAAGAACATAAATTTTATGACCAATACACGACCATTTTTTTTTCTTCATATAACGCGAATGTCTACAACATTTCAGAAAAAAAATACATTCAAAATATCCTCCGCAAGTACATGCATGATTATACAATGTTGGCATCATGGAAACACTGAATTGTTACATGTGTAGCGTTATCTGCGATAAAGTTCACCCTGCATTTAATCTTGTTATTGATGTCTGGTTTTTGGATTTGTTATGCAGATTATGTGAACTCAAACATTTATTGGTAAGACATAAAGTGCACGAGGTGCCGGAATCATAATTAGGTTCCATAAATGAAAACATCGAATATCTGATCAGTATTCACGTCACAAGCGCGTCTTGGAGATGTTTATATATCATGTAGAGCAACAGTTAAGACTTGTGTAATAATTATTTTAGCTATGATATATAACTGTAGTTTTGTACTGTCGTAAAATATTCTAAACTGTCAATCATTGTTTTAAGTTTAATTAAAGTGCACAGTATGATACAGTTTATAAGTAAACGAATACTGGCGACGTGGCGTTATTTGTAAAAGTAAATCGATGCAAATATAATATAGTGCTTTATAAGCGACCGTCAGCTTGTTTAAAGAAAAAGGCTATATCGATCGCTTATTAGATTATCGACTGTTTTTATTGATTGCCCGTCTCAGGCCAATTGTTGGAATACGTTCGGTACATAGTCACAATTAGGATCCAAACAATAAACATTACACTGATATTCAGCTAAAAAACTTTTCGTTTATATGTGTTTCCCCTTCTTTTGCGCATAATAAAATGATAACAGTTTAATGATGTTTTTATCTTGTTTTGACAAGACTTTGTTATACATATCCGATATGTTATCGTTGGCTTTAGTGATTTTATTGTTATTGTATATTTTTGTGGCAAAAGGTGCCAATTAAGCAAAATGATTTATCGCCAATACACATGGAAAAACGGTGGATATAAATGATATTAAATGTTATAAATATACGTCATAATTGACAGCTAATTAATGCATGAATATGTATTCTTAAGAAATGATTTGTAAACTAACGTGATAGGATTTCTTATTAAGTGTTAATTAATATCTGGTGCCATTTATCATTTTACTATAGACATCTATTATGCATTAGGCTTTGTTTATTATTATGTTATATATATATATATATATATATATATATTATCAGTGGTGGCTAATGCAATAACATGTTGAGACGATAACAAACAGGTTGAATATTCGTATTTTGTAACATATTGATGCAGGTTATATACAGCAGATATTAGATATACATAAGTGATACAGTAATTAATGAGCTATGAGTAAAACAATGCACGTTTCCTCCTTCGTGTTCAATTTTCATTGGTTTGTCAGACGTGCTTTTGGTTGTGAATTAATAGTATATAAAAAAATAACAGTTAGTATAAAAATAGAAATATTTGTTTTACATCATCAATTGCAAAAGTAATAAATACATTTATATAAGATCTTACATGAGTGCTCATTTATGATTGAATTTATTAAATGATATTGCAAAAATATACTATGCAAGGCTTTTATCAACGCGTTTAATAAATTTGATAATATGTGAGCCGAATGTACGATTCATTTGTTAATCACATAACTCGCTAAAATGGTTTATATGTCATTTAGTTTTAATGTAGTCTCAACAAGGAATAAGGAAAAATCGGTTTTTGAAGATTAAACACAAACACCTTTTATATAGTTGTTTCCGCCCATAACATGTACTTTATCACTTCTCTAAGTAAACGCTACATTGTATTCCATTGTATTTAATTGGACAAACAACGCTCCGTGACTAGTAGACGAAACGGTAGTCGCTCTCACTTCAAGCCAATTGTTACCCACATGTTTCATACACAGTTACTGAATCTTAACACATTTAGCGTTGTGAAATAGCGTATCCGGACGCATAGTAGAGCGAGGTGTTCTTTGCATAACCTCTGTTTATTCCTGTAATTTTAAGCAATTTACAAGACAGTAGAAAATATGGATGCTTTTCCAAATCTGTGTTAACGAAAACAAAAACACATAATATATCTGGAGTTTGGAATTTTGACATTTTAATTGATTTTTCACAATATATCTTATTAGTTTACACGTGACAGCAAACAATCATTAAGTCAAAAATGGTGACATCCATGAATATCTGACATCTCAAAATCAATTCAGATGAAATACTTTTCTTCAAATTTTCTGCGTACTACGATGAGTATAAGACACACGGAAGCCAACACTTATTGGATATTATAGTTAAGATTATTTGGCGCGAGGCTACATTTTGTAAGGATGAAACTTATACTGAAATATGGCTCGTGCACCGGCGGTGTTATTGAAGCAATTTCAGGAAAGGATAAGTGAAAGATAATAAGGTATAATACGGCCTGCAAACTTTTACATCAGCTAATAGTAATCGGCACACGAGGGCTGTTAATGATGTTGTTTTAAAGTTGGGACCACTTGTGCATCAGATACTTTGTGGTTTGTATTTATTCTTAATATTGACATTAAATATAATACATTTTTACATTGACTTGGAAACATACAGATACTACTTAACGCGTATCACTAACGTTAATTCAATTCACACACACACACACACACACACACACACACACACATTTTGTTAAAGCTAATTCATGAAGTTTATCTTCACGTGGAATGAAGAAGTTTCTGCTTGACTTATTGAGAAATAAAGTGGTAAGTAATCAAAATAGAGTAAACAATTGAAAACAAGAAACTGGTGTAATGCAATCAAACCATTACCGGTTTACAAATTGTGTTACCATAGCAACCACGTTTTTTATAAAGTTAAAGAATGATGTTTATGATCTTCTCATTTCCTTTTATCCAAATGTAGCTGAGATATGTTTTACGCTACCACAGGATCTAAGCTGTATATGTAAAGTTATCTATTCTGTTGCCATAGAAACCGATAAAAATTCCGACTGTAAAAATAAAATGTCCTGCATTATCTCCTTCTTGTCCTCTATTCACAAAGTTTCACAAATTGTGGCTTTGATACTAATTGTGTAACCCAAACATACAGGGGCGGGGTGTAACTTTACCAATCTTATTGCCGTGGCACCACTGTAAAATAAACGTTTCGTAAACCTAGCTCAGATACTTTTTAAGTATTTTTTTCGGCCGGACGGATGGACGCCACACTGATTCTACCCAGGAACCGGACTAGAGAGCGGTAAGCTCTGAGCATCCATCGCAATCCATCGAAATAAAACAATTTAATATAAACTAAAAAAATATGTAACCGATGGCAATGACCTTTCATCCTGCAGCGTAATATGATAGCCCTTTTTAATTTTAATTTAATTTAAAGTTTCGCGTCTGAATTTTGTAAAGAAGGCTTTCCCGATCCATATACAGCACTCCTCCTTTGTCAATAACTAGGGTTATAATGAATTTCAGCCTCTAACAGGGATTGTCGTTGTGCAATTAACACGCTCTTAAATACGTTTAACTACAGTCGGTCAGCATCAGCAGTCGTGTGTCTAACACAGCAGCTAGCGACCATAGAATGTTATACTAGAATAATCTAAAACATTCGTTGTAAGAACTAAAATAAGAAATAAGTAAGAAAATCGAGGTTCTTGTTTAAGACAAGACGTCGTTTGTTTTCTTTCTGTCTATATTTTCGACGATCAATTCAGATCATTACCATATATGTAATTACTTATTATTTGGACTTAGGCATATGGAGACAAATGTTCAGACTAGACTAACGTCACTGTTGCTAAGCGTTTTCATTGCTGATTGTGACTGCACATACAACATTTTTTTTTAATGTTCAACAGATGATTTCCCTAAATATATTATAGCATCTTCTGTTACATCGTATGACCCTTCGACAATTGACGTATGTTCGAGTGTGTTTTCCATTGGTTCGCTAATGGACGTCGCAAATCTAATGTGTGGGCCATAAAAAGTGACACGTTTCATCAGTATTTATCATATATCGGCCGAATCCCCAGACATTCCTTCAAAATGTTCATTAGGTATCAAATGGTTGTCTGGTATTAGATTAAATGTACGTCAAACAGGCATTTACAGGCAGTTTTACTGCCCAAACATGGCAATAACGATGGGCGAGGGATAGCCGATCAACCGCTAATTCAATGATGTTCTTGTTGAGTCGGTGCTGTTTCCAATCAAAATATGATGTATAATTAAAGGCCATGAAAGACTACGAAGATATGACGATTCATTGGTTCGTATGTGTATGCTGGTAAACAGAATCCAATTATACGTTTTTACTCCGTTATAGTTGTATGTGTACATTGCCGTAATTGTAAAAAAATAGTTTGGCAGGTCAAACTTTATTCTAATATCTAACTTTAATGATTTGTTGACGGAAGAAAAAACTTAGATGGATGAATTCGCAAATGAAATTAAGGAACACCAGCAGTTTTTTTCCAAATAGGACTTGTAACACGGGGCTCGGCAGGCTATGCGATATTAAACTTGTCAGGTTAGGTTTACTACATGTATTTTCGAGTATCGTTTTTCTCTTTTTAAATCTTGATTTCTCATTGTGTTTTATCATTTTCTATTTCTAATTGACAGACCATCTTTGGCAAAGTAATTAAATATCTTAAAGAACTATAGTTGATTACATGTAAACAATTAGAAAAACGTTTACATTTAAATGTGATTTTCTTTTAGGAGGGTTATTGCTAATGTTGCTAAAACTTTACATATATGACATATATATATATTAGTCACGAAATTGTATATAATAGATGTAATAAAACATTATTAAACTAAAACCTTATAGTGGCTCTGCAGTTACCTTTCCATGGCTGAGATCATTGTTATCGCGTCTTCTTCCATGTTTGACTGTTTGAATTGCGAGTGCTATAATTGCATTATGCATTGATTGTGTTTGTGCTGTCGTAGTGGATGTGATATTTGATAACATTTTTTTAGTATGTCGACATTCTGCTTGAAACTAACCATAGCCTTAATTACCAACAATATTAAATAATTATTTTACCGAAAAACGATACGCAACTAACAAATATATCTTAATTTATATGTTTGCTTTCTGTTGGACATATATTTTTCTTAAATTTCGTAATGAAATCATTAAAATTCAGGTCTGGAAAAAGAAATATCGATTTTGCATTTTTAAACCGTTTTGACTTTCAATTTCATTCAGCTATCTGTGCGTAGTATTAATATTTAGTATCAAATCAATGCTGTCGATGCTCATGTGCGATTGATCAGTTGAAAACTATTTCACTGCAGTAGCTGACGCTGTTGCCACTGATCAACAATCAAATGGGTCGGTTAGAACAATTGGTGAACAGTTGCAGCATTGGATACGAGTATCACGTATTATCGTAGGCTAACAAATAAGCGTTTAATTAACACATGATTTCCTGTATGGTTTTCAGATTGTTTGGATTATTGCAAAAACGTTTAAAAACGTGTAAACATGCAATCAAATGAAACTTCATGAGACTATCTTATTCAACTTTCAGAAATGCTGCATTGCAGGATCGTAGAAATAAATTATATGTAATTATATATTATATATAATATGTAATTATAAAACATGTGACATTTATATACACAAAATAAACTAATCACAGACGACATGACGTTCTTTTCGTATAACTCTATGTGTTCTAATGAACTATACTCAATAGAAATATCGTTAATATGTGCAACTTCTGTGGTCCAGTACATATCAGTCTATCCTTGAACCTGGTATCTCTCGAAGCAGGTCTATTACCACCAGTGGAAAAGCAGGGAATTCTATCCTTTCCCATAACTCATAACAAATGAGCAGTTACTAAACTGTGACGTCATTAAACTTCCAGTTGAAGAAACTGACCAATCAACGTGCTCAAATGAAGCTTTCCCAACATTGCTATTCAACGGACCGAATCGGTCAAGATCGATACTCAAATATCATCAATTATTCTTAATTTAGGAGCTTGAATTTATAGTGTAGTAAATATATTTCCAGAATGTATAAATATAGGTAATTGATTTATGAACAAAAACGTTATATATTATATTATTGATATAGTATTTATTTATTAAAGACGATTGCTATAGTTGTTCATGCGCATCAACACTGCGCACAAAGGGAAACACTTTTGCCGAGAGCTGCAAGAGTCACTACATACCGCTATACTTCAACTGTCCCTAATTCGGATGGCACATTCATTTACGGATACGCCTTAATTTGGTCTCTTATATTCAGTTCAATATATTAAATATGCATACTGGTATGAAATAATTTAACTTGAACATGAAATATAATGTAAATCTTGATAGTTATACAAATATGCTTAATTAGTATAAAACGTTAATTTTGTAACCGCATTATATTTAATGATGGCATACTTTAAAAGCTATTTTTCTCAAATTACGTTGTAAAGTGTATTTTTCACTTTGATTGTCATTAGAATAGGTAATAGGGAGTACTTTATGAGGTTTTAAGCAAAATTTATCAATACACTTTATAAGAATATAAAAAGAAATCACTGTATTTTTATTACAAAGTTGATAAACAAATGACACTCTATAGAAATGATTTTGGGTTAAAAAAACTCTAAACAATTAAATTCAAGCTTTTCCATGAAAATTAATATTATATGCATGCATATATGTACAGTTTTAATTAAATTCTAGATGTAAACATTTTTAAATATTGTTTAGCATTGATTGTTAAATCTATATTATTTAGCCAACTTTCAAGGACGGGCATGTTTATAAAGAGTAGCAAAAAGTCTGTACGGTAGCATGTGTATTTTATTTCTGATATTGCATAAGCATACATTAAACTTAAATAGTGAGAAGCTTCATACAATTCTATCCATAGAAAAATGTAAAAAAAATATAGCAATGGTCTGTACGTGTATAACAATTTGAGTCTTTTAAATTAAAACCGGCTTGTTAAATCACAATCTAACATTCAATGCAATTAAATTATGTGCATGTTATCAGAACAAAAGTTCGTTCAAGCAAGTCTAAACAGATGTTCTTATAGGTTTCTTTCTCGTAAAGATGGAATAGCTTTCTGTTTTATATGAGCAAATAAAGTATCTTGCAATTTCTATACAATTCTTACATGCTTAAAGGGACACACAGCAATGTAAAAGTCGTCTGCTCCACCTATGTTCACACATCAAACCAGTCTGTTCCAACCATGTTCACACATCAAACCAGTCTGTTCAACCAAGGTTCATACATCAAACAATTCTTTACATTATACATAGTTAACTACATGAAAGTAATTATCTTCAGATGTTGTTTTCTCAAACTTCTTAGTAAAGGATAAATTGACAGTTAATATAAGCTAGTGGCCTCGCAATAATTTTGAAAACACGTGTGAAGAATCTTACAATAATACAAATGCTTGTTATTTTGATTTGTTTAAGAAATTAAGTGGAAGACGACAATAAATATGACGTTTTTTCTACGATTTTATAACCATTTTTACTAGCGTTAACACCCTTCCCGTTACAAAGCTGATATCAAGAGTGGGCAATATACTAAGATATTTTAATTAACACATAAAACACGGTGTTGACGTCGTACTATACAGTTATGCCCACTTTTTCCTACGGTAACATGATTCTTACGCTTAAAAAAAAGGTATATGCAATTTGGTTTTGAAATATTTTCAAAATGGTTCATAGTGCTTGTGATTACTCGCTGCAGATGAGTAGAACAAAAGTTAGCATAGCATATACTGCAATACGACATCACTGGTCTTAAAAAAGTGACTTTTATAGGATTTCAACATATGCATGTATTAATGAGCAGTTAAGGACTTCTTTTTTAAAAAAATCTCAGGGTGTCACTGCACCCTCTTTAAAAAAAACAAAAAAAGCTGGTCAACCTATCAGTTATTGTGCTTCTTTTTTATGTGGGTTTACATTCCTGCTATGAAAAAAAATGACTTTAAAAACATTCTATGTGGATTTTTGTTACCAGGAAAATCCTAGACGTTATTTTATGTAGAACAAAGAACAAATTACACTATGTAGTGAGACCTTGAGATTCATATGCAAATTAACGGACTGTCAAGAGTTTGGACCAGAACATCGTCTATTATGTGTTATGTTGTACCAAATACAAAAAACTAATACATTCCATTTGGATATAACACACGTTTTTGACGATCTTGCATATTGACACATTAAACATTTTGTGTATTTGCTCAGAAGACGTCGTAACCGTTTACATTGTGGACCGCGGGCCCGATCCATATAATTATTAATATATTGATCAGATGACGTCACATTGAACACAGACGGAAATTTGAAAGTGAAGTATAATATTTCCATATTAACATTATGCAGATATATATATATATATATATATATATATATATATATATATATATATATATATATATATATATATATATAAACATAATATACTATTCGTAAATATTTTAGTATTGGCAACTTATCAAAATTGCAGCCTGTCCCTTTAACTTTACACCATTTTCTGATTTATTGGTTTTGTTGTTTTTTCCAAGACGGAAACTATTATAACGGTATGATTGGGCTACACGTGCCTGTATCCTAACGCGTGATTTGTTTCGAATTACTTAATTCTAACCAGTCATTAACTCTTTAATTACATTTCAATGTTTTTTTGCGGGAAATTAATTTCCTTGTAAATTGGTTATTTTCACAAAGATGCATATTTCATATGGTTTTATCTGGAATAAATATCAGTCGATAGAGATGGATCAATCTGGGGGCGTAACATGACTGTTATTCTAAACGGAAATCTCTGTAATAAATCGTTTTACTCAATAACCGTTATGTAACAGGAAAACATAGGTTGTCACGTATAGCACATAATCACTTAAACGGGGTTTCTATGGAATAACAGATATTTAGTTGTACATTAAACGCTTACTGTAACCAGTTATATAGAATCAAGAATATGTAATCTTAAATTAAGGAAACTCCGATAAGATATTAAGAAATAAAGTAATATTATTTAAAAATCTGGTTTAAGTTCCATTAAAGTAACAATACTGCTTAACACTTTTATGTGATCAAATTTATTTTAGTTTGATTGCAAAGTCAGAGCTTACATGAACCGCTCTCGAGTCCGCTTTCTGGGTAGGACCAGTACTGAGTGATTTTTTAGAAATTAAAAACAACGGATCGACCTGGCAATTGAACCCACAACATCCGGCATGAGCGGCCAACATTATGTCTTCAGCAATATCGCTTCTTTTAATTCGTTTACAAAGGCTTACATTAAAACATATTATTGGCATTTGACTTCAAAATATTGTTTTGTTCCTTCTGCTTGAATAGTCGTTTTTAAGTCGTCTAAGATAGTCATTTAATGTATTATATGATGTTTTTTATCCTCTGTCATATAATGAGTGAGTGAAATAATGACACATATACGGCGTCAGTAGGAAAGACAATGCTTTCGTTATGTACAATAACAACAAGTTAATATATAGACTGAAACAAACATGAATATGCAGCAGTTATCTAGAACCTTGATACCTAAAGATCTCACTGGACAGCTGCGCCCTTGTTTGTCACAGTAGCAATAGTGTTGCTCTTCAAAATGTAATTTGGTTTGAAATATTTACAAAATCGTCCATAAGAGCTTTGATTTTTGAAGATGAGCAAAGCAAACACTTGCAGGGTATATACTGCAATAAGATATCACTGATATTAAAAAGTGACTTTTATAGGATTTGAACACATGCATGTATTTATGAGCATTTGAAGACTTCCTTTTTTACTGCACTGTCTTTACACAACAAGACGGCCAACTTACCAGTTATTATGCATATCAATGGCATAACGTTGTAATTAAGCGTTGACATTTATAGTTGATTTTTCCTCGTATCCAAATATATTATTCTCTCTATAAATACGAGATAGTACACATTTCACACAGGAGTTAAAATTTGAAAGACGGACGGTAACTGCGATAAAACCACCCGCATTGTATATCGACTGAGTTGTCTCCCTTCCCATGAAAATAAAATGGAATTATCTTATTATATTATATCGTTTACGTTATCGCTTATTTTTTCTTTACAAAAAGAATTCTTCAGTCATGTTTTACAATTAAATGACATTATATTTTTTAGTATAAACGTTAAACGTCTCACACACCAATTAATTTTGTACTGTTCTACATATAGAGACATGCACTTCTGGAACACTGGATACATTACCAATGGTTCTAAAAGTGCCTTATTCCCATAGATAGTCCTCTGTTGGTCCAAATATGCAGAAAAAAACATGGGGTTGACCAGGTTGCTTTTTCACAATTTCGATGGTTTGATGGCACCCCTTCATTTTTGACAATTCTGCCCATTTGTTGCAGTGTATCACTACGCATCTTTAAACTGTTATAGCATCATCAAACAGTTCCCAGGGTCACCCAAACTTTGCAGAAATCATGAAAATGTTCCAATCTTCCCATATGCACAAAGAAATATGACATTTTATGCATTTTTAAAAAAAAAATTACCCAACCGCTTAACACAGCTCTAATTTCATGGGCGTAATAATCTTGCTACCGTCATGCAAGGGAGGTAATTGTTCAGTGAGACCTTGAAGAGTAGAAATTGTCATGACATGTGACTGAAATTTTTGTCGAACAAACCTTTACCATTTCTAAATATAAAAGTACGCCTTTTGAATTCATCGCGTAACTGTTTTCGAATTCATGCACCAAAATAAGATGGCGGTCACACATGCATAAATCAGTTTTGGACGACTCGAAAACAAGAAAAACTGCCAACATTTTTAAGCCATTGTACCTTAATAAAAATAATTCTAGAAAAAGAAATACTTTGAAAATGTCCTTGTATTGCCTCCTATAGTGTATCTATCTGACTGCATATTCATTTTATTGTATATGCAACATTACATAACTTAAGTGTCAAAATACATGACCATATATGGATAAACAGTTGCTTTTGCTTCAAATAATGCTCTGTTTTGTTGCAAAACTATATATTTGACTTTGATTATATCTATAACAAACAAATATTAATGTTTGAAGGTGCCCAGCAGTAATTTGCATGTCACTGACACTAACCATGCCCCCTTTTTCAATACATGAATGAATAACATACTTTTGTACATGCATTAGATTCATTATCAACTATAAATATATCCCTTACCAATTGAGGTATCTTTTAGGCATATATTAAATTCCAATACTATTTTGTTTATTTTATCAATAAAAATTGCAAATGAAAGTTAAGTTTTCATGAAAATCACTTTAAAGCAAGAAAATGAAACGATGAATGAAAATGAGACAAAATATGGATACAGCATATTTGGCTGGACAGATAAGCTCATTGCAAAAAGACGGTTTGCTAAAGCGCATCTCTTTACGACAAATTAGTTTGAAATAAATATATCAAAGAATATCGCGATAAGAAATATTTGTCGCGAGATGACTCGTTACTTTACAGATTTTCCAAAACTGGCATAAAAAATGGGCAGTTAAAATAGAGTTGTTACAACAATTATATGAAAATTAGAAATTGTCATATTGGAGAATGCTATACTGTTGAATGTGGAGAAAAATATTGGACACATTCAATAACAGACATTGAAAAAACAACATCTTCAATGAGAAAAATCTATATTCTATAGCAAGCATCATGTATTTTTATTTGACAAAAAAGTAAGAAGAACAACCGAAAGAAATCAGATGATGGTACAAAAGTTTCAAGCACAGGTTAACTGAACGCTGAGAAATTATTACGCGAATCTGTTTCGCGTCATTTCAAAGATGTCACATTTTACAATTTACCTTAATGTCCAAAAGTAGGTAAATACTGTGTATAAGCCAGACCCAGCCACATAAATATTAACAATGAGGAGAAAAAAATGACAGTGAAACAAAAATGGCAGTCATACGCTATACCATTAAAATGAAACGCGACAGTTTGGCGGTCGGTATATCGAAAACTGGATACAGGGCTGTTGATAACAAATATCAATGACAAAATAATGAAACAGGAAATTTCTCCATAATTCATGATCAATATAATATTAATTGATAAACAGCGACATAAAAACAATATTGCTCATACGCGACCAACCGTATTGTTAAAAAGCACGCGCTAAAGATTGGAAACAGTATCGCGACAAATGTTACTATTTTTATGTGGGTGGGGTATGAATTATACATAAATAATGAGTTTCTAACACAAAAAAATGGTTTAACTTACATGAATCATGAAATCTGGATGCAGTGAATGCTCTAGACATGCTTTTGTTGTGATATATTAGCATCACTGTCTCTCTGTGTGACTTTCAAGTGTTTTTAAGTGCAAACTTCTACTCATTTTAGCCAGGATTTTGAGACAGATGGCTAAAATCAAGTCTTATCACATGATGCAGCAAAGCATATTTGCATACATGATCATTTCTTTTTCAGTTAAATAGATGATCTCACTTTGTGTTCCTTCCATTGAATTGAATAAATCCTGATTCCAACATTTCCATGACAAATTTTCAGCTGCTCAGTCTCATTGCCCTATTTGCTTTACTGTTTTAGCTTCAAGTTTGGTTTTGCCTGTGTGACACTTCTCTATTACACTCAAAGTCATCCATTTTTCACAAAAATACATTTATTTTTCCATTTAGAGGTTTCAAATACAGTATTTCCCATAGAAAGTGACATATTTTCAAAAAGAAAGTAAATCTGAATCACAAAGATGCAGTTTCCTCCCAGCGTCTACCGAAAATGATCTGATTCTTGAACGTCTCACACACCAATTAATTTTGTACTGTTCTACATATAGAGACATGCACTTCTGGAACACTGGATACATTACCAATGGTTCTAAAAGTGCCTTATTCCCATAGATAGTCCTCTGTTGGTCCAAATATGCAGAAAAAAACATGGGGTTGACCAGGTTGCTTTTTCACAATTTCGATGGTTTGATGGCACCCCTTCATTTTTGACAATTCTGCCCATTTGTTGCAGTGTATCACTACGCATCTTTAAACTGTTATAGCATCATCAAACAGTTCCCAGGGTCACCCAAACTTTGCAGAAATCATGAAAATGTTCCAATCTTCCCATATGCACAAAGAAATATGACATTTTATGCATTTTTAAAAAAAAAATTACCCAACCGCTTAACACAGCTCTACTTTCTTGGGCGTAATAATCTTGCTACCGTCATGCAAGGGAGGTAATTGTTCAGTGAGATCTAAACGTCGACAATGTCAAACCAGCAACTAATTTAAACGTAGGTATGTACGCATGTAATCAATAGCGTTACTCTGTGTTATTCGAATGTATGTATTTCCCATGAGGAGTATAAGAACTAGTCTTACTTTTATGTTCTTCTTTTTTCATGTTGATCATGCATGTGACGGTATATGTTGTAACACGAAAGCTAAACCAATCATGAGGTCATATATATCTATACATAGTATAACATAATTGAATACGGGGAATAGTAAACTATTAATAGTAAAGTTATGACATTTATATACAATGTTACTACTCCGTTCTCTGGAACATTCCCGATCTTTTGTTCACTTTTCTTTAAAGTGAAAAACGACAATGTTGAAATTGAGTGTTACTCATGTTCAATCATCGAGTAAATTATTAGACGAATGAACGAATACCAGTGGTAAGAACATCGGATCGAACCTAAGATCGGGGTGTCATGGGTTCGATACTCTGCCATGGCTGTATGAGCTCCTGAGCTAGCATTTCTATCCGCATATGCTTAGTAATTATACTACCTAGGAAGACTTCGAGCGTGATTTGTCTAAGTTTCAAAAAGAATATAAGATAAGTCGTGAGATGTGTGTTAACCGCGATCGTTGGTCTATAACGAACCACATTTATGACATCACATTGAGTAATATTATGATTTATTTATATTTTTTTACCCTTGCACCTAAGGTTGTCATTTCAAAATAAATCTTCTTGGACACAGTGACTCTCAAATGCTATACGCAATATCTCCACAAATAAATTCAAAATGATTCTCTACATTGTCAAATACCCACGGGTGTCAATTCTGATACGTTCCATCCACCTACCCAGGGAAATTACGCTAGCTCTGTGTCGTTTTATTTGAACAGAACAGAACGAAATGCAGCTAATGTTAACAACGTCAAAACGGCGTTTGCATGAAACTAGCGTTGCGATTGGATAACGTTCCATTCATGAAATCGTGAAGGAACCAATCATATGGTTGCATCGCGGCTTGGTAGAAACGGCGCAAAGCTAGTGTAATTCTCCACGGGTGATGGATGGAGAGTGTCGGAATGGACTACACGTGGGTAGCCGACGATGGATCCTTCAGGACCTGTTAACAAAATAATAAAAATTAAATTTAAAAAAACACTTTTGTGTTATATAAAGCCTTTTTTATTTCGTGGCCGAGAGGTCTAAGTTGTCGTCTCAAGATCATTAAGCTCTAACAATTAAACTAGATATGTCATATATAACCAAAAATGTGTTGAAAATGGCGCTAAATCAAACTAAATATGTCATATATAACCAGAAATGTGTTGAAAATGGCGCTAAATCAAACTAAATATGTCATATATAACCAGAAATGTGTTGAAAATGGCGCTAAATCCCTTGTAAATTGTGATAGTGTGAAACAGAATGTGTTGTAACTTAATTGATGTTCATAAAATATATTCGTATTATCTACTTTTACATTCAAAATATACCTTTATCATCTAAAATGTTTGTTGATTAAAAAATAAATACAACATAACGTTCGTAACCATGCCGTGTTATATAGTTCGGATAGTGATAACAACTTGAAGATTTCAGATAATTATAATGGTGGTCGCTTTAATGCTAGTATTCTAATCGCATAGTTATATAGGCCGTATATAGGCCAGACCGTGTTTGCATTAATATACCCACATAAACTGACAATACAATAATTGATATTGATAATGTATTTATTCAACCAGTTATCATGAACGTGAGATTCAGGTTAACAAAGCTAACATTCAGAATATCAATTTGATTTGAAAACATTAATGGTTTTAAACAAAATAGCAATTAAATTTGATGCGAAACGAGACGAGATTCCTTTTTATTAATTATCAATACCATATTTACCGATACCCCATAAGATCTAGTTTGGCCGGTATATCAGCTACCTATCATATCCGGGGAGAGCGTCATTATATCATCCAGAGATGTCAAAATGTCAAAAATAAACATTGGTTCTGATTTTGGACTGACTGGTTTTCTTAGAGATCATTGCTTACTTGGGTTTTCTGTGACAATCAGTTTTACAATGTCATGAATGATTTTATAATAAAACTGAATCTTAGAGAAAAACGTTGAACATACCACGGGTCTAATATATTTAACTATACTACTGCCATACCATACACTAATTTATGACATAGGTATCCAATTAAGACAAAAACATTTAATCTTGATTGATATTTAACCTTTATTTCAGTCTCATCTATGTACATTGCGATAATAACATCAATAATATACACTATATGTACATAATCATTCAAATATATAAATTGCAAGAATCTATCAAACAATCCAAAAGTAACTATTCACATAATAAAACTATTTGTAATACTGCGAACTGATTCATCAAATGTGTGTTAAGATAAAAAAATACTAAAACTCTGACAAGAAATAAAGAGCATCATTGCACGAAAATGATAGTGCTACGCTTCAGTGTGAATTTGTAAAAGTGACCACTCATTGTACACATAACACATACTTCTTGTGTTAGCAATACCATTAACATATACCTCTATAGTATAGTTTATATCGGTAAAAACCGTGTTACCATTACCATATATATATTACCTCGATAGTATAGTTTATATTGGTAAAAACGTTATTACCATTACCATATACATATACCTCGATAGTATAGTTTATATCGGTAAAAAGCGTGTTACCATTACCATATACATATACCTCGATAGTGTAGTTTATATCGGTAAAAACCGCGTTACCATTACCATATACATATACCTCGAGAGTATAGTTTATATCGGTAAAAACCGTGTTACCAATACCATATACATATACCTCGATAGTATAGTTTATATCGGTAAAAACCGTGTTATCAATACCATTTACATATACCTCGATGGTATAGTTTATATCAATGTTTTGCTCAATTATCTGTTAAATGAATTTCATTTCATTACAGTTAACACTCTGAAACATTTGTTCTTGATTTATATCCATCTTTTATGAAGGTATATAAGTACTGCACCAAATTAAATAACAATAACAAAAGGGTTGATTTTGTTTTCCGTATTGTTCCTTATTTGTGATTTACATTTCTCAATAAATTTGTATTCCATCAGAATACAGTTCTAATATAGATTTCATTTGGTACAATAGATGTATTATTTTATTATAAAAACTTACAAGAGGAATACCATTGTTGTAAGGCATTTTCAAAATTACACAAAAATAATACCTCAAAAACAACCCAGCGACAAATGGGTCTTTATCATATATTTTTGGGAAAAACAAGTGTTGTAAGATTCATATCAGTGTTATTAAAATACTAAAGAAACCTGTTAATCGAATTTTATCCCTGTGGTTCTTTATGTTGATGATAGATTTGATCACATAGTGACACCACGGTTTCTTCAACTGTGCGAACGTCTGAGTTTTGCCTAAAGCCATGCTGGATATGTGTATTGATTCCCATCTTGTCGTATCACATATATCTTAAACATTTGATTTACTTGTCAGCCAGGTAAATATGTACAGAATTACAAAGGTCGTTAGTAATGTGTTATTCAATGTTCAAACATTAACGTAAGATATGGTTAATTTACTGTTAAAAACACATTGATCACATGTATTCGGTTTGCTAATGAATAGGTTTTTACGCCATTTTAAAGACATGTTTGGTTATATATGGCATATCCAAGTTTATTGGTGGAGAAAACCCTCAGAATGAATCTGAGTAAGACCATCGTCTTTAACGTTGAGAGATATTGATCTTGAGACAGCGTCTTAGACAGCTCGGCCACAGAGGAAGTGGTTTTCAAATGAAGCAATTTCGAATTTTTAAACTATAATACATGCTTCCTGTTGAATGTTCACAACTTCATGTCTCAACGACCGTAACCAGGTTTGAATGTGACCCATGTAGATCGATACTTGAAACGTACACAAAAGCTGCATAGTATTACAATAAATGCATAGAAACGTTTGGCTCTCCTGCAACATGTATCACAAACGAGTGACAGTAACCAATGCTAATTTTCTAATTATTTTGCTAATATATAAAAAAAACATTTCAACTGACATGCAGAGATCGAAACTGTCAAACATGTATAAGCGGTCACCTGTATTAAGCAGCCACATGTCTAAGGTAGCTACATTTTTTATTTCCCATTTATATGCTTTCAGAGCAAATTAACCTGCATAAGACAGCAACCTGTCTCAACGGGCCAAATTTGCTCCGTCCCTTGACTGACTGCTTATGACATGGTTGACTTTATAATGTTAAAAGTTGAAAATATGAAAACAATGTTGATCTATGCCGAAAATCCGCACGTAGAGTGATGAAACAATATTGTGACAGATATTCGTTATAAAATCTATTATTATAATCCAAATGGTATCGGAAACACTTCATCACGATGTAGAGGGTTCCAATGACGGTGTTGATGGCGATGATAATGATGGTCGTGATGATGGCGATGCTGATAGTTATGATGATGATTAAGGCGATGCTGATAATAATTATGCAAGTATAAACGTTATCATTGGATGTCATTTTGATTTAATGACAATAGTATTATGCACAGTAAGTATCAGTGTATGGACAACCTTATTTATCAGACCTCTAAAAACAGCTCGGATACATGTCTATATATCAAAAGCTATAATCCCTACCCTTATGTTCATAAAATAGCATATATTCATATATAACCATATAAAACATATCAAATTTATTTTATAAACAATATCATGGGGGTATTTTATTCATTTATTTATTTTGTTGGGTTCTTTCATATACTAACGCCTGTGGTATTTTGATATTCCGTTTTCAACTGAAATAATAAATGATATACAATGAATAGAGAACTAAGATGATCTGTTCCAATTGCATCACCGAAACTAACTCGAAAGGCGGCTTTTTTCGATATGTTTTATTTGACTATATGTTTGTAATACTTTTATCTCTCGTGTCTAGATCAAGATCCTTGTAATCAATTGTTATGTTGATGTAAATGTTAAACTGAGTCCCTTTTCTTATCGAAAAGCAAAAAACTGACATATTGAAAATGCAATATATCCGATATCAATCACTGTTCTCTTATGATGAGGCATCTTAAAACAATTAAACTCGCTAAATTAAGTGTATCCGAGGCTTATCTCACAGAAACACATGATATATGTCCGTCCAGCGCTTTTTTCAAAAATCTATTTTATGAAATATATACAGCTTGGTGATGTCACATCCTTTATTCAAGATTATACGAATAGTGTTAGAAACGAAATCACTCAAAACGTCATCAAGACCATAACTAAGCAATTTATGGCTGTAAATGAGCTTGGGAGCAATCACCTTGCGTGACTGCAACTGCATTCGAGCATGTTTGCTGTACGTAACTGTAAAACTAATGTATTTTTACTCCAGATCCTGAACAGTTTCTTGTGACTATGTCAATATGCAATATAATAATACCTTACCAGTTGGACACTTTGTTATATGGTTTGTCATGCATCAACATGCAATTTTTCTCAGAGTAACTTAAGTTACTGTGCAGAAAGGAGGGCTTTGTAGAAATTGAGAACTGTTTCATTTTGAAAGAGCCTTTTAAATTGTTCTGGAGACAATGAAGATACAATTGTTTTCTGAAGTTCCTGTAAAGTTTGACCGGAAACCTGCGATAATGGTCAATTATTTCCAAACGCTCCTAACAATTCTAATAATGTCTGTGGGTTTTCGGAGATAAGCTTAAATATTTCGGCTAAATAGTCAGTATTGTTAAGCAAAACACCCACGACTTCTGGTATACCGCTTTCTTGTTGGGATAAATTCATTCCATCCAATTCATCTTCTATCTCTTGAATGTGAGAACTTTGATTTAATTGCGGGATGATCTGATGCATTAACGGCCCAACGCCGTTTTGATTACTCAAAAGCTGATCAGAGTATTCTTTCATATTTACAGAACGCATGAATCTTTGAAGTGCGGCGGTATAATTCTCAGTTTGTAATAACGATATGAAGGTGTCCATGAGCTCTTTATCTATAGAGCAAAAACAAAGAATCAATCTGTACATTACACATCTTGTTCCCGGGTTGAGTATTGCTTTACAGCAAATTTCTTCATAGAAGAAAATCATATACTTATGGTAATCACCATTTATTAAATTGTTTGTTGAAAACACGTCTGCGTCACATTTCTCCAATGCTTCATATATTGAATTTTCTGTGGTCTCAATTAGTTCTTTTCTCATTGTGGATAATTGAGGATTTCTTAATAAAACTTTCATTTCTCTTTGTATGTTATTACATCGAAAGACCATTCCTCCTGCCTCATTCAGAATACAATTCAGTTTTTTCTGCAATTTTAAACTCGTATCCGGGGATAATTTACCGATAATCAAATTTCTCTGCGGAATCATATAATTAAGAATATATCCAACTTTGACACAGTTCCTTAGAAAATGCACTGACCTTATCAGTAGTCTGGTCAAGTTAGATTCAACAAACAGATGCCGAGGGGTGTTTTCAAACATCCACAATATGATGTTTTTAACCACATACGATGTTATATCGGGACAAACCGGCTTGATGGAACATTTGACGAGCATTTTTAACAGAATAAGCACCTTGAACTGGACTTCGTTGAATGATTGAATGATACAAATTTCACCTATTGTGAAACATATTCTCCATTGCAAATCGTTTTCGTCTGATATCTTAAGTCCTACTGGAACTGCATGGGCGTTTAGTGCTGTAATTCTTTGAATTAAATCACGGGCAGGGAATCCGTGGTAACGTTTGCGAGAACACCACTAGTCTAACTAGGACGTACAGATACAGCGAATCGTAACGACATGATCATAATTAATGTCCATATTTCCAAACAATACAGTAATCGGAGTAGCTGGCCCAGAGCGGGGTTCCACTTTCATCGGAATTGCAGATTTTTTTACCATGTACTTTTGGAACTTTTCTATTAAGACCGTGTCATTTGATACATAGGAATTTCCGTCCACATGCACTAATTGTTCTGACAATTTGCCTATATCTAACGAGCCAGAGACCAATCTTAGTTTTGTATAACCGTTGGGTTGGTGTTGTCGATCTAGTTGAAAATTGACTGTTGCACCACAGCCATTTAATTTGTCTGAGCAGAGCATTTCTGGCAAAACGATCATTGTATCCTAATCGCTTTCAAATGAAAGTGAGATGCCTTCGCCTTTGCTACCGACAAGGTGAAGCTTACCTGGCCTTCATATGCTCGCTCAGTTTATCTGCAAATGCAGCATATGTATCTATCCGCCTTCTGATGGCTGAGTAACTATAGCCTAAACAATCCAAAGTTTTGCATAAAATGCGGGAAAATTCTGTTTCTCTTTCATTCATTGTTTTTTCTTGATTATGATCTGAAAATGAAAACAATGTATTGAATTGAACCTTGTATGTGTTGTCCTTATATATATATATATATATATATATATATATATATGGAGATAATTATATGTGAATAACCAAGACATAAATGTACAGACAAGACTACGGCGAGTGCGCCTGACTACAATGCAAACCATAGATACAATATACATTGTGAGTGAGCAGCTGAAAACTGAGAAGATCCCAAAAATCATAAATTCTGTTGTTGTGCAATTTAATTATCTCCCTTTATATATATATATATGTATATTCATTGTCTGTGGTTCCTGTTAGTAAGAGTGCTTGTGTGATGAAATGTAATAAATATTTCAGTTAGTTAACTATTCAGCGGCCAAGGATCTGAAGTTAAAATCGCTAACTGTCAACAGTAGGGGTAACACGATTCTTGTGCTACAAAAAGTGTCCTATGTAATTTGGTTTGAAATATTTTCCAAATGGTTCATAGGGACTTTGACACCTTGCTGCAGATAAGTTTAGCAAAAGCAGGCATATAATATACTGCACTAATATATCACTGATATTAAAATGACTTTTATAGGATTTGTTAAAATCTAAAAATGTAACGTTTATAAATTTAAAACGAAAGTCGCAAAGTTATAATGTGAATAAGAGCGGCTTCGTATTGCATTATATATTTGTTTCCAAATCGTTTGATAAATTCAATAATTAATAAGCACTCATGTAAGATCCTGTATTTATACATGATTATAATGGGAAGACCATGACCTTCTATGATTATCTGGAATGTATGCATGTATTTGGAGTTTTTAACTAAATCTCTGAATAGTAAAGTGTGTTTTTTGTTTTTGTTTTTAACATTTCGTTCAATAATTTGTGTGTACACATCTAAATAAACCCAATAAAGGATAATTGTTCATTGTTACATATATAGTTAAGTTCATTTAACAAGAATCGTTCCAACGTAATGTGCGAGTTTTGCATGCCCACTTGTTAACACTGGTGGTTCATCTCTACACAGAGACTGTCTTAATCTTGTGTGTGAATTTTCATGAAATATTAAGAAAGTTATCTGTAAAAATGTTACCTGAATGGGGCACTTTTGTAATACGGATTTGCAAGTTAAGGGCACTGTGGTGTAAAGGGGCAAGTCGTAAGGGTAGGAGGTAAGTAAATGGGGAAGAAACAAAAAACAAAACATAAACATATGTTTGTTTTAACCGGGGCACTGTAATTGAAGAATTGGACGTGTTGGGCGAGTTAGTCCGTGTTAAGTACAAAAAGAAACAATTTTTAAGTAGTTTAAGAATTGTTGTTAGATTTCAGTATGTAGGTTCATGTAGATGGGAGGGTGACCTTTGGGTGTGTCTATGAGATGGGTTTGTAGACTAGTTGGTATGTAGGCAGGTTAACCTGTAGGTAAGGTCGAAAACGTAATGATAGGTATATACATATGTCTGCAGGTTTATCTTATCTACAGTTCTACCAACAGGCAAACATACATACCAAGCAACATTCATGTATAGCTACAAACAAATAGCTTAACCTATCTTCAAGTCAATTTGTCTCCAGTCTAGCGTTCTACCAGCAGGAAACCACATAATATAAGCTGGGGCGGAATTTAATTGAATCCGATATTAAGTTGAATAAAATGCGTAAGAAAAAAATAAAGTTAAATATGAAGTCGTGAATTTCATAGCCGATAAAGAAATGTTGACTTTATCATATGTTTCATATCATGGACATGAGGGGTTTAATTTAAAGCTTATTAAGTGTAACTGACGTAGGAAGTAACACGTATGAATTTATAACAGAAAAACAATACACGAGTATACCCTATTTGGTCAGAATGACATCTGTCAACGTCCTACTAGGTGCAAGTCGACCATACTTATAATGGTTGGTTACCTGCCATGAATAATTACTTTGCAGGCTAAATAAAGTAACATGCTCATGTTAATATTTGATAAGAGTGGGAAGCGTCAATCTTTCAGAGGTAATGCCAGTCATGATTCTATATATATATATAGTAAACAAACAGTGAGCAGTTCGGGAATTGCTATTTAAAGAGGAAGAAAAAATAACTCAGCAGTCTGGTTTTAGGTTTGAAGGTGGGTTACAGTCTGGTTAAAATATCGACATTCATTTATGTTGGAACTATGTTAGGTTAATATGTTACTTAATTACATGTAGTTTATTGGACTTGTGAATAAACTTTAGTATCCATAGAATATATGTGCTGTCTTGTTCGGTTCGTTACAAATCTAGCTGCATGTCTGTCTATTTAGCGTCAGGTATACCAGTCAAAATCGTATACATGTCTGCGTTCAATTCGCTGAAACGTTTAATTTGTTTGCAAATAATTAATAACAGAAGTGAACTGAACGAAATGTTTGCTTTAAACGTTTGCTTACAGAAATAACACCTCCGAGAGCTGTCTGCTTGTGTTTAATCACGTGACTAATGGGAAATGGAGGAACAGCACCGACGAAATCCGATTTCCGTTTACTTTTCGTTCGTTTGGTCACCGTTTGAGTTTATAAACAGAGTAAACATGTTTAACGGTGATGAATGCAGCGCTGGCCTACCTACTAACAGGTCTAAAATCAGTTTTACCTTCCTGCCAGACAGACAGACAGGCAGGCAGGCTGGCAGACAGGACAAAGAGACAGACAGCCTTTTTAATATTTACCAAGTTATATCCATTCTTATTTTGAAAACTATATTTCTAATTAAACAGCACTTCACGGTTTTAACACCATTCCTTGTGTTTCAAGCCAGACGTAATAAAACTATGACCGTCTTCCTTATTTGATAAAAGTAGTCATATGAGGTTTCCCGTGAATAGGTTCACTTGAAAGTAAAGTGAGAGATAACACGGGTATTTAGTTGGTTAACTGGGACACACTGCATTTGAGATAAATGTCAATATGACTTTGTGTCCTGCAATTGAATATCTGCATGATGCAAATATGAAAATATATTTTGTTTGTTTGTTTGAATGTTTAGCATCATTTAATGCCATCGGGGAATAACAGACGACTAGTTAAACTCGCCGCTCTTTCCTTGAATCCTTGAAGATTGGCCAGAACTCAAGCATACCCATCTCTGTAAGTTACTGATAACATTCCAACTTGAATCAGCGCTGAGAGACGTAGGACAATGAGACACAGTGTCTTCTATCAATCATCACGGAGACTGTGGACTGGCGGTATTCGAACTCACGACCCCTGGATTGATAGTCAGACGCGCTACCGACTGAGCTTACCAGACTCTTCTATGAAAATATAATACCGCGGTTTGTGTGCAAGGTCAGAAATTCGATTCTATTTCTATAACTCTAGTAAATTGTTGAATGGTATCATAATTCAAACATTCGTGATCCTATATGTCCATCAAATTGTACCGAACATCTAGATTACCTATCATCATTTATTACAGTAGGACAAAAACATAGCGTGACATCAGTAGGTTTATTATTTTATTATTTTAAATGGGGTTTAACGCCATTTTCAACACAGTTCAGATAATATATGGCGTATCCGATTTTTATTGCTGGAAGAAGACTTTAGAGTTAATCTGATTAAAACCACAGTCCTTCCGCTAGTAACTGGCAAACTCTCTCACATCAAGTTTTTGGAGCGAGCGGGAATCGAACCTAATACCTTAGCGATGACAGGTAAATGATCGTTAGTCGGCTCCTTACACCACTCGGCCAAGGACTCCAACTAGGTTTTTCACATTTAAATTTTATAAAATGGCAATAAAATAATAAAACAGTCCGAAGATGAACCAAGAGAAACCGTACAGCTTCTGTAACTTTGTGTTCCACAAAGAATGTATACTGTTATGTTGTTGGTGTTGTGGTTGTGTTACTGACACCGGGCCCAATAGACCTAGGATTGTCTTCTAAATAATGAGTGCAAAAAGAGGAAGTTTCTAGTACCATTTCAAAGGCTTTGGTATAACCAGACCAGGGATTAAACCAACGACCATACGTGTATACTTTTAACAAATTTCAATCTGGGATTTCGATATCTGTATAGAATATCTAAAACGAGTAGTACACAAGTATTATATGAGAGGCTAATCTTAATCGGAGGACAAAAATCGATAAGATAAAAGTCAATACAGATTTAATCATCGAGAGGACAATTTAGTTTAAACTTGTTTAATTTACTTCTATTGTGAAATCACGCTCTAAGTATTCATGAACCTGTTGTTGAGTGTCCTGCTTAAGAACACTACACAAAGCCGTGGAGGAGGATCGAATCCATACTAATCCGAACCAGTGATCGATGCTCTACCACTAGATTACGAGCTCCACATAAGATCACACTAAAGTAGTAGGGTCACGAGTACCGAAACATAGTCTGGTACCCTGCCCAATTTCATTCTGTAACCCTCCATTACGAATGGATAGTAACGGAATGAAGTTGGACTGGGTTACATGAGTGAAATTTGATTGATATTTCAATATAACCATTATTTTTATGGTATACAATATCATCAACATTTATGGGTTCACTGTTTGAAAAACAGAGCAATTATCAAAAATAATAAATTGAGGCATCCTTATAATTAAAAAACTATAGTCAACGATAAGTACATTCTTTACCATAATATTATGAAAATATGTCTAAGTAACGGCCAGGTAGGACAGCGCTTTGAAACATGCAAACAAACTCCATCACAATGCAAGGATTGCATGAGTTACGCATTGACAGCACAGATTATGAATGAATATGTCATAGCGCGAGGAATGTGTCATAGCGCGAGGATTTTATGAATGATGTTACATCATAGCACAAGAAGGTTATGATAGGCGCGTGCAGGGGTGTAGGATTGAAAATCCATATCCGGTAACAATATGCGGAAATGCTCGTCCGTTACGCAAGAAACTGATAGCAATGTTGCTTCTTGGAAGAGCTTTTCAAAGACAAATGTGATAAACTTTAATACTAAGAATATGGAAATCGCCAAATACAGTTGTGCTTAAACGTATACAAATGCCAGGTGAAAACTAATTCTTGTGCTCTCCATGGGACAGACATATATTCGAAACACACAAAGTAACACTATTGATGACATGCGTACATACCTACGTTTAAAACAGTTGCTTGTCGTTTCACGTTTATATTCACAAAATAGAATGTCCTTGAATTGTGAAACACGACAGAAGAGTACCTTAATATATGTAAAAAAAACTAACTCAAGACATAACGTGAACTATATAATTTGAGGAATACATATGTTTAGCAAGGACGATAACTCAATCAATATGCAATGAGGGTGGTTATATCGCAGTTATCGCTCGTCATTCAAGTTTTAACTTCCGTGTGAAATGTGTAATATCTATATATAGTATAACATAATTGGATACAAGGAAAGGTCAACGCCTAATGACTTTATATATGATGTTGCTACTCCGTTCTCTGGAACATTCTCGAACGTTGGCTGCATTGAAGTGACAAACGACAATATTGAAAGTGAAAACTTATGTCCATTCATTAAATCAATGGTTGGACCAGTCAACGAATACTAGTGATAAAAACATCGGACTCAGGCTCGGGGTCAAGGGTTCGGTCCTCTTTTATTAGAAGTGTCCCAAAGCAAGTCGTTTTATCCGCATATGCTTAGTACTGGAACTACCCAGGAAGACTTGGAAGGTGATTTATTTAAGTTGTAAAACTTGTTTCACAATCGATGTAAAATAAATAAGTTTAAAAAGAACTCGTGTATTTGAAGTCGATTACACTAACTACAAACTTGCACTATTCAAACGTTCAGTTAAGTTAAAATGCTTATTTTTATCATTATTATTATTATTATTTGCAGTAATAGTAGCAGTTGTAGTAGTAATAATAATAATAGTAGTAGTATAATAATTATTATTATATTTCTATTATTTTTATAATTGTCATTTGGAAAAGAAATGCGGTATAACGTTCGTAACCGTGTCGTGTTAAATAATTGCAATAAGGATATTGATGACAACTTGTAGATTAAAGGTAATCGCATTGACAATATACTGATCGCATAAATTTGTGAACTTGCCAAGACGTTTTTGTAAACCACTGTAATTTATTTTAAATTATGTATGTATTTGATATATTGATACCGTGTATAGACAAATTGCTGCTATACGTGTGAATACCATTTGTGTACAAGTTGTCGCATATTTAGTTTTGGTATTGCTGTATATAGATCAGACTGTGTCTGCATTAATATACCCACATATATTGACAATATGATTTATATTGATAATGCGTTTACTCACTCATTTATCATGACCATGAGATTCAGTTTAACAAAGCTAACATTCAGGATATGATTTTGATTTATTAAAACACATTGATATTTTAAAAGAAATATCAATTAAACTTGAATCTGGACGATTCCTTTTGATTAATCATCAATACCATATTTACCGATACCCTTATTAGATCAAGTTTGGCGGGTATGTCAACTACCTATCATATTCGGGGTCATTATGTCAATTATATCATCCAGAGATAACTGTGAACACTTAAATAGAGGAGTATAGATGATGGAGTTGTGCTCGAAATACATTTAGAAAAGGTGCACCTATTGTCAAAAACAGAATATTGATTCTGCATTTCGACCGTCCTGTTTTCTTAGAGACCATGGTATACTTGGAGTTTCTTGGCAATCAGTTTTACAATGAAAAACAAAATATTTTACTAAAAAATATTGGATAGCAGGGAAACTGGTTGAATATACCACTGGTCGAATTTAGTTTACTGTATGGTTGTCATTTCATATACTAGCTTATGACATAGGTATCCCAATTAAGACAACAATTATTTTATTATATTTAATATTTATTTATATTTAATATTTATTTCATCCGATCTATGTACAATACAATAATAACATCGAAAGAATGCAAAGCCATTCAAATATATGAATTATAAGAGCCTTTCACACAATGCAAAAAAGCAAAAAAAAACAATAAACTATTCACAGTTTAAGACTATGAATAATGCTGCAAACCGATACATCAAAAGTGTATTAAGATAACAAAAATACTAAAACTTTGACGATAAAAAGAACACTTTTTGCGCGAAAATGATACTGTTACGCTTCAGCGTGAATTTTTAAGTCACACATTGTAGACATAAAAAGTATTTCTCAAAATATAAAAACCGTGTTAGCAATAGTATATACATATACCTTGATGGTAAAGTTTATATCGGTAAAAACCGTGTCAGTAATACATTATACATATACCTCGATGGTATAGTTATATCGGTAAAAACCGTGTCAGTAATACCATATACATATACCCTCGATGGTATGGTTTATATCGGTTATCAATGTTTTGCTTTATTATCTATTAAATGAGTTTAGCTCAATACAGTTAATAGTTCATACTGTGAAACATTTGTTTTTGATTTACATCCATCTTTTTAATGGTATAAGTACTGTACCAAATCAAATAACAATAACAAAAGGGTTGATTTCGATTTCCGTATTTTTCGCTTCAATAATTTGGTTAACATTTCTCAATCCCTTTGTAGTACAGGAGAATACAGCTCTGCGATAGATTTCATTTGGTATGTGGATTTATTGCTTTATCATAAAAACTTACAAGATGAATACCATTGATGCAAATAAGGCATTTTCAAAATTACACAAAAATGATAACTGTCTTATTTGCAAGAAAAACAACAACAATAAAACGGACATAAAAACACTTCTGCGACAAATGTGTCTTTATCATATATTTTTGGGAAAAACAAGTGTTCAAATCATTTTTACTAAAAATACCAAGAAATTTGCCAATCGACGCTTTATTCCTTTGGTTCTGTATGTTGATGATAGATTCGTTCACAAAGTGACACCACGGTTTCTTCAATCTTGTCGTGCCACATATGGCTTAAACATTTAAATTTCTTGTAAACCAGGGAAATATGTACAGACATACAAAGGTCGTTAGTGATGTGTTATTCAATGTTCAGACATTTACGTAAGATATGGTTAATTAATTGTTAAGGGTATATTGATCACATATATTCGGTTTGCAAATGAATTGGGTTTAACGCCATTTTCAACACATTTAAGGTTATATATGGCCAAGTTTATTGGTGGAGGAAAACCTCAGAATGAATCTGATTAGAACAATCATCTTTAGCGTTGAGAGAAATTGATCTTGAAACAGCGTTTTAGACCGCTCGGCCACAGAGGACACCGTTTGCAAATGAAGCAATCTCGAATGTTTAAACTTTAATAAATGCTTCCTGTTGGATGTTCACAATCACATGTTTTATCGACCGTAGCCAGGTTTGAATGTGACCTATGTAGATCGATACTTGAAACGTATACAAAAGCTGCATATTATTGCAATAAATGCATAGAAAACGTTTGGCTCTCCTGCAACATGTATCACAAACGAGTGACAGTAACCAATGATAATTTTCTGTGCAAATTAGAAATTCGTACACAAAAACAAAACATATGCGCGATACAGTTTAACCTAGATTATTTACAAAAGAGGTTTTGGTAAAGCCGTTGTTCCAGGCTATCAACCAACATAACGGTGATGTATACGTCAGCGGACTAAGACGGGACATCATAGTGACTCTTTCACAAACCAGAAGAGCCCTGTTAGCCAAGAACATAAATGAAATTGAAAATGTACACGCTTTAATTATTGATGGAAACTATCTATATGTGTGGTGTTGATTCAGACAATTGTCTAAGGATATCAACTGATGTACATTTGGCTGAAGAGGTAAAATCAATAGTTCAGGTTGTTTAACTCCATAATGTTTATACATGCATGTATATTTAAGTGGTTATAAAATGATAGTACGATACGGACAAACTGAATTTATACGAGTATAATTTATGTGTTATTCTAGATCAAAAATGATATGCACGCATTGTTTACTAATATAGAAAAAAAACATTTCAACTGACATGCAGAGATTGAAACTGTCAAACATGTATAAGCGGTCACCTGTATTAAGCAGCCACTTGTCTAAGGCAGCTTCATTTTTTATTTCCCATTTATATGCGTTCAGAGCAAATTAACGTGCATTAGACAGCAACCTGTCTCAAAGGTTCACATTTGCTCATTCCCTTGACTGACTGCTTATGACAGGGTTGACTTTATAATGTTAAAAGCAGAAAATATGAAAATAATGGTGATTTATGCAGAAAATCCACACGTAGAGTGATGAAACAATATTGTGACAGATAGTTGTTATTATAATCTATTATTATAATCCAAATGGTATCGGTAACACATCATCATCATGAAGACGGTTCCAATGACGGTGTTGATGGCGATGATAATGATGGTGGTGATGATGGCAATGCTGATAGTTATGATGATGATTGAGGCGATGCTGATAATAATTATGCAAGTATAAACATTAACATTGGGTGTCATTTTGATTTAATGAAAATAGTATTATACACAGTAAGTACCAGTGTTTGGACAACCTTATTTATCAGACCTCCAAAAACAGCTCGGATTCATATCTATATATCTAAATCTATAATCCCTACCCTTATGTTCATAAAATAACATTTATTCCTATAAAACGATGTAAAACATATCAAATTTTCTTTTTATTTTAAAAATAATTGGATGGGGGTATTTTATTCATTTATTTATTTTGTTGGGTTCATTCATATACTAACGCCTGTGGTATTTCAACTGAAATGATAAATGATATACAATGAATAGAAAACTAAGATGATCTGTTTCAATTGCATCACCGAAACTAACTCAAATGGCGGCTTTTTTCGTATGTTTTATTTGACTATAAGTTTGTAATACTTTAGTCTCTCGTGTCTAGATCAAGATCCATGTAATTAATTGTTATGTCCAACTTGTTGGAAATGTTAAACTGAGTCCCTCTTGCTTATTGAAAAGCAAAAAAATGATAGATATAAAATGCACTATATCCGATATCAATCACCGTTCTCTCATGATGAGGCATCTTAAAACAATAACATTCGCTAAATTAAGTGCACCTGAGGCTAATCTGACAGAAACACATGATATATATCCGTCCACCGCTTTTTTCAAAAATCTATTTTATGAAGTATATACAACACTACGATGTCACATCCTTTATTCGAATAGTGTTAGGAACGAAATCACTCAAAACGTCATCAAGACCATCACTAAACAACTTATGGCTGTAAATGAGCTTGGGAGCAATCACCTTGCATGGCTGCAACTTTCGAGCATGTTTGCTGTACGTAACTGTAAAACTAATGTATTGTTTACTCAGAATCACTCCGGGCCCGATAAGCTCAGTCGGTTACGCGTCTGACTATCAATCCAGGGGTCGTGAGTTAAAATCAGCGCCCGGCAACAGTCTCAGTGATGATTGGTATACAACATTGTGTCTCATTATATTTCTTCTCTCACCACTGATACAAGTGGGAAAGTTATCAGTTACTTGTGGAAATGGGTTGTGCTCGAGTGCTGGTTAATCCCAGGAAACAGTAGTTAGGTTAACTGATCGTCTGTTAGCCCTCGATGGCATAAAAATGACGAAAAATATTAAATAAATCAATCAATATTCCGAATCCTGAACCGTTTCTTGTGACTATGTCAATATGCAATATTATAATAATACCTTACCAGTTTGACATATTGTTTCTGGTATTTGGTTTGTCATGCATCTACATGCAATTTTTCTCAGGTTAACTTAAGTTACTGACCTGAAAAGAGGGATTTAATGAAATTGCCGACTGTTTTATTTTGAATACTAGGCTCTTTAAATTGTTCTGGAGACAATGAACATGCAATCGTTTTATGAAGTTCCAGTAAAGTTTGACCGGAAACCTGCGGTAATAGTTAATTATTTCTAGTCATTCCGAAACATTCTAATAATGTTTGTGGGTTTGTGGAGATAAGCTTTAATATTTTATATATTAAATCGTCAAAATAGTTAAGAAAAAAACCCATGCATTCTGGTATAACGAATTCTAGTTGGGAAAAATCCATTCCATCCATTTTATCTACCATCTCTTGAAAAGTAGAACTTTGATCTAACAGAGACAAGATCTGCCCACCTAAGGACACAAACGAGGCGTTGATATAACTCGAAACCCGTTCAAAGTTTTCTGCGTCATATTTCCTGAATATTTCAAATAGAAAAATGTCCATGGATTCAACAAGTTCTCTTTTCATGGTGGATAATTGGGGATTCCTTAATAAAACTATCATTTCTCTTCGTATGTTATTACATCGAAGGACCATTCCTCCTCCCTCATTCAGCATACAATTCAATTCTTTCAGCAATTTTGAACTCGTATCCGGGGATATTTTACCGATAATCAAATTTCTCTGCGAAATCATATAATTTGGAATATATCCAAGTTTGACACAGTTCCGTAGAAAATGCACTGACCTTATCAGTAGTCTGGTCAGATTCGATTCAACAAACAGGTGCTGAGGGGTGTTTTCAAACACCCAGAATATGATGTTTTTAACCACATACGATGTTATATCGGGGCATATTGGCTTGATGGAACATTTGACGAGCTTTTTTAACTGAATAAGCACCTTGAACTGGACTTCGTTGAATGAATGAATGATACATCTTTCGCCTAATGTGAAACATATTCTCCATTGCAAATTGTTTTCGTCTGATATCTTAAGTCCTACTGGAACTACATGGGCGTCTAGTGCTGTAATTCTTTGAATTAAATCACGGGCAGGGAATCCGTGGTAACGTTTGCGAGAACACCACGAGTCTAAATGGTTACAGTTACAGCGAATCGCAAAGACAATATCATAACTAGTTTCTATAGTTCCAAGCGATGCAGACATTGGAGCAGCTGGCCCAGAGCGGGGTTCCACTTTCATCGGAAATGTAGATTTTTTCACCAAATGCATAGCCAACTCTTCTACTAAGACCGTGTCATTTGATAAATAGAAATTACCGTCCACATGCACTAATTGTTTTGAAAGTTCGTCTATAGTTAACGAACAAGAGACCAATCTTAGTTTTGTATAACCGTGGGGTTGCTGATATTGGTCTAGTTGAAAATTGACACAGCCATTTAATTTGTCTGAATAAACCGTTTCTGGCAAAGCGAACATTATGTCCCAATCGCTCTCAAGTGGACGTGAGATACCTTCGCTTTTGCTACCGACAAAGTGACACTTACCCTGCCTTGATACATCGAACTGCATAGGATCATTGATTCCATCTGAATATGCAGCCAATGTATCTATCCGCGTTCTGATGGTTGAGTAACTATAGCCTAAACTATCCAAAGTTTTGGATAAAATGCACGAAAATTGCGCTTCTGCTTCATTCATTTTTTTTTCTTGATTATGATCTGAAAATGAAAACAAACAATGGATTGAATTGAACCTTGTATGTGTTGTCCCTATATAAATATATATATTCATTGTCTGTGGTTCCTGTCAGCTAGAGTACTTGTGTGATGAAATGTAATAGATACTTCGGTTAGTTATATAATTAACTATTCAGCGGCCAAGGATCTGAAGTTAAAATCGCTAACTGTCCACAGTAGGGGCTCTATTTTCAAGACGGTAACACGATTCTTGTGCTACAAAAAGTGTCCTATGTAATTTGGTTTGAAATATTTTCCAAATGGTTCATAGGGACTTTGACACCTTGCTGTAGATGAGTTGAGCAAAAGCAGGCAAATAATATACTGCACTAATATATCACTGATATTAAAATGACTTATATAGGGTTTGTTTAAATCTAAAAATGTAACGTTTATAAATTTAAAACGAACGTCGCAAAGTTATAATTTGAATAAATGCGGCTTAGTATCGCATTTTATATTTTTTTCCAAATCGTTTGATAAATTCAATAATAAATAAGCACTCATCCTGTATTTATTAAGCATTACATGATTATAATGGGGAGACCATGTTTATCGATAATCATCTGGAACATATGCATGTATTTGTAGTTTTTAATCAATACTCTGAATAATTAAGTTCGTTAAACAAGAATCTTTCCAAAGTTATGTGCGAATTGTGCATGGCCACTTGTTAGCACTGGTGGTTCATCTCTACACACAGACGGTGTTAGTCTTTTGTGTGAATTTTCATGAAATATTAAGAAAATTTTACCTGAATGAGGCACTTGTGTAATACTGTTTTGCAAGTTAGGGGCACTGTGGTCTACAAAGGGCAGGTCGTTAGGGTAGGGGGTAAGTAAATGGGGAAGAAACAAAAAACGAGACATAAACATATGTTTGTTTTAACCGGGTCACTGTAATTGAAGATTTGGACGAATTCGGCGAGTTAGTTCATGTTAAGTACAAAAAGAAACAATTTTAAGTAAAATTGTTGTTAGACTTGCAGTAGGTAGGTAGATGGGAGGGTAACATTTGGGTGTGTCTATCAGATGGGTTTGTAGACTAGTCGGTATGTTGGCAGGTTAACATGTAAGTAGGGTCGAACACGTAAAGATAGGTATATACATATGTCTGCAGGTTTATCTTATCTACAGTTCTACCAGCAGGCAAACATACATACCAAGCAACCTGCATGTATAGCTAACAACAAATAGGTTTACCTATCTACAAGTCAATTTGTCTCCTGTCTAGCGTTCTACCAGAAGCAAATCACATATAATAAGCTATAACGGAATTTAATTCAATCCGATATTAAATGGAATAAAATTTGTAAGAGAAAAATAACTTAAATATGAAATCGTGAATTTCATAGCTGATAAAGAAATGTTGACTTCATTATGTGTTTCATATCAAGGACTTGTGGGTTTATATTAAAAGCTAATCAAGTGTAACTGACGTAGGAAGTAACACGTATGAATTTATAACAGAAAAACAATACACGAGTATACCCTATTTGGTCAGAATGACATCTGTCAACGTCCTACTAGATGCAAGTCGCCCATACTTATAATGGTTGGTCATAGATTACCTGTCATATATAATTATTTTGCAGGCTAAATAAAGTAACATGCTCATGTTAATATTTGATAAGAGTGGGAAGCGACAATCTTTCAGAGGTAATGCCAGTCATGATTCTATCTATATATATAGTAAACAAACAGTGAGCAGTTCGGGAATTGCTATATAAAGAGGAAGATAAAGTAACTCAGCCGTCTGGTTTTAGGTTTGAAGGTGGGTTACAGTCTGGTTAAAATATCGATATTCAGTTGAAACTATGTTAGGTTGATATGTTACTTAATCACATGTAGTGTATTGGACTTGTGAATAAACTTTAGTACTCATAGAATATATGTGCTGTCTTGTTCGGTTCGTTACAAAGCTACCTGCATGTCTGTCTATTTAGCATCGGGTATACCAGTCAAAATCGTATACATGGCTGCGTTCATTTCGCGTAAACATTTAATTTGTTTGCAAATGCTTGATAACAGAAGTGAACTGAACGAAATGTTTGCTTTAAACGTTTGCTTACGGAGTAAACACCTCCGAGAGCTGTCTGATTGTGTTTAATCACGTGACTAATGGGAAATGGAGGGACAGCGCCGAAGAAGTCTGATTTCCGTTTATTTTTCGTTCGTTTGATCACCATTTGCGTTTATAAACAGAGTAAATATGTTTAACGGTGGTGAACCCAGCGCTGAACTACCTACTTACAGGTCTAAAATCAGTTCTACCTACCTGCATACATAATCAACCTACCCACAGGTGTACCTGCATATATGTACATTATTCTTGAGCTTTAGATTGCAATTGTACAGTGTCTCGACAAAACTATTCATGCAAAAGTATATCAAGAGATTTACAATTTATAGGTGGTTCAAAGATTACATTGCATATCCAATATTTTGAAATCGATTATTTTACAGCAATTTGTCCGGTGCTTTACTTTTTTTATCGAGATTTTTCTTTTTCTTCTTTTTTTTTTTGGTTGATCATGAAGATAAAATACCAAATTACAATTGTATTAACTGTTCAAAACTTACTGAGAACTATCGATTTGCCTAAATCATTTAAAACGACATAACCAGTAATTAAAGATGTTTTATAAATTAAAGAAATAAACAAGATATTTATGAATGACACACACTTTGGTGAATTTTCATCGCCTCCTGTGAATTTATAACTGCCGATAAAACCTGTTTACAAATGCATTAAACTTATTAGTAATTTTAATTTGACAATTAGTTGCCCCTGTAACGTAAATTATTATACAATTCCTTGTTGATATTCGCCCATGTGCCTGTCGTAATATTACATATTCGGTCAAATTACAATAACCAGTTTATTATTGCATTAAAAGGACAAAATGTACTGGTTATGGCGCTTTAAAGTTTTGTGATATTTCACAAGGTCTCTTATATAAAGAAAAGAAGTCAACGTGTAGTGAATGCCGCAAATGAGGTGTCTCATTTCAGTATTATAAATTTCACAGATGTGCTGTTTATTCAGTCAAAACGCTACACGAATGTTAAAATCGAGTAGGTACATTGTATTTAAATGAATGGCTATGAAGATTGTAGTTGCATGTTAGCTATGGTATATTATTGAGATATCTATACATTAAAGATTCATTGTACTGTTCTGTATAATAATACTAACACTTGTTCAGTCATACTAGAACAATGTGTACTTGAGGCAGTATTATAGGTGCCGTCACTGCAAACACATTATCCAAATACTTATTGTATAAGTTGTAATTCAGTGATCGTGTTACGGAAATCATACAAATGAACATTTTTTAGGCAGTAAAATTAAGCGATGATAACAAAGGCTTTTATTTTTGGCCTTACCATTTAAATCACGAGGGCGATGAGTAATATTAAAATACAAATATGAATATTATTCTTAGTATTCAAACATTTTAAATGTAAAAAAACCCAGCTTTTTTCAGTAATGCTTAGTTGCAATTCGTATTTCATTAACTTGCTCATGGTTTTCCTCTCACTCATATAATTTGGTCGGCAATAGCAACCATAAAAGATAGCCGTTTAGAATAACTTGAACTATCTTAATTCGATTCACTGGACGCTCTGTTATGTGGTGTTTGATAAATGAGCTTCAAAGATGGCAGTCTCTATAGTTACTGTCCTTTTCTGTAGTGTCGTATCGTGCCTGCTCTGTCGTGCCCTATTATGCCTTGACATGTTCTTTTCCTGCTCTGCCCTGCCCTGCCCTGCCCTGCCCTGTCCTGCCCTGCCCTGTTTTGCCCTGTCCTGCTCTGCCTTACCATGTCCTGCTCTGCACTACCCTGCCATACTCTGGTCTGTCCTTGCCATGTTCTGCTCTGTCCTGTTCTGTCCTGTCCTGCTCTGTCCTGTCCTAATCTGTCTCGTCCCGTCCAGTGCTGTGTTGTGCTGCGCTGCCCTGCGCTGCCCTGCGCTGCCCTGCCCTACCCCGCCGTGATTTAACATGATCTCTCCTTTACTATGCTGACATGCTTAGTCATGTCATTTCATGTTATGTCCTGTCATTTTCTGTCCAGTCTTCAAAAATACAACTTGAAATTTTGAAATTGTTTTACATATTTGAAATCAGAATATATGATAGAAAAAGAGATACGTGATACAAAAGTGGGCGCAATATAAACTGTTCATGGTATTCATATATACGTAGCCTATGTCAACAATGGCTGTGTGATTTAAATCATTTTCCGTGTTTGGTATTTAATACGCATGTCGTTTATCAACAATAGCGTGATAAAGAGAGAGAGAGAGAGAGAGAGAGAGAGAGAGAGAGAGAGAGACAGACAGACAGACAGACAGACAGACAGACAGTGTATAATATTTACCAAGTTATATCCATTCTTATTTGAAAACTATATTTCAAATCAAACAGCACTTCACGGTTTTAACACCACTCTTTGTGTTTTAAACAAGACGTAATAAAACTATGACCGTCTTACGTAGTTGCATAATACGTAGCAAGAGTAAAATGAGTCATATTAGGTACAGTCGGCAATACCGGTTAATGTGTGTCATGGTGGCTATATTAAAGAGACATATGTCGGGTTTATAGTTGGTTAACTGGGACACACTGCATTTTGGATAAAAATCCATTTATGAACTTTATGTCTTACAATTGAATTTATCTGCATGATGCAAATTTGTAAATAATTTTTGTTTATTTGTTTGAATGTTTAGAGTCATTATATGTCATCGGGGGTTAACGGGCGTTAACCATATTTTTTCCTGGGATCCTGGAAGTTTAGCCAGTACTCAAGCATACCTATCTCCGCAAGTAATTGATAACATTCCAACTTGAATCAGCGGTGAGAGATGAAGAACAATGACACACAATGTCTTCTGTCTATCTTCACGGAGACTGTGGTCGGGTGGGAATTCGAACTAACGACCCTTGGGTTGATAGTTAGATGCGTTACGGACTGAGCTTACCAGACTCGGCTATTAAAATATAATACCACATTTTGTGTGCCGTGTAAGAAACTCGTGTCTATTTTGACATGGAGAATAACTCCTGTAAACTGTTGTAGGGAGTATATGCCAAACATTCGTGACACTATATAACTATAAAAGTGTAACGTATATCTAGATTAATATCATAATTTTTATCGCTATGACAGAAACAGAGCGTGACCTCATTAGGTTTATAAAATGTGCTTACAATGTCATAAATGTAAAGTTTGAGATAGTAAATGTTTGGAGATCATGATGCCGATGTGGTTATAAGTTAAAAAATAAAATAAATCAGTATATATATATATGGGTGAGATAATATATTAATTATTTTAAATTAGTTAATACACCCAAACAATACTGAATTATTTCAAATTAAAAAACCCGAGCGCTTTTGGAATGATAATGTTCAGATTTCAAACTATTACGATGATAAAAAAAATGGAAGTATGAAAAAATCACAATAAAAAATAAACAGAATTGTGAAAACGTTCACAAATTATGATGAGCGCCTTTAGGCGCTCATATACTTCACCAAAATATAAAGCAAATTGTAAAATTTATATGAAAAAGACCGTGTTTTCATTGAAATACGCCGGTAAAATTCAAACTGTGCTGAGCGCAAAGTTGTTATTAAAGAAAACGTCACTTTGACGTGACGTCACACAACGTCGTGTACTCTTTAGCGCTATGACGTCGTAAGTATTTGCACGGCGACATTTATTTCAAACGTCAAAATACAACTGGTTTTATCAAAACTAAAATTTGTCCGAAAGTTTGCCAGTTACTTGCGGAAGAACGGTGATTCTATTCAGATTCAGTCTGAGGTCATCCTTCACCAATAAAACTGGACAGACAGACAGACAGACAGACAGACAGACAGACAGACAGACAGACAGACAGACAGACAGACAGACAGACAGACAGACAGACTCTGTATAATATTTACCAAGTTATATCCATTCTTATTTGAAAATTATATTTCAAATCAAACAGTACTTCACGGTTAGAACACCACTCTTTGTTTGGAGTGGGACGAATTATCTTCTTCTCATTTTATATTACGCAGTGTCATTGAAAAAGCGCTTGCGTCATGTTAGGTATCCCGTGAATGACTTTATGTTTAAATTTGTAAACCCAACCAATTATGAATTATTTATCATTCAAACTATTCAGTAGATCTCCAACTCTAGTATGATATTTAATTAACAATGAACATACACATTTACAATGCACAGTTTATTTCTGTTTAATTTAAAACCCTGTTATGGCGTCGGTAGGAAGACTGTTTACTGCGAACTGTCCAATAATACACTAAAATTAAAGACGAACACAATAATCATTGTTGTCTATCGAACTATCTATTATGACCATGTGCATATTCACTATAAATGTCAGAAAAACAGCGTTTAAAATAAATAGAGGCTATCCTACCGTCTAACAGAATAATTTTCATACAACACTGTGTGTGAAAAAGACTAAAAATATCTTCAATATAAACATAACGCATCGATATTAAAACAAATAACGTTCATATAACGCTCTCTTATGCAAAGTTATACTGACCAAATTCAGTTATTTTAATTTCTCAGAAATACAGTTTCTGATAAAAATTTACATATGTTTTTCTATGATTCAATTAAGTGTAATGATTCAACTATGTTTCTCTTTTACTTAACTGTAATTATTTACATTTGTTTCTCTATTATTTAACTGTAATGATTCACATAAGATTTTCTATTATTTAACTCAGTGTAATAAATAACATATGTATATCTATGATTATTTAACTGAGTGTAATGATTCACATATATCCTCGAGGAAATCAACGGCTTATACAGAATACGGTAATACTATCCTCGGATATTGAAACAAATCCTGGACCTAATGACACCGAAGCACTTCTAGCTGCGATTAAATCAAGTGAGCAACACGTCCTTACTGAAATTCGCTCGGTTCAATCGGATGTCCGTGCTATGAAAGGAGATATTGCTGTTATGAAAAGTGATCAGTTAGCAATGAAACAAGATCTGAATGCTATTACCATATCCCATGAACAACTCCAATTTGACGTTAATCTTCTCAGAACAGATTTAAATCACCTTGGTGATCTGAAAGAACAAATGCAACTTGATATAGATCATTTAAACGATACACTTGGGGCAAAATGTGATCTAATTGATAAACTTGAAAATGACATTGACAAACTGGAAACATGGAGTAGGTCAGATTCAATGAGAATTTTTGGATTACCTGAACTGGTGAATGAATCAGATGAAGATTTAAAACACCATGTTATAAAAAATGTTCTAAAAGTTGCTTGTCAGAGAGAGAAGTGGTCCGATGATGATATCAAACGAGCACATAGAGTAGGCACCGCGCGAGATAATAATCCACGGATAGCTATCATACGTTTTCGCCATGATGACGATAAATATAAAATATATGACGGTCGTGATGAGTTGCGGAAATCGAATGTACGAGTGGGCAATGATCTGACTACACGCCAACGTGATAAATTAAAGTGTCTTAAACAAAAAGGGAGAACGGGTTACTACCAAAACGGCCAACTTCATATAAGACCTATCTTATCGGCAAACACTAATGAGGAACCTCGTGTTTTTCGTAAAGCAATTCGAAGAACTGTAAGTCCCAACGGAATGGACACACTTGAACGCGATCCCGAGATTAGTATATCTGAAACGACTAACAATGCTACCAATAACACAGTACTCAATCAATAGGAGGATGGTCAAGGCCCAAAACACAATATAAATATTTTATGTTGGAATATTGAAGGCTTCATAAATACAATATCTTAATAGTTTGAAATATTCGGACTGACTGAAACATGGGTAACGGACATTGTGGATGTAAATAATATATTCCCAAACCATAAATGTTTCTTCAACGCAGCTTTGAAATCAAATTGTGGTAGTAGAGCAATGTCTGGAATATTAGTTTATATAAATCAAAATATTCTCGAGCATGTAAAACGTGTAAACTCTGAATGCCGATTTTGTATATTTATACTTATAAACAATGCGCTTTTTGATATGGACAAAGATGTTTTACTGTGCTTCACATATCTGCCTCCTGACGGCTCACCATTTTATATTAACTACCACACCAAAGGTATATTCCTTCTTGAAAATGAACTACTAGAACTTCCTCTTAACCTTGACGAAACTCATGTTGTTATACTGGGAGATTTGAATTGTAGAACAGCCGAAAAAGTTGACTTTATAGACATGAAGAATGATGTACCGGAACTTGAAGAATTTTATGATGTGTTACAAAACGACATTGCAGCTCGAAAGTCATGTGATCCTGTTCTTAATAAAGCTGGTAATGACTTATTATCATTGTGTATAACACATTCACTTTTGATAGCTAATGGCCGCTGTGGCAAAGACAGGAACATTGGAAATTTCACATTTATTGGTCCTAATGGAAATAGTGTTATAGACTATTTCATATGTGATGATACTATGCTAGCCAATCTCAAAAATTTTGAGGTAGCTGAAAGGACAGAGTCGACCCACTTTCCTATTATTGCATCATTAAAAAGTAGTAAACACCCGACAATTGACTTTAACGTAAATATAAATAGCGAACAAGTGGATATTACACAAAATGTTTACCGTTTTTCTGAGGATAGAATTGAATCATTCAGAGAAAGACTGTCAACAAATCTAACTAACGAATACTTAAGAGAAATGTCATTGAAATTAAATGATGTAACTGTTGATATAAACGATGTTGTGAAGCGTATACAAACGTTACTTAAGGATAGCAGTAAAGATTGCTTACATTCTAAACGTCTTTACAAATCAACACAACCACGGTGGTTCGATAAGGAATGTAAAGAGTTAAAACTGTGTAAAAACAAATGCTTGCGGAATTACAGACAAAACCGCTCGGACAGCTATTTAAAAAACTACAAAATTGCAAGGAATATCTTCAAACGAGTATGCGATAGCAAAAAAACAGCTTTTCCATAGCCGCCAACTTGATGAATTAGTTTCGCTATCTAATAATCCAAAATCGTTTTGGAATAAGTTAAAAAATCTAAGCTGCAAACAGAACAGAAACCACCAAATAACATGTGACCAGTGGAAAACATATTTCGAAAATCTATTTAAATGTGATGATAATGAAAATAAACAATATTTTAATGCAGATGGAAATGATATTGAAATGGCTGTAAACATTAATGATGCAGAGGATATAATTTTCAATTCTGAAATGACAGATGAAGAAATAACCAAATCTATTAAATCATTAAATATATCCAAGGCAGGGGGTCAGGCTGGTTTACCACCGAGCATATTTATTTATGGTGTCGACATATTGTTGCCCATACTCAGCCGTTTATTTAATCGTATATTCGAGAGTGGTCAGTTTCCAAAAGATTGGAGTAATGCTATAATCGTTCCGATATTAAAGAAAGGTGAAAACTACCGTGGTATATCCTTATTGGACATAATTGGTAAAATATACACTGGTATAATCAACAGAAGATTAACTTTTTTTTTGCTAATATATTTGACAAGATATCTGAATCCCAAGCAGGGTTCAGGTCAGGGTATTCTACTGTTGATAATGCATATATACTGCAAGCAATAATATCAAAGTATCTTTCAAAAAAGCGTGGGAAATTGTACGTAGCATTCGTCGATTTCAAGACCGCCTTTGACACTGTTCGTAGAGATAAACTTTGGACAACATTAAAGAATATTGGTGTTAAAGGTAAACTATTTAAATCAATACAAGCGATGTATGCCTGTGTTCTTTCTCGAGTGAGGTCGAATGGGAAACTTAGCGACAGTTTCGAGTGTCCGGTTGGATTAAAGCAAGGATGTTTGGCCTCTCCTATCCTGTTCTCGCTATTTATCAACGATCTTGCGGAACTTATTGAAAACAGTGATCTTAGAGGAATACAACTTTTTCCAGACACAGTAGAACTTTTCATTTTATTATTTGCAGACGATATAGCTTTGATTGCTGATACAGTCATTGGTTTACAGAGACAGCTTCATATTCTGAGCGACTATTGTGATCATAGTTATTTGAAAGTCAACACAGGTAAAACAAAAGTCATGGTTTTCAAAAATGGTGGAAGACTTTCAAATAATGAAAAATGGTTATACAAAGGGCATCCATTAGGAATAGTTAAATGTTTTACATATGTAGGTGTATCGTTTTCCATGCAACTTTCCTTTAATAAGGTGGCAGAAGATTTAGCTTTAAAGGGTAAGCGTGTGCTGGTGTCAGTTTTGTCAAGTTTATATAAATATGGACAAATACCGAAAAATGTGTTTTTTAAATTATTTGATACAAAAGTTGTACCAATTGTGCTGTATGGATGTGAAATTTGGGGATTTGCTGAACGCCAACATACCGAAATAGTCCAACGATATGATTGTAAACGATATATGTGTTTAAATACTAAAGCTTCTAATACAGCAGTGTTAGGTGATTGTGGTAGATATCCGCTATGGATAGAATCAACTAAGAGATGTATTAAATACTGGATTAAGACTATAAATATGCCAGAATTTCGATACGTAAAAAAATGTTATAATATGTTGAAAGTACTAGACGAAAGTGAAAGAAGTAACTGGGTCAGCCAGGTCAGAATAATTCTTTGTTCGAATGGATTTGGTTTTGTGCGGATAAACCAACATGTACAAAATGAAAGTGTGTTCATGTTGTCATTAGTTCGACGTTTGAAAGACCAGTATGTACAGAGTTGGATAGAAGCAATTAATATGTCGTCTAAATTGTGTTTCTACAAAGAATATAAACTAACCTATGATCATGAATTATATCTAGATATTTTGTTTGTTAAAAAAATTCAGATATTCACTTGCAAAGTTTAGATCTGGTTCACACAATTTAGAAATTGAAACTGGAAGACATCATGACACTGATAGGAACTTACGGGTTTGCAAACTATGTACATCAAATGAGGTAGAGGACGAGTATCACTTTTTATTATGTTGTACAGCCTACTCTTATCTTTGTGGGGTATATATTCCACAAAAATACTTTTGTTATTCTAATAAGAACAAATTCCGAATACTTATGTCTACAAAAAATGAGAAATTGTTGCAATCAGTTGCATGTTACATTTATTACGCATTCGAGAAACGTAAAGAATTGATGATGATATAAAAAAAACCTGAAGATACAATATTCTATTATCTATATGCCACATCCAGGATACTGCTTATTACAATGCTCTTACAATGATTTATTGTTGACATCTTAATTCAGATGCATTTTTTACATCGTGTACAATTTCATAATTAACATGTTTGTATTATGTGTTGTGAGCTGGAGGCCTTATATCACAATAAACTTTGTTGTTGTTGTTGTTGTTCCCATATGTATATCTATTATTTAACTGCCATAATTTACATATGCGTATGTATTATTTAATTGTATAGAGCTCTAGTATTATGATAATTAATCAAACAAGTGCAGTAGCTCAATGTACAATATATTTCAAATATTTTTAATTTTATAGAATTGTATATCTTAACATTTATTTTGTACTAAAATGTGGGAGGGGAAATTTAATCAGAAAAGGGTGTGAACAGTGCAATGTAATCAACTTTGGAGCCCGTCCAGTCTCATGTAGATTGGCTTAGCCAAGTTAATAATGCGATGAATAATTAATATATGAAAACGACAACAGTCAGATGACTGGACCGGACATGGATTTCCGCGTATTTTTACCGGACACGGATTTTTTTATCCTATTCCCCATGCACACGCTTATCTTACCCTCCTCGTGCTATGACGAACGAAATACATGTGATGAAGTTACGCAATTCATAAAATGTTCACTCTCTGACGTTTTCATTTATAGATAAAATGGTATCGTAAAATATGAAATTTGAGACAGTTAATACATGGGGATCAAACTTGCCATGAGTCTTACGTGGTTAAACGTCCATAGCAAAGAAACTGATCAAAATCTCAGTTAAGTATATTTGGTCATATAGTATATATACTGTACCACATGCTCATACAATCAAACACATCTTAATAGAAAGAGCAAAACGACAATTTAAGGCAACTGGTTGATGATTAAAATAAAATTATATAAATGGTAAAAAGAAAAGATGATAGTTTAAGACAAGTGGTTGGTTAATAGAGAAGTTAACAACGTGTCGCTGGTTCTTTTAAACCTATAATTCTATCAACACACAAAACTATAATTAACATTTAAAATTAATTAAATTATAAAATAATGTTAAAACAGTTCTGGGGATGAACCAAAAGAAAACTGACAGCTTCTTTAACTTTGTGTTCTCTAAAGAATGTATACATTTGAAACTAATTTCAATGTGGAAATTCATTATTTACAGAAGCAGAGCCCCAGGTTCACAGAACCCCAATATCGGTGTAAAATGCATTTCTTATCAATACTTATTGTTCACCAAGCCTTTTTTTAAAAAAAATTGTTGATATAAATAGTTTTAATTTTATGTTTTTTTTCTGTTCATAGAATGACTCCAAAGATAATAAAAGTAAGTAATATGCTCATTAAATAGTTTTTTGTTACACAAAGATATTTATTCTGATCACTGTCTGGTACACTCTTAGTAATATGTGTAAATATTGTACGGTAGCTAGAGTGTCGGCGAAATATAAAAGTATTGCGAACTAAATATGATTTATGTTTTAAATCGCTGTCACCCAGGAGAAGTATATCTCCCATAAAGAAGATGTGTTAATATAAGATAGATGGAAGTAAATTCTAAGACATCGATACAGTAAGTTAATACACTTTTAAGTTCTACTGTTAAAGACGGGTGCGAGGTATGGGGATTTACAAATTTTGCAAAACTATACTGACCGTAAAAGGTATTACTTGTAATTATGGTATTGATGGATAACTACATAAATTGTTGGGTTTTTTATTCGGTACTTTACCTAACGGGCTCGTAAGTGAAATTCTGCACCCCCTTACGGGAATTTGCAAATATACTTTTTCAAGTTTATCATCTAAGAAAGAAAATTAAATTTGTTTGCCTAAATAATAATTTTGAAACCTAGCTAATCATAGTGGGTAGGAGAAAATCACTGTATGGCAATTTCCAGAAAAATATGTTGTTGCACGTGTGCGTATTTCGTACCATTTGCTCGTACTTTGGTACTTTGGAAAAGATTCTACGAGGTTCTCGATTAATATATAGTTATAGAATCAGGACCAATTGAAAAGGATATGACTGGGAAACACCACAATAGAAACTATCTAACCAGCTAAAGAAAAGGCGAAGAGACTGTCAGGAAAATTAACCTATCATCAGCACCAAGACGTTTTCACCGATGGTTTTGTTGTTCGCTTCTGTGAGAAATATATCCAGTTTGAGGAGAGGGTCAGAAGAGGATTGCTTGGAAAGAGAGCCCTTACACAGGTAGAGTATGGCGATTTCACAGTGCTACAAATGATCCGACATTATTTGCTTTTTAATATGTTCCATCACAACTTAGCTCGTTACTTGTCCTTGTATTTTATTTATCTGTTAAATCTGAACTACTCACATCCTGGGGCAAAGGAATTGATGCGGGAGAAAGATCAAGATCATCTGTGCCGACTTCAAGAAACTATTGAATAGCCAGATAATCGACAAGCAAAACTGATCCATTTTATCGCAGGTGGTGTGTTACGCAACACAACCGAGCCATTTATGTAACAGCAACATTTGATATGACAGGAATTTGTAATTCCGATTAATCAACGAACAAGGATTTGAGACCAGTCGAACCGAAACAGAGCGAACTTGATGTTTTGCTAGTCATTTTCTAATTTCACTAATCCCTTCCATCTGGTCCAGAAATATTATTTCTTGGTATGCTCCAGATTTGATTGCTGATGCTTGCTTAAAGTAGATGAAATATTTAGCTGTTGCTTTAAACGTAAGTAATCTCATCTTATTTGAATATAGCAACCTGGACAAACAGAAAAGATAATCATGTTCACCAGGGCCGATACCTTGTTCATAAGCCACAGCAGAACGTCTATCTTTAAAAAGCGTAGTCAACATTGTTCCATGTACTGGAAGACGATATTGCACTTCAATCAAATTATGAGCTTGCGGATGAAATATAAATAGTAACGCTCTACTTTAATCTCTTTCTGGTCTTCCGAACACCTTTATCAAATAAGCACAAAAGGTTTTCACTGTTCTGTAAACGCCAGGCGTGTTGAATTTGTGACTAATGCCTACCTAGAAAATTTCATTAAGACTGCAAAGCACCTAAGGGGAGGATCGTCTGAGCCATATACTGTGAGTGGATCCTCAGCAAAAGTTCCTTGAGATTGGAAGGGTTTCCTCTGTAACAGTTCCAACAATGAAAATTGCATAAAATTTAAACTCGGGGATTGGCCTAGCAACAAATATGCTAGCAAACTGCTTAGCAGAGAAATCATTTTCATTACCACGGACAACTGTGTGGTTCTTACAAGAGTGGTGATGGTGAAAACCAAAATAACTTTACCTTTAGAAAGATGGGGTATTCAAGCGAACAATTTGTCTGCAGTCGGTACGGAAAGTATATATGCAAGATATCAACAAACGGTGATGAGACTTGGCAAAACAGAAATTTTGTGCTTGTATTTGTCAACTGTCAAACTTTGTTTGTGTTTACATGAGTCTTCTTCTTCCACGTCGAACTAATTTGTATATGTATGTTCTACGAACAAATTACCCATCTTATATTTGGATGTAGACAAATGCATTATATCCTGACCCAACGAAGCCGGAGGAGCATGGTTGGAAACTAGCAGCACCAAACTAAACTACAACTGATGTGATGGCGAACTTATCCCTCAGGAATTTGTGGACATCTTATCTGCGGTCACGCTTTCTGACAACGAGAATGATAAAGATGTGGTTGTTCAGAGTTTGATGGATGGGATATATAACTCAGACGATGAACAAAATGATTCTGAAGAAACCCTGTATGGGAATGATGTTTTAACAATATTTGTAGGAAACTGCAATTCATGAAACGGTGGTCAATATACAAGATAAAGAAGTATTATGCTGACATTTTTATCTAGTAATTGTGCTATCTTTCATAAGTTCATCAATAATGATACTGATAGTATAATTTTTAAGAACTCGTAACCTGATTTTGAAAAAAAGAATTAACTGGGTCTTAAAGGTTAAGTCCATCCTTAATAATCATATGTTTACGTAAAAATGGCATAATCCAACAAATGTAAATAACAAAAATTGTTTTGATTTTTCGTAAAAGAATGATTTAAAGTTGTATTCAAACTTGGACGGCAGGTATGAAGTCAAATAGAATATTGAACCTGTAGTGATACGGAACTAACGGATGGATATGAAAGATATTTAGATTTGTTATAAAAGAAACAATTACGCATGTTTAACTAGATTGAGACCGACATATTGATCCGAGGCCAAACAATGGCAAACAAATAAAGTATATTCTATCATTGATATCTTTTGTTGTGTATTGTCCAATAGTCAAGTTATAAGCACGAAACGGGAATGTCCGTTTTATAAATAACTCGGAAGTTCCAAACTATATTTAGCATTTCGCTCATTGCAAATAACAATATACGAAGACGGTCATTTACCAAAAGAAAACAAATAACTAATTTACATCAATTAATTAATTTACTAAACTAGGACAACTACATTTTCTCTCTACTACATTCAGAACTTTGAACACCAAAATATTTAATTTTTGCAGACCATGTCCAAGTAAAATGTTGTGTGTAAACATATTTTTTACATTATGTTTAAACACAAATATTATTCTATACCTGTACGTGTATAGTCAATCAGCTAACCGAGATGCTTCCACGTGACCGTACAGAATGAAGTAGTTTATTGGATCCAATAAGTTTTATATTGTACAGTTCAAAATTCAAGATCGCGACTTAAAAAATCAAAATTTAAATTGAATAGAAATTTCAACATTAAAAACAAATAACCGACAAAATGATCCGCATGGCGTTACGTGTAGAAAATTTAAAAGCGTTTTTCTTCACTCTAATGATATATTTCTATCAGATTGAGGTAAAGAATAAAAATATCATTTTACAAGGTTTTGTACAATATGGGAATATATTGTACTCGTACGTATTGGGTAAAAACGGATATTGGACTCGGCGCTGTATTATTCATAACACTGTAAAATTACCTGATAGTATTGTTTGATTTTGAATAATGTAATAATTATTAAACACCTTTGGTCTTCTTTTATTATTGAGAAATACTAATCAAATGGTTATGCACCTGTATATTTTAACGTATATAAAAAAAAAAGACGTATGACAAAGCTATTATTTGTATAGGGTATCCCATTGTATAACAAACAGTGAGCATATAAAGAGGAAGAAAAAATAACTCAGCAGTCTGGTTCTAGGTTTGAAGGTGGGTTACAGTCTGGTTTAAATATCGATATTCAGTTAAGTTGAAACTATGTTAGGTTAATATGTTACTTAATTACATGTAGCTACCTGCATGTCTGTATATTTAGCGTCAGGTATACCAGTCAATCTCGTATACATGGCTGCGTTCATTTCGCCTAAACATTTAATTTGTTTGCAAATGTTTGATAACAGAAGTGAACTGAACGAAATGTTTGCTTTAAATGTTTGCTTACAAAAATAACACCTCCGAGAGCTGTCTGCTTGTGTTTAATCACGTGACTAATGGGAAATTAGCGCCGAAAAAGTCTGATTTCCGTTTATTTTTCGTTCGTTTCATCACCATTTGCGTTTATAAACAGAGTAAATATCAACGGTGGTGAACGCTGTGCTGGCCTACCTACTTATAGGTCTGAAGTCAGTTCTACCTACCTGCATACATAATCTACCTACCGTCAGGTATACCTGCATATATGTGTGTAAATTATTCTTGAGCTTTGGATTGCAATTGTACAGTGTTTGGACAAAGCTATGCATGCAAAAGTATAACAAGAGATTTACAATTTATAGGCGGTTCAAAGAGAAAATAGTATATCCAATATTTTGAAATCGATTATTTTACAGCAATTTGTCCGTTGCTTTACTTTTTTTTATCGATATTTTTTTTTTTTTTTTTTTTTTTGATGATCTCGAAGATAAAATATCAAATTAGAGTTGTATTAACTATTCAAATCTTCCTGATAACTATCGATTTGCCTAAAGTATTTAAAGCGGCATAAACAATAACTAAAGATGTTTTATAAATTAAAAAAAAATAAACAAGATATTTATGAATGACACACATTTTGGTGAATTTTCATCGCCTCCTGTGGATTTATAACTGCCAATAAAACCTCTTTACATATGCATAAATGATGTTTCACATATACATTTTTATACTTATTAGTAATTTTAATGTGACAATTAGTTGCCCCTGTAACGTAAATTATGATACAATTCCCTGTTGATATTCGCCCATGTGCCTGTCGTAATATTACATACTCGGTCAAATTACAATTACCAGTTTATTATTGCATTAAAAGGACAAACTGTACTAGTTATGGCGCTTTAAAGTTTTATGATATTTCACAAGGTCTGTTATATAAAGAAGAAAAGTTAACATGTATTGAATGCCGCAAATGAGGTGTCTCATTTCAGTATTATTAGTTTCTCAGGTGTGCTGTTTGTTCAGTCAAAACGCTACACGAATGTTAAAATCGATTAGGTACACTGTATTTAAATGAATGGCTATGAAGATAGGTTGTAGTTGCATGTTAGCTATGTTATATTATTGAGATATCTATACATTAAAGATTCATTGTACTGCTCTGTATGAAAATAATAACACGTGTTCAGTCATATCAGGACATATCAGGACAATGTCTACTTGAGGCAGTATTAAAGGTGCCGTCACTGCAAACACATTATCAAAACACTTATTGTATAAGTTGTTATTCAGTGATCGTATTACGGAAATCATGCAAATGAACATTTTTTAGGCAGTAAAATTAAATGATGATAACAAAGGCTTTTATTTTTGGCCTTATCATTTGAATCACGACGGCGATGAGTAATATGAAAATACAAATATGAATATCACCATTCTTAGTAATGCTTTTCAAACATTTTAAATTTAAAAAAAACAACAGCTTTTTTCAGTAATGCTTAGTTGCAATTCGTATTTCATTAACTTGCTCATGGTTTTCCTCTCATTCATATAATTTGGTCGGCAATAGCAACCATAAAAATAAGCCGTTTAGAATAACTTGAACTTTCTTAATTCGATTCACTGGACGCTCTGTTATGTGATGTTTGATAAATGAGCTAAATGAGCTTCAAAGATGGCAGTCTCTATGGTTACTATCCTTATCTGTAGTGTCGTATCGTGTCTTCCTTGTCGTGCCCTATCATGTTCTTTTCCTGTCCTGCCCTGCCCTGTCTTGTCCTGCTCTGCCTTGCCCTGTCCTGCTCTGCACTACCTTGCCATGTTCTGCTCTGTCCTGTCCTGTCCTGTCCTGCTCTGTCCCGTCCCGTCCAGTGCAGTGCTGTGCTGCGCTGCGCTGCCCTGCCCTACCCTGCCCTGCCCTGCCGTGATTTAACATGATCTGTGCTGACATGCTTAGTCATGTCATTTCATGTTATGCCTCGTCTTTTTCTGTCCAGTCTTCAAAAACACAACTTGAAATTTTAAAATTGTTTTACATATTTGAAATCAGAATATATGTAAGAAAAAGAGATACGTGATACAATGATACAATAGTGGGCGCAATATAAACCGTTCATGATATTCATATATACGTAGCCTGTGTGATTTAAATCATTTTCCGTGTTTGGTATATAATGCGCATGTCGTTTATCAACAAAAGCGTGATAAAGAGAGAAAGAAAGAAAGACAGACAGACAGACAGACAGACAGACAGACAGACAGACAGACAGACAGACAGACAGACAGACAGACAGACAGACAGACAGACTCTGTATAATATTTACCAAGTTATATCCATTCTCATTTGAAAACTATATTTCAAATTAAACAGCACTTCACAGTTTTAACACCACTCTTTGTATTTTAAGCAAGACGTAATACTTTCTTATTCGAGTAGCAAATGTAGAATGGGTCATATAAGGTTTCCCACGGAAAGTACAGTCGGCAATACCGGTTAATGTGTGTCAAGGTAGCTATATTAAAGAGACATATGTCAGGTTTATAGTTGGTTAACTGGGACACACTGCATTTTGGATAAATATCCATTTATGAACTTTATGTCTTACAATTGAATATATCTGCATGTTGCAAATTTGTATATGCATTTTGTTTGTTTTGTTGTTTGAATGTTCAGAGTCATGTTATGTCATCATGGGTTAACGGGCGTTAACCATATTTTTCCTGGGATCCTGGAAGGTTAACCAGTACTCAAACACACCCATCTCCGCAAGTAACTGATAACATTCCAACTTGAATCAGCGGAGAGAGACGAAAAACAATGACACACAATGTCTGCTGTCTATCATCACGGAGACTGTGGTCGGGTGGGAATTCGAACTCACGATCCCTGGATTGATAGTTAGATGCGTTACCGACTGAGCTAACCAGGCTCGGCTATGAAAATATAATACCACATTTTGTGTGCCGTGTAAGAAATTCGTGTCTATTTCGACATGGAGAATAACTCCTGTAAATTGTTGAAGGGAGTATATGCCAAACATTCGTGACACTATATAACTATAAAAGTGTAACATATATCTAGACTAATATCATAATTTTTATCGATATGACAGAAACAGAGCGTGACATCACTAGCTTTATAAAATGTGCTTACAATTTCATAAATGTGAAGTTTGAGATAGTAAATGTTTGGAGATCATGATGCCGATGTGGTTATACGTTAAAAAATAAAATAAATCAATATATATATGGGAGAGATAATATATAAATTATTTGAAATTAATTAATACACCCAAACAATACTGAATTCTTTCAAATTATTAAAAAAAACCCGAGCGCTTTCGGAATGATAATGTTCAGATGTCAAACGATTACGATGATAATAGCATGGTAGTATGAAAAAATCACAATAAACAATAAACATAATTGTGAAAACGTTCACAAATTATGATGAGCGTCTTTAGGCGCGCATATACTTCACCAAAATATAAAGCAAATTGTAAAATTTATATGAAAAAGACCGTGTTTTCAGTGAAATACGCCGGTAAAGTTCAAACTGTGCTGATCGCAAAGTTGTAATTAAAGAAAACGTCACTTTGACGTGACGTCACACAACGTCGTGTACTCTTTAGCGCTATGACGTCGTAAGTATTTGCACGGCGACATTTATTTCAAACGTCAAGATACAACTGGTTTTATCAAAACTAAAATTTGTCCGAAAGTTTGCCAGTTACTTGCGGAAGAACGGTGATTCTATTCAGATTCAGTCTGAGGTCATCCTTCACCAATAAAACTGGACAGACAGACAGACAGACAGACAGACAGACAGACAGACAGACAGACTCTGTATAATATTTACCAAGTTATATCCATTCTTATTTGAAAATTGTATTTCAAATCAAACAGTACTTCACGGTTTGAACACCACTCTTTGTTTGGAGTGGGACGAATTATCTTCTTCTCATTTTATATTACGCAGTGGCATTGAAAAAGCGCTTGCGTCATGTTAGGTATCCCATGAATGACTTTATGTTTAAATTTGTAAACCCAACCAATATTAAATTATTTATCATTCAAATTATTCAGTAGATCTCTAGTATGATATTTGAACAATGAACATACACATTTACAATGCACAGTTTATTTCTGTTTAATTTAAAACCCTGTTATGGCGTCGGTAGGAAGACTGTTTACTGCGAACTATCCAATAATACACTAAAATTAATGACGAACACAATAATCATTGTTGTCTATCGAACTATCTATTATGACCATGTGCACATTCACTATAAATGTCAGAAAAACAGCGTTTAAAATAAATAGAGGCTATCCTACCGTCTAACAGAATAATTTTCATACAACACTGTGTGTGAAAAAGAATAAAAATATCTTCAAAAGTCTTATAATATAAACATAACGCATCGATATTAAAACAAATAACGTTCATATAACGCTCTCTTATGCAAAGTTATACTGACCAAATTCAGTTATTTTAATTTCTCAGAAATACAGTTTCTGATAAAAAATTACATATGTTTTTCTATGATTCAATTGAGTGTAATGATTCAACTATGTTTCTCTTTTACTTAACTGTAATTATTTACATTTCTTTCTCTATTATTTAACTGTAATGATTCACATAAGATTTTCTATTATTTAACTCAGTGTAATAAATAACATATGTATATCTATGATTATTTAACTGAGTGTAATGATTCACATATATCCTCGAGGAAATCAACGGCTTATACAGAATACGTTAATACTATCCTCGGATATTGAAACAAATCCTGGACCTAATGACACCGAAGCACTTCTAGCTGCGATTAAATCAAGTGAGCAACACGTCCTTACTGAAATTCGCTCGGTTCAATCGGATGTCCGTGCTATGAAAGGAGATATTGCTGTTATGAAAAGTGATCAGCTAGCAATGAAACAAGATCTGAATGCTATTACCCGATCCCATGAACAACTCCAATTTGACGTTAATCTTCTCAGAACAGATTTAAATCACCTTGGTGATCTGAAAGAACAAATGCAACTTTATATATATCATTTAAACGATACACTTGGGGCAAAATGTGATCTGATTGATAAACTTGAAAATGACATTGACAAACTGGAAACATGGAGTAAGTCAGATTCAATGAGAATTTTTGGATTACCTGAACTGGTGAATGAATCAGATGAAGATTTAAAACACCATGTTATAAAAATTGTTCTAAAAGTTGCTTGTCAGAGAGAGAAGTGGTCCGATGATGATATCAAACGAGCACATAGAGTAGGCACCGCGCGAGATAATAATCCACGGATAGCTATCATACGTTTTCGCCATGATGACGATAAACATAAAATATATGAAGGTCGTGATGAGTTGCGGAAATCGAATATACGAGTGGGCAATGATCTGACTACACGTCAACGTGATAAATTAAAGTGTCTTAAACAAAAAGGGAGAACGGGTTACTACCAAAACGGCCAACTTCATATAAGACCTATCTTATCGGCAAACACTAATGAGGAACCTCGTGTTTTTCGTAAAGCAATTCGAAGAACTGTAAGTCCCAACGGAATGGACACACTTGAACGCGATCCCGAGATTAGTATATCTGAAACGACAAACAATGCTACCAATAACACAGTACTCAATCAATAGGAGGATGGTCAAGGCCCAAAACACAACATAAATATTTTATGTTGGAATATTGAAGGCTTCATAGGTAAAATTTAAAATAATGATATAATACAATATCTTAATAGTTTGAAATATTCGGGCTGACTGAAACATGGGTAACGGACATTGTGGATGTAAATAATATATTCCCAAACCATAAATGTTTCTTCAACGCAGCTTTGAAATCAAATTGTGGTGGTAGAGCAATGTCTGGAATATTAGTTTATATAAATCAAAATATTCTCGAGCATGTAAAACGTGTAAACTCTGAATGCCGATTTTGTATATTTATACTGATAAACAATGCGCTTTTTGATATGGACAAAGATGTTTTACTGTGCTTCACATATCTGCCTCCTGACGGCTCACCATTTTATATTTACTACCACACCAAAGGTATATTCCTTCTTGAAAATGAACTACTAGAACTTCCTCTTAACCTTGACGAAACTCATGTTGTTATACTGGGAGATTTGAATTGTAGAACAGCCGAAAAAGTTGACTTTATAGACATGAAGAATGATGTACCGGAACTTGAAGAATTTTATGATGTGTTACAAAACGACATTGCAGCTCGAAAGTCATGTGATCCTGTTCTTAATAAAGCTGGTAATGACTTATTATCATTTTGTATAATACATTCACTTTTGATAGCTAATGGCCGCTGTGGCAAAGACAAGAACATTGGAAATTTCACATTTATTGGTCCTAATGGAAATATTGTTATAGACTATTTCATATGTGATGATACTATGCTAGCCAATCTCAATAATTTTGAGGTAGCTGAAAGGACAGAGTCGACCCACTTTTCTATTATTGCATCATTAAAAAGTAGTAAACACCGGACAATTGACTTTAACGTAAATATAAACAGCGAACAAGTGGATATTACACAAAATGTTTACCGTTTTTCTGAGGATAGAATTGAATCATTCAGAGAAAGACTGTCAACAAATCTAACTAACGAATACTTAAGAGAAATGTCATTGAAATTAAACGATGTAACTGTTGATATAAACGATGTTGTGAAGCGTATACAAACGTTACTTAAGGATAGCAGTAAAGATTGCTTACATTCTAAACGTCTTTACAAATCAACACAACCACGGTGGTTCGATAAGGAATGTAAAGAGTTAAAACTGTGTAAAAACAAATGCTTGCGGAATTACAGACAAAACCGCTCGGACAGCTATTTAAAAAACTACAAAATTGCAAGGAATATCTTCAAACGAGTACGCGATAGCAAAAAACAGCTTTTCCATAGCCGCCAACTTGATGAATTAGTTTCGCTATCTAATAATCCAAAATCGTTTTGGAATAAGTTAAAAAATCTAAGCTGCAAACAGAACAGAAACCACCAAATAATATGTGACCAGTGGAAAACATATTTCGAAAATCTATTTAAATGTGATGATAATGAAAATGAACAATATTTTAATGCAGATGGAAATGATATTGAAATGGCTGTAAACATTAATGATGCAGAGGATATAATTTTCAATTCTGAAATTACAGATGAAGAAATAACCAAATCTATTAAATCATTAAACATATCCAAGACAGGGGGTCAGGATGGTTTACCACCAAGCATATTCATTTATGGTGTCGACATATTGTTGCCCATACTCAGCCGTTTATTTAATCGTATATTCGAGAGTGGTCAGTTTCCAGAAGATTGGAGTAATGCTATAATCGTTCCGATATGAAAGAAAGGTGAAAACTACCGTGGTATATCCTTATTGGACATATTTGGTAAAATATACACTGGTATAATCAACAGAAGATTAACTTTTTTTTTGCTAATATATTTGACAAGATATCTGAATCCCAAGCAGGGTTCAGGTCAGGGTATTCTACTGTTGATAATGCATATATACTGCAAGCAATAATATCAAAGTATCTTTCAAAAAAGCGTGGGAAATTGTACGTAGCATTCGTCGATTTCAAGACCGCCTTTGACACTGTTCGTAGAGATAAACTTTGGACAACATTAAAGAATATTGGTGTTAAAGGTAAACTATTTAAATTAATACAAGCCATGTATGCCTGTGTTCGTTCTCGAGTGAGGTCGAATGGGAAACTTAGCGACAGTTTCGAGTGTCCGGTTGGATTAAAGCAAGGATGTTTGTCCTCTCCTATCCTGTTCTCGCTATTTATCAACGATCTTGCGGAACTTATTGAAAACAGTGATCTTAGAGGAATACAACTTTTTCCAGACACAGTAGAACTTTTCATTTTATTATTTGCAGACGATATAGCTTTGATTGCTGATACAGTCATTGGTTTACAGAGACAGCTTCATATTCTGAGCGACTATTGTGATCAGAGTTATTTGAAAGTCAACACAGGTAAAACAAAAGTCATGGTTTTCAAAAATGGTGGAAGACTTTCAAATAATGAAAAATGGTTATACAAAGGGCATCCATTAGGAATAGTTAAATGTTTTACATATGTAGGTGTATCGTTTTCCATGCAACTTTCCTTTAATAAGATGGCAGAAGATTTAGCTTTAAAGGGTAAGCGTGTGCTGGTGTCAGTTTTGTCAAGTTTATATAAATATGGACAAATACCGAAAAATGTGTTTTTTAAATTATTTGATACAAAAGTTGTACCAATTGTGCTGTATGGATGTGAAATTTGGGGATTTGCTGAACGCCAACATACCGAAATAGTCCAACGATATGCTTGTAAACGATATATGTGTTTAAATACTAAAGCTTCTAATACAGCAGTGTTAGGTGATTGTGGTAGATATCCGCTATGGATAGAATCAACTAAGAGATGTATTAAATACTGGATTAAGACTATAAATATGCCAGAATTTCGATACGTAAAAAAATGTTATAATATGTTGAAAGTACTAGACGAAAGTGAAAGAAGTAACTGGGTCAGCCAGGTCAGAATAATTCTTTGTTCGAATGGATTTGGTTTTGTGTGGATAAACCAACATGTACAAAATGAAAGTGTGTTCATGTTGTCATTAGTTCGACGTTTGAAAGACCAGTATGTACAGAGTTGGATAGAAGCAATTAATATGTCGTCTAAATTGTGTTTCTACAAAGAATATAAACTAACCTATGATCATGAATTATATCTAGATATTTTGTTTGTTAAAAAAAAATCAGATATTCACTTGCAAAGTTTAGATCTGGTTCACACAATTTAGAAATTGAAACTGGAAGACATCATGACACTGATAGGAACTTACGGGTTTGCAAACTATGTACATCAAATGAGGTAGAGGACGAGTATCACTTTTTATTATGTTGTACAGCCTACTCTTATCTTTGTGGGGTATATATTCCACAAAAATACTTTTGTTATTCTAATATGAACAAATTCCGAATACTTATGTCTACAAAAAATGAGAAATTGTTGCAATCAGTTGCATGTTACATTTATTACGCATTCGAGAAACGTAAAGAATTGATGATGATATAAAAAAAACCTGAAGATACAATATTCTATTATCTATATGCCACATCCAGGATACTGCTTATTACAATGCTCTTACAATGATTTATTGTTGACATCTTAATTCAGATGCATTTTTTACATCGTGTACAATTTCATAATTAACATGTTTGTATTATGTGTTGTGAGCTGGAGGCCTTATATCACAATAAACTTTGTTGTTGTTGTTGTTGTTGTTGTATGTGTATCTATTATTAAACTGAGTGTAATGATTCCCATATGTATATCTATTATTTAACTGCCATAATTTACATATGCGTATGTATTATTTAATTGTATAGAGCTCTAGTATTATGATAATTAATCAAACAAGTGCAGTAGCTCAATGTACAATATATTTCAAATATTTTGAATTTTATAGAATTGTGTATCTTAACACTTATTTTGTACTAAAATGTGGGAGGGGAAATTTAATCAGAAAAGGTGTGAACAGTGCAATGTAACCAACGTTTGAGTCCGCCCAGTCTTATGTAGATTGGCTTAGCCAAGTTCATAATGCTATGAATAATTAATATATAAAAACGACAACAGTCAGATGACTGGACCGGACATGGATTTCCGCGTATTTTTACCGGACACGGATTTTTTTATCCTATTCCCCATGCACACGCTTACCTTACCCTCCTCGTGCTATGACGAACGAAATACATGTGATGAAGTTACGCAATTCATAAAATGTTCACTCTCTGACGTTTTCATTTATAGATAATATGGTATCGTAAAATATGAAATTTGAGACAGAAAACACATGGGGATCAAACTTGCCATTAGTCTTACGTGGTTAAACGTCCACAGCACAGAAACTGGTCAAAATCTCAGTTAAGTATATTTGGTTATATAGTATATATACTGTACCACATGCTCATACAATCGAACAAATCTTAATGGAAAGAGCAAAAACGACGTTTTAAAGGCAATTGGTTGATGATTAAAATACAATTATACAAATGGTAAACAGAAAAGGTGATTGTTTAAGACAAGTAGTTGGTTAATAGGGGTGTTAACAAAGTGTCGCTGGTTCTTTTAAACCTATAGTTCTATCAACAAACAAAACTATAACTCACATTTAAAATTAATTAAATTGTAAAATAATGTTTAAACAGTTCTGGGGATGAACCAAAAGAAAACTGATAGCCTCTTTCACTTTGTGTTCCCTAAAGAATGTATACATTTAAAACTAATTTCAATGTGGGAATTCATTATTTAACTGAAGCAGAGGACCAGATTCACGAAACCCCAATATCGACGTAAAGTGCATTTCTTATCAATACTTATTGTTCACCAAGACTTTTTCTTTTAAAATATGCTGATATAAATAGTTTTAATTTTATGTTTTTTTCTGTTCATAGAATGACTCCAAAGATAATAAAAGTAAGTAATATGCTCATTGAATAGGTTTTTTATTGTTACATAAATATATTTATTCTGATCACTGTCTGGTACACTCTGAGTAATATGTGTAAATATTGTACGGTAACTAGAGTGTCGGCGAAATATAAAAGTAATGCGAACTAAATATGATTTATGTTTTAAATCGCTGTCACCCAGGAGAAGTATATCTCCCATAAAGAAGATGTGTTAATATAAGATAGATGGAAGTAAATTCTAAGACATCGCTACTGTAAGTTAATACATTTGTAAGTTCTATTGTTAAAGACGGGTGCGAGGTATGGGGATTTACAAATTTTGCAAAACTATACTGACCGGTAGGTTGACGTAAAAATAACATGATCCAACAAATGTAAATAATAAATATTTGCCTTCGATTTTTCGTTAAAGAATGGTTTAAAGTTTTATTCAAACTTGGACGGCAGGTATGAAGTCATACAGAATTTTGAACCTGTAGTGATACGGCACTTACGTATGGATACGAAAGATATTTAGATTACGCAGATTAGGACCGACATATTGATCCGAAGCCAAACAATGGCGAACAAAAAAAAGGATATTCTATCATTGATATCTTTTGTTGTGTATTATCGAATATTCAAGTTATAAGCACGAAACGGGAATGTCCGTTCTATAAATAACTCGGAAATTCCAAACTATATTTAGAATTTCGCTCATTGCAAACATCAATTTACGAAAACGGTAATTTACCAATGAAAAACCAATAGCTTACTAACCTAAATTAATTAAATTACTGAACTAGGACAACTACATTTTCTTTCTACTACATTCAGAACTTTAAACACCAAAATACTTTATTTCTGCAGACCATGTTCATGTAAAATGTTGTGTGTAAACATATTTTTTACATTATGTTTAAACACAAATATTAATCTATAAATCAGCTACCCCAGATGCTACCACGTGACCGTCCAGTATGTAGTAGTATATTGGATCCAATAAGTGTTATATTGTACAGTTCAAAATTCAAGATAGCGACTAAAATTTAGAAGAAATTCCAAATATAAAAACAAACAGTCGACAAAATGATCCGCATGACGTTACGTGCAGAAAATTCGAATAGCTGTCACTGCAACTTCATTTGTCTGCCGCATTGAACTAACGGTTTATTTTTTAAAAGGATTTTTCTTTACTCTAATGATAAATTTCTTTCAGATTGAGGTAAAGAACAAAAATATCATTTTACAGGGTTTTGTACAATATGGGAATATATTGTACTCGTACGTACTGTGGTAAAAACCCATATTGGACTCGGCGCCGTATTATTCATAACACTATAAAATTACCTGATAGTATTGTTTGATTTTAAATAATGTAATAATAATTAAACTTTGGTCTTCTTTTATTATTGAGGAATACTAATCAGATGGTTATGCACCTTTATATATCAACGTATATAATTAAAGACGTATGGCAATGCTATTATTTGTATAGGGGATCCCATTGTGATACAATCTTTAATCTTTACCATTGACATTAAATTATCCCCGTTGGTTTCACACTGATACATAAACCGTAGTTGTTTATCTCCTAAATTGTCTATAATAACCTTAGTTAACGTTTGTACTTCGTTAAAGGATTGCGGACCATATATCTTTTTCTTATCAATGTTTAAACGTTAATGCAAAAGCATTAATAATTGCCAACTTACTATTTAACAATGCTCACTCTGTGATTGGTATGCATATTTAATGAACACCAACTGTTTATTACGTCATATCTGTTATGATTAAACGCATTTTAGGAATTCAAGTAATGCCGAGTCCCGGATGTTTACTGTATTTACCATGTAAGAATTGTTCCATTGACACTTATAGAACATGTATCGATGACATTGAAACTGGGATTTGTATGTATAATACATAAGGTAAAAAATTTGTGATGGGTGATTATAATACAGAACGTCCCTCCAGGAACCAGCATACTTAAGATTTGATAGTCGTAGTAAAGAGTTGATAGACTTAATGCTGAACTATAAAGTAGTAGCTTTAAATGCACTTGATATATGTACCGGAGGGGAGTTCCATATAACAGCGAACGTAAAACACTTATAGATCACATTCTGTTGCAAGAAAATGATATCAAAAACGTTATCTCATGTTCAATTTTAGATGATAACTAAATGTTTCAACACACCGCCCAATTGTAACTTAAATGGCCCGATAAGAACCTGTTTCAGTCTGGCAGTAAGTATCACAATGTAAACTGGCCAAATGTGAAACAAGAAAAAAAATGATAAATACTGTAGATGCTTAAATAAAGACAAAATTCTGCACTACTAGATAAAATACTGTCGACTCGAGACACCGATATGTTATACAATACAATAGTACAAACAGTTAAAAAGGCGACAGAAATATGTATCCCGATGGCTTTATTTAAACCGTACATTAAAACACACTGCAACAACCCTTCATAATGATATGAATTATGAACGATAACTGTGGATTAAGGAAGACCGTCTCCGTAAAAAAAGACGCTGCAAGTTGTTGAAAATATAAATGTGCCAAAAAAACTTTCAGATTGTTTATCGAGATAGTGTTTAAGCTTATATAAAAAGCTTAGAGCGAGAAATTGATTATGCGCCTGAAATGGACAGTAACGCATTTTGGAAATTAATTAATTAATGTTCTGGACAGCATGATCTAAACAACACCCACATAGAGCGCGCGCGAATATGTGTGATTGCGTGTGTGCATGCTTATGTGTGTGCAATCGTACGTGCGCATGCGTGCGTGTGTGTGTTTTCACTATTTTGCTATTTTTTATCATGATGATATGACTGTCTGTTTAAATGTTTTTATAGTATCATATGAACTCCTGAATAAAGGAATAAAATAATCTATCTACTTAATGGACCAAGTCCTGTAAGCTGGGTCCATACTACAGACTATAATTATGTTCACTTAACTCCATTTCTGAAAAATGCATTCAAGTCGGTCACACTAATTAGAAATTGTAATATCCGAGTATAGTGAGCGACTTTAAAAACGCAAAACTCCAATTGAGCAATGTGCCGGGTGAGTTGAGATGACGCATTATCGCTCGTTAGCTACCACCGAGAAACGTCACTTAGCTTCCTCATGCCTTAGTCCAGGAGTTGAACAACATTTTCCAGAAATGTATTAAAAATAGTGTACTCTATATGGGGCGTTGCTTGCATTGCTGCAAGTGAAGTAATACCCACTACTTATTGTTGGTAATTTTAGATGTCGCTGATTCTCAAGGAATAGTAAGTGGTTTCCAATAAAATGCACACACTTTGTTAGGCTTATATGGATATTTCTTGTTGCAAAATTGTCTATTTTGCAAGATATAAGTTTTTAAGTCTCTCAGTGTATGTATGCACTCTTCATCTCGTAATCATTTTGGAAAGGGATATAGCTCATAAAAATGATTAAAACGTATCAAAAGTGTAACAAACAATTTTTTTCATCAGTTTTTATTAGTATATCAAGAAATAATACCATGAAAATATTTTTAGGAGTTTTAAGAATATTTTCAATACCCATCACTATATATATTCTGTAGCTAGTTTTATATAAAAAAAATAAATGTTAACAATTCCTAGAATAGACCGACATATTGAGCCAAGATGAAACAATGGCAAACGTAAAATAAAGTAAGATATATATTTTTTTATATCATTATATGTTGTTACACATTCTTCTTTATTCAAGTTTTAAAAAACGCAAAACGGGATTGTCTGTTATATAAATAACTCGGAAATTCCAACCTACATTAAGCATTTAGTCCATTGAAAATATGAATACGAGTACAGCAATAGAAAACCAATAGCTTATTAACCATAAAAAGGTTGGTTTGCTCGAAGTCAATGTTAGCCTCACAAATTCATTTTGCGTACAGATTAACAATAAACCATTCTTTATCAAAAACATTGTTCTCGGAAAGTGAACATATATTGAACATTGAATATATATAAAATATTTTAACAATGCATGTTCTGAATAATGAGTATAAATCTTTAAGTAGCATACACTATGACAAAAAATGTATAATTGTTCATTTTAGTCAACAAGGAAACGTAATCGATGTTCATTGGTTCCTCCTCTTACTAATGCAAAATTCACGTACAGCCTCAGAAACACTAATAGTAATCAAATACCTGTTCTAGTCGACTCTGTGCCAAAATGCCTTCAATCGTTTCGTTGTCCGTAAATGAAAAACTTTCCTACTTGATACAAGACATGCCTCTTCTCTGAATGCTTTTAAATACAAACTTGATAGTAACGAAAAGTACCAAAATACTTTTACATAGGTACAAAGAAATGCCAATTATTACATGCCCGGCTTTAAACGAGCTGTAGTGCACTTAAGCAATATCTATTTCTTAAACACATTGAAGATTCCCCATGTGTATTGGTGGACAAATAGAAAGCACATATCACTTCTTTCTCAATTATCGCCTTTACCAGTTTCAACGCATATCACTTCTGACATCCGTCATTAAATTATATACAGTTTCTTTAAATATACTTCTTTTTCGTGATCCGCAACTCTCTTAAAGTCAATAACGTTAACGTATTTCAAACAGTTCACAAATAAATATTTATTATTATCAATATATGAAATTGTGTAATATATACATAACTATAATCGCTTTAATTCTTTTTCTCTTATTTAATTATTCGCTTCATGTTCTAAGTTTCTTAAACATATTGGAACCAATTTGTCTAACAGTATGTTGAGATATTTATACTATACTATGTTATATTTGTAATGTAAAGAGCATTAATAAAATTGTTACTGATCTGTCAAATCTGTTTCCAATAACTATATGTCATGGAGAATAACTTTATTTCATCCACCGTTCTAATCCATATTTATACTTAAACTGAATTGTATGTATGTAAATTTGAAATAATAAAATATGTTTAAACCAACAAGGAAAATTGTCAAACAGACGCAACAGTTAAAGCGACATGACCAGTAAAAATGTCCTTTCAAATATATAAAATACTGGTATTTATATAAATTGTGACTATCTGGACAATGTCTGGTGCAAAATGCCGTTGATCATTGTCAAAACACCTGTATTATCGCTATCATTTTATACTTGAACTAGACCTGACCCATCGGATAACGTAAATGATCTGGTAGCTATATTCGTAAACGTCCGAAATTTTTCGGGCATCATCGATTAAATCCGGTAAGCTGGTAAGTTTTATCTTAAATTTATACCTTCGATCATTTTACATTGCACAGTGGTAATATCTGAGGTTGATCCTAGATCGAAACCCGTAACAAGTTTTTGTTACACTATTTTTCCTGTAGTGCTATATGAACGGCTTCTAATTTAAGAAAAAATGTTTCCAACAAAACATAAAATAAAAGATTGGTCCATATATGTATTTATATCTGCACATATCTAGCGACAGTCCTTATTCTGAAAAGCGACGGAATTGTCCGAGTATGTAGATATTTTTTATTTTATATAAAATCAAAGATGGCTTATAAACTGAATCGTCTGCTGAAAGATACTAATAATTTATCCAAAAAAGGCAAAAAGCTCATAATATGAAATATTTTACGTCTGTTTTGTTTTTTAAAGCGACCAGATAATTAAAATGTAAACAAATATATACCTTGCAGCTTTGAGGCCAAAAATAGCTAAAATATAAATAACATTTTTTGATGAAACCCTACAATTCAATATACTTGTAACATCATAAAGATCTATGAATTAACAATGATCGGTGAAAATAAGTGTTTTCTTTCCATCCAATTCAGAACACAATGAACCGCAAGAATACTGTTTTGTAATCATTCGGTCTTACTCTCATAAGTAAATATGCAGTAATCTGTGGAAAATATCTGGTATGTTGACAAAGTGTTTTAGTTATGAGTTAGCAAATTTTCAATTAATAACTTTATAGACTCTCTTTATGTATGGTTATTTCGCATTGTTAGTATCATTCTTTGTCAAACTTTAACCATAAATTAAAAACGTCCATTCAGTAAAATACTAATAAGTTTATCTCTTTTAAAGTTGGTAAATTACCTGAAGGGAAAAATGTTCTTCAAAAATGCCATAGCTTTTGTAGGATTTCTCTGAAACTCGTAAAAGTATAAAAATGGTTATATACTAAACGGAACAGCTAACCTGCCATCTCACATGTTATGTATCTAAACCGCCACCTGACTTTATCTACGTTATGTACTTTATCAAAATGTATCAAAGCAATTTTGTTGAAATCTGGACCTGAATGAGAACGAACATTTAGGATAACAATGACCAAGACTGTTTTCCTAAATTTGACAGTAATTGTCGTATACAGATTTTGATCATGCTACTTAATATTTTGACGAAGGTATTGGAAATACAAAAGTCACGGGTTAGCTATTCCGTTCAGTATATGCAGTGGCTAATAAAAGCATTTAAAACATATTCCATAAAACCATGTTTATAACTAATTGCTGCCACTGATAAACATTGTTAGGAATTTAAGAATATATACCAACTAAAATGAAACTGTATCTGCTCATGAAAGACACATATATCTTATTCAATATTTCAATTCCTATGAATCATTTAACATTAACTATGTTGGTCTGTTATCACTAAACAAAGTGTGCATTTATTGAATTACTTGACAGTTAATCCCAATTCTATAGTGTGCACGCGTATGAAAATATTTAAAATCAAAACTTCTTTTTTAGTTTGTATATTAAAGCTACGATATAAATATTATTTCAATTTTGTTTTTTTAAACTTATTTATTTTACTTCGATTGTGAAACAAGTTCTTACAACTTAGACAAATCACGCTCGAAGTCTTCCCGGGTAGTACCAGTACAAAGCATATGCGGAAAAAGTGCCTTGCTCAAGGACACCACACATAGCCGTAGCGGAGGATCGAACCCACGACCCTCCGATCATGGGTTTGGTGCTCTACCACTGGACCACGCGCTCCACATTGTTAAGATATTTTGTTAAGATATTCTATCAATAATAATCAATAAGTAAGAAGTCTACAAAATGTAGATATTGCTTTTGATATTATTTTATCCTATTGGTACAAATTAAAACAGTTCAATAAATAGCCAAAGTATATTGTTACACTTTGTCCAAAGTTTTCCAGAGCGAGCTTATGTTTACTGTATGTGAGATTATTTAAGTAGTAATGGCCGTGTGGGTTCGATCCTCAGCTATGACTATGTGCAAGATACTTTATCCGTACGTGCTTAATACTGGTTCTACCAAAGCATGCATCGAACATGATTTGTCCTAGACGTTACAACTTGTTTAAAAAACAATGTATATTCAATTATATTACATTTTTCATTTACAATAAACTGATTTATTACACTTGCAGAACAATTATATTACATTGTTCATTTGTAATAAACTGATTTATTACACTTGCAGAACAATATATTACATTGTTCATTTGCAATAAACTGATTTATTACACTTGCAGAACAGTTATATTACACTGTTCATTTACAATAAACTGATTTATTACACTTGCAGAACAGTTATATTACATTGTTCATTTACAATAAAATAAAATTTATTATAATTACAGATTGATTATATCACTTTGTAAATGTGTTTAAAATAAATACTGACTTTTCCAAATACCCAACTACAGAGCTTTATTTTCTGATAATGGTACGAGTATATCTATACATTAAAACCTTGCATAGTTTCTCGACAACTCATTAACCTCATTGGTTTTCATGTAATAAATTACCCGGCATGCAATTTGCGCGGATAGTGCCTGCTATTAAAATGAAACAGTTATTAGATTTTATGCTCTTATTACGCGTCAGTAAGTTTATAAGGATATTGGAAATCTTAAGGGTTACCTGTTTTTATTAGTTCGGTTTAAAAATATTTAAACTTAAATTTAATTTTTATACCCCCCAAAAATAATTTTTGGGTGGCATAAATTATAGTAATCGCAGCGTCCGTCCGTCCGTCCGTCCGTCCGTCCTTCCGTCCGGTATTTCGTTTCCAGCATGTAACTTTGTCATGCATAGATGGATTTTGTTGATACTTGCAACAAATGATCAACAGAACATGACGACGTGTCGCGAGTAAGACCCACACCCGTACCTCAAAGGTCACGGTCACAATTTGAGTTTGAGTTTGACAACACTTTGAGTTTATGAGATTTCGTTTCTGGCCTGTAACTTTGACATGCATAGATGATTTTTAATGATACTTGCTACAAATGATCAACATAACATCATGACATGTTGGGGGGGGGGGGGGGGGCATGTGACACTTATTTCTACTGCTTTTGTGTTCTCAATCACAGTACAACCTTAATTTACAACCCAAATATGAATTGCATTGATTAACATAACAGCAATAAATGTAGGACGCCAATAACTGCAGAAGTAGTCTTTCTGCAAAGAGTTAAAACGGACATGATCGGCTTATCTGTGTTAACCTCAATGTAGGGGTAAACGTGCAAGCGCTTCCAGTCTGATGAAAAGAAAAATGGCACCCGAAAAATGATCAATATTGATCACTTTTTTAGCCGATGCCAAATATACACCAGCATTTATACACAATCTAGTCGTGCTTTAAATGTAAACAGTAAATATAAGGTACCATTCCTCGACTGTTTTAACCAGAGTTTTTACTGTGACTAAAATCAAGAAACAAGTTTTATAGATTCAACAGGTAAATTGGCATTAACAACGCATACAATAATTATAATAAAGACAAGAGAAATATACTCTCTATCTACTGATACATTAATACCCTCTCGCGAGGATTATGTGCAGGCACAAAGTGCACAGGTTTATGGGCATTGGAACAACAGATTCACATAAGAGTTCAGTGAGATATTTTATATGCACTGGGTATGACTCCCTGTACACAGTACCTTGCTCGAATAAGGCACTGCGAGAGTGTGTTTGAAACACTCCTGAATAAACCCTTCCTGGAATCGAACCGGGGACCTCTGGGTCGTGGAGCAAGCATAATAGCCACTAGATCACCGCAACTTCAACATACAGAAGAACAGAAAAAGAGCGAAGCATACTCAAAGATTATGTAAATCACCCCTGATAGAACTTAAACTATATACGTATTTTTGATAGGTGATTTGGTCGAGCTTGGGAGCAAACCCATGACTTTTGGTGAAACATCGCTGCCTCTCCCTATCCTCATCCGCCGTTGATGTTTACTTCATTATACGTGTTTTGAAGATTATATCAAAATATATATACTATACTTCCCCGTATTAATGTGAGTGTATATTGTTTTTCAGTTCCAAATAAATAGTGTTAGCAGAACAGATTCAAGCTGAGATGGCTTTCGCGTATTCAGCACCGCTTGGTTGGTTCTGTCGGTTCGTTCAACGCAAACGTGAGTCGTTCTGTCAGTTCGTTATAGGCATATGTGCGCCGTTCTGTCCAAGCATATGTCTGTCTTTCTGTTGGTCGATTCGACGTATATATGGATGTAGAATATATAACTGCTATTATTACTGCAGTGACCCAAATGTTCCCGCAACAATAGTTGACATTTTGAACGACTGGTATTGTGACTTATACGTGACCAAAACTGATATTCTGCTTAGGATCTGAACGATGAAGTAGAATTGGTAGGATGTGTGCCATCACTCCGGCTAGAAGCAAATGATTCATTCGCCATTAGAGGCGTAACACGTAAATTTTATCATTTTTTTCCTTTCGTTATAACAAAAAAGTGTGTGTGTATTGTTTTTGATGTTGTTGTTTTTTTTCAAACAAAAGAAACTACTGTACGTGCAATAGAACAGGAGAAGTAACATGAAAAAGACATATGCATATAGCCAAAATATTTCATGAATATAATCAATATACAAAATGATTATGAAAGTGAGCACAATACATATATACAAAACAAAAAATGACGTCAGTAGTGACGGTTAATAGCAGAACCGAACCGTAAACTTGGACTGTGTTCAACTAGGCTTAGCATGTTTACTCGGTTTTTAAACGTAAACGGTGACCAAACGAACGAAAAGTAAAGGGACTCGGACTACATCGGTACTGTCTTTTTAAGGCACGTGATAAAACACAATCAAACAGCTCTCCGAGGTGTTTGCTATGTTAGCAAATGTTTAAAGCGATAATGTTCAGCAGACTGGTATCAAACGTTTGCAAACAAATTAAACGTTTAAGCAAACTGAACGCAGCCTAGTTTTACACATTTTGAACTAGAGAATCATATTTACTAAACGTTTTAAAACATATTGAAATGTTCAACATGTGATTTGTGTTGAAAAAATAGTTATCAAGTGTCGCTGTGGTATATGTTCTTCGAAGTGTAAACATACCAATTTACATTTCTTTGATTAATTATACATAGACAATCGGTATACATATTACATGTATGTTATCCTCATGAATGTAGTCCATATTGTAATGAAATAAAATGCTAAAAATAATACATTTTCAGTGGGGTTTTAATGTTTATTTTTTCACATGTAAAGAATATTATGTTCTAATCATTACTACATTTAACCATTTAATTTGCCTTTGCTTTAATGTACGACATATTGATTATGTCATTCATGTACATTTGCTTTTAAACAAAGTTACGTTGCAATATCATTAATTTCTTGTATCAAAATATATGTATAACATTTGTTTAAAATCCGTTTGGAGTTTCAATTGAGAATTGCACAAAAGGCATATAATTACTGGATGTTACATTTTCAGCAAATCCCTCAGTTGGCCTTGTAATAATGACGCCTTGTTATAAAAAAAACTATGTCGGGCAGAGACACCCTAACAGACGAACCATTTATACATTTTGGTGACATATTTCATGCGACAATCCACAGCTGATATGGAATAACCTCACAAAGCTGGAACTGCAAATCTTTACAAGAAATCAGAAAGTTTATAATTAAAATGAATCATCAAACAGATGAGAATATCTACCTTATTAGATAATTCAGATAATAAGTACACTCTGTGTGTTACCTGTATTACTTTAAGTTTGAATAAACATCAGTGTCACTATTTGTTAAATATCCGGAATTGTGATATCTTGTTAAAAAGGTTGAGTGTTGGTCAGAAATAGTTTTAAGTACCTGTATAAATTATTACACATTAGCTTTTTTGCTTTAACTTTAGTGTAGCTGTACACACCTTTGGTTATATGTGAAAACAAATAAATGAAATAAAATTCAAAATTCAAACAGTAAAACAAAACAATTGACTAAACTTAATATACGTATAATTTCAGAAAAGGAAATGTCATATACATGTGATTTGGTATTTCGCAGAACTCTTCAACGAAAATTGTTAAAATGTGATGCTCTTTCTCTCTTGAATTTAAAATGTATTTGAAATATATGGATAATGCTGTGTTTGTTACTTACCATCTTATATGAACTTTAACTCTTTACAATTTTGCATAATCTCATGATTTCATGTATTATGTGAACTGATTGAATAATAAACGATATTGAATTGAACTGAATTAATTCATTTAACCTCTAGCGTTATTATTTTCAAGTTTGTTTCGGTCAATGCTAAAACCTTCTAAGCAAATACCTAGTACTATATATCATTGAGATTTAACATGGAAAAAACACACATATTCAAAGTATATGATATACGTATAAGTCAGTAATAACACAGACTTACAAACAGAGATAACCTGGCTAAATATCGGGTGGTCCATTTGTTTTTTTGTATAATGATTTGCTCATTTGCCAATAAACTTGTATTGTAAACTTGTTGAAACTTAAAGTCACATAATCTGTTGAACATAATCAGATAATAATTTTCACAGCAAGGGTCAATCGCCCCAGTAACAGACGATATACCGCTGTTGGTCTGCTATATATCTTTGGGATAAGAAAAAACTCTATAATACATTGCGTCAGAAAATTTACTCCACCAAATCTCACGTAGATTGCATCTGGAAACAATGCTTATACAGCGCTATTATTGAATAAACTAAAGGGGTGAAACTTTAATATGCGTTTGATATCAGATAATGTATCGGTGTATAATAAATGCAAACCAAATCTTAATCATAACATAATATAAATCTGTCAAAATATTATGTTGAACAAATACAAAAGATATATATATACACGACTGACGCAAATTCAAACGAATGCGTCCAACAATTAAATTACAACAATTCTTATACCCAATCTCATTAAAATAATACCATCAAGGACGCTTGGCTTATATTTATGAAGATCGTGTACTTTAGTCAGATTGGTCTTTAACCTGTATGATTATTTATAGCTTTTATAACGACTGTGTTGTTAATCATTCTCTTACTAGGATTGAACTTATACCTGTATGTTGTTAATCATTCTCTTACTAGGATTGAACTTATGCCTGTATGTTGTTAATCATTCTCTTACTAGGATTGAACTTATGCCTGTATGATTATTTATAGCTTTTATAACGACTGTGTTGTTAATCATTCTCTTACTAGGATTGAACTTATGCTTGTATGTTGTTAATCATTCTCTTACTAGGATTGAACTTATGCCTGTATGTTGTTAATCATTCTCTTACTAGGATTGAACTTATGTCTGTATGATTATTTATAGCTTTTATAACGACTGTGGTGTTAATCATTCTCTTAATAGGATTGAACTTATGCCAAAGTTTAATTCAAGTTCGTTTCGGTTCGGGTCGGGTCGGGTCGGGTCGGGTCGGGTCGGGTTCAGTTCGATCCGATCGGTCGGTCGGTCATACCCTCAAGAAGACTTTGCTTACATTTAGGAAGATCGTGTACTTTAGTCAGATTTGTCTTAAACCTGTATTACTATCAATAGTTTTTATAACGACTGTGTTATTAATTATTTACTTATGACAAAGTTAAACATAACTGAATTATTTATATCGAATTTTATACATAACGGTAGAATAATTTCATCGTTGGAACTATCTTGATGACGTAACGTATTAAATATATGACGTTAACCTGTTAACTTTACGTCTTAAAAGCGGTCGTTGAAGAATCTTTAATGACAAATTCAGTTAAAATAATTATATAATATGTATGGTATGCAAGAAAAGAATCATTCATGGTTTTTCGGTTTGAATAGAAAATTCCGTCCCGAGGGAAAACAGTTATCCCAAGGGACAGAATTTTCTATCCCGACCTCAAACCCATGTAAGATTCTTATAATCTCACCCTCGGTTCGAGTTAAAATTCTTGCGCTCTGACGTTTGAAACCATCTTTGATGTAACGTAAATTATAGAATTTAGCGTCTTAAAAGCAGTAGCTGTAAACATATGATTAAATTAGTATTCAATGTGTTTGGTATGCAAGAAATAGGAATGATTCATGGCATTTTCGGTTCCGATAACTCGGCAGAACCTCGTTCCCGCCAAAACAACGGTTATCGAAAAGAATTTTCTATCCAAACCTCAAACACATGTAAAATTCTTATGATATTACAACTATTGGTGTTCGTGAAGCGCGTGGTCCAGCGGTAAAGCACCGAACCCATGACGGGGGGGGGTCGTGGGTTCGATACTCCGCCCCGGCTATGTGAAGTGTCCTTGAGCAAGACATTTTTCCCTATATGCTTAGTACTGGTTCTACCCATGAAGACTTCGAACGTGATTTGTCTAAGTTGAAAGAACTTGTTTCACAATCAAAGTAAAATAAATAAGTTTAAAAACTGTTGGTGTTGAAAATACAAATAAACCAGATATATAGTCATGAATAACTTACAGTTTATTTCTAATATCACAGATAAAAATGCACATATAAATATAACATCTATATCAAAACGTAGTTTTCATATAAAATATAACAAAACAAGTATAAACAATTCTATATTGATCAATCATATGAAAAAAAGAAAACCCTTTAAATTGAATAGGGCCTACATTATTTTAATAGCGAAGAGTCTAATTTAGTGCAGGTAGGGCCTAATATTTACCAAGCATGTGCACATTATTATGAATTAGGCGATCTATGTTACGTAAACAATTTCAAAAGAGTAATCTCCCTTGACTCAGAGTATGTTCGGGATGTTTCTATTTTCCGGTATTAACCAAAATGTCCGAATGAAATATTTTTAGCATTGTGTGAACCTACAACAGCGACACACTGAGACAGAAAGTGTCGACATCTTCAAAAAGAATATTTGCATTTCAGCATAATGTTCGCACAGTCACATTGTAAGGTAATAAATAAATAAAAAAGATCTTCCTGAACAACCTAATTCAACTAAAAGTTGTAGCAGAGACATAAACTAATTAAGTCACTGGGTAAAGTTCGTCTGCGTTATCCTCTTATTTAATCATATGACAATTGTATTATTATTGGGGGTGCATGTTGCACACACAAAAAAAGCACAAGAACAATGACACAAAAAGAAAGAGAATATTTGGTTGAGCGTTTACAAGGTGTCTGAAATTTTAGGAAAACGCAGTAAAGGGGCATATCTTAATGTAAATAAATGTGTAACACTTTGTACCAATGACTGGTCTCGATTCCAAATGACCTTGACGAGGCAAAAAGCTCTATATAAATCTGATAAAGATAACTCTGTTTCAGGCGAATTGTATACTAGTGTTGAATACATAATGTTCTTATATATATATTGGTCAGTTTATGATTCATGTTTTTCTGATATATTTTCAGCAACCTTCACCTTTTACATTGTGGATAAGGCGCCATTATGCAATAAATATATGGATCTAAGATGTGCTTATTGAAGCACAAAATGTTTGCAAAAATCTGTTGTTGTTGTTTTTTTGCAGTAAAAAAGACTTTGATCTTTTGATACAATGTACCAGTATGTAAATATTATTAATAAATATAGAGAAATTTAAATTTTAAAAAGGTCTACAATGTTATTTGTTAAGCACTTATGCAGTACTGTTTAACACATGACCCGATTCTGTGACCTTGACTGTGTGACATAATGACCTTTATATAACAGGACTAAATATTGATATGTGTTTTCATTTCTAATATTATTTATGTTTCCTTATCATAATTATATATGTTTTCAGTTTCTTTTGTTTCAAGTAACTGTTGCCGATTTGTTTAGAAATACAATATGATTAAGCTAAGAAAATAACAGGAAGTATATTTACGTATAATGGCAGCCATGTACGGGCCACAGACACACGGTCAAGGCCAAGCAACAAAAATGTTTTTTCTAACTGATACAACTAAACAATTCTGAGATGGCTAACAAAAAATAAAATGAAATACAAAAATATGCAAAAGTATAAAAATCTATGACGCCATTTTAACATACCGTAAACTAGTAAAACAAACAAGCAGTTAATTAACATAATGTAAAATGAGACAAACTGTATGCAGACTGAGACATATAACTATATAGAGACCTTAACCAAATTTTCTCATTTGTGGGTCATGAAATTAGCATATATATTGTTGAATTTAAACAGGCAAGCGTCAGTGAAATGGTCATCTTGCATTGCCGACAGGGACATAAAAAACTGACATAGCAATCATCTAGATCACACACAAGCATAAACAAGTACTGATCATGTAATTTTGTTTAACTTGCGCTTTCTGCATGTGATTTAGGTGAGCAGATTGTAAACAAGGGCTTGCATAATAGGGGCCTTATTGTAATCTACATCACCTCAGACATGTACATGCATTGGTTAATATTACTTTGCAAACTGCCGCAAGTGCTTCTTTTTTTGCAATGTATTTAAAGAAAGTGGATCAAAAAAATTTTCCCCCAATGTATCATGCCAATAAATACTCAATGGCCATATATTGCCGTAAGTCTGTCTATTAAAATAATTCAAATAATATATTGAAAAGAGATTTCCTAACTCGGGCTTTAAAGCATTTATAGCATTTTTTTCTTTATATATTACCTTTAAAATAGAAACAATTTAAAGAAGCAAATGCTCTGTATCAGTAAGCCAAATATATTAAGATGGTAGTCCCTCAAAGTGAGTATTATTCAAGGGTAACCGTCAGGTAAAATATTATGTATCCCAAGTATTTATACGTTACAGATAAAATAAAGCTTTATCTTATTTTTAATTTGTCTATAAGTTTAAAACAATTTAAGACAGAAACTGCTCACTGTAGCAGTCAGTTATGTACCGTAAATGAGCAGAAAAGTAGTCCTAAAGTAGTCCAATGAATCTTGTATTTTAATTTCGTCTCTTGGTTTAATACACTTTGAGGCAGAAACTGCTCACTGTAGCAGTCAGTTTAGTACCGTGAGTGAGCCGAAAAAGTAGTCCTAAAGTTGTTTCATGAACCTTGAAATTCAATTTTGTCTCTAGGTTTAATACACTTCGAGGCAGAAAATGCTCACTGTAGCAATCAGTTAAGTACCATGAGTCAGCTGAAAAAAAGAAGTGCTAAAGTTTCCCAAGAATCTTGAAATTCAATTTCGTGTCTTGGTTTAGAAACTGCTCACTGTAGCAGTCAGTTAAGTACCATGAGTGAGCCGAAAAAGTAGTCCTAAAGTAGTCCCATAAATCTTGTAACTTTCTAGCTTTGTTAGGGATATATAGAGTCTAGTATTTTACAATATTTATGACCTTGACATAGCATCTTCTTAAAGTTTCGAACAATGAAATAGTCTTCAATTCATGACAAGCCATCTTGTCCTTGTATACGAATTCTAAAATCGTAGGCTTATTACCAAATGCAGTACCATTACTCTTGGATTTCATTTTCACTGAAACACGAGCATAATACATATGCTACATAATGGCTATGTCTGCCATGTTTGATGATAAAAACTGAGATATTGATAAAAGAAACACCAACAGCTCAACTTGTTAATACCAAATATGTAGCTTAATTTGAAAGGTATCCGTCAAGTAATTTCAATTCCAAGATAATTTAATTTATTTTCTTATTAAAAGCTTATTAAAACTTACAAAGCCATACTCCAATCCCAGGATCCCTAGGGCCATTCCCAAAACCATATTAGTAATTTCAAAATGGCAATAGCCTTATAGTATCATTAGAAATGAACATGCAAACAAATGGATGTCAGATTCTAAATAATGACACTAAATTATTTTTTAAATAAATCTACATTTCATAATGTGTCCAATGGCATGGAATCGTCAATGTATTTTAAAGATCTAAGGCCTATTCGTGAAACATCTCAAGCTACGATTTTCCTCAACTCAAAAATGTCAATTTCTGAAAATGATACCTTGAAATCAAATTTTGAATAAATATTTACTTATTGGTAAAGGATGTTTTGTAAACTGGTCAAAGCAAATAAAGTTGAAGCTGTTTTGAGCTGAGGAAAATCTCAAATCGAGATATTTAGAGAAACCAAAGATTTATATAGAGGGATTGGAAACTCGCATCTCTCAAGTATATATCATGTGGAGAGTTAATAAATTAATAATAATTAATGAATTTGACAAATTAATCCTTCAGATTTCGCAGGCAATTCATTTCTTCCACATAAAATGTAAGCTTTATGTAACTTAGATGTTTTATATTGTTTAAGCATGCAAAATGCTCTTGGATTGATAACTGAAATTACTGTTTGAAGTAAAATTTCAAGTATTTTTCTTGCTTTTTCAGCTGCAGTCTAATACAAATTTTAAAATCATAGGTACTCCAACAGTTTTAAACACTGTGAATTCATTTGGAATAGTCTCGTTTTGATGCAAATTTCAAAGTGCAAAGAAAAACATTTGACTTGTACTTATCTAAGATGAAAAAAAGATTGGATATTTGAAAACGATATTCTGTGAGATTTTATGCAAATACGCGAGCGTTCGTAACATCTCAATCAGTTGCTTTTCCTTCTCTATATAAGTCCTTTGTTTCACTAATTAGAGAGATACATTTAGAAGAGAGATGCAGGTTTCCTATCCTTCTATACAAATCCTTGATGAAACTGAGGCCTGTAGAATATCTATAAGATGAGCATGTCTAATGCAAGCACGTTCGGCACATGCATCAGTACACCTTCTGACGTGTGTTAAGTACTTCTTTACGGGAATGCAGATATTCAACAGCATTTCTGTAGTAGTCTTTACTCAGCCAGAAACACTGGTCAAGCTGGACATCAGAGGACCTGCCGAAGAAAAAGAAAAATATATCATAAAACATATATCACAATGTCATGACGTCTTCATTTTCTAGCCGGGCCCAATTAGCTCAGTCGGTTACGTGTCTGATTATCAATCCAGGGGTCGTGAGTTCGAATCACCCACCCGGCAACAGTCTCCGTGATGATCTATATATGACATTGTGTCTCATTATCATTTGTCTCTCACCACTGATTCAAGTGGGAAGTAATCAGTTACTTGCGGAGATGGGGCGTGCTCGAGTACTGGTTAATCCCAGGAAATAGTGGTTAGGTTAACTGATTGTCTGCTAGCCCTCGATGGCATAAAATGATGCTAAAATTTCAATCAATCAATCTTCTTCATTTATTGGTAATACCTGGTACTTATTTTGGAACAATTTTAAACTGTCAACATTCAAAAGCTGCAAGATTGGTTTCATCCCATGCATGGAAGTGAAGTGAAAGAAGTTGTATCTGCATACCAATAATGACCGTGACAGAAATACTTTATAATAATACAGAACTTAATACTAAAATGAAAATAAAAAAATCACAGTCATGCATATATGAAACAGACAGATCAGAGTAACCGCCATTTACCTATTTCCATCACAGAACTGCACCTTGAGGGGCTCAGACCTTACCACCTGTGCCGGCATGAAGCATGTGTTTCTCTGGTCGACAGGTGCGAGAACGTGTTCCCATGACTCGTGCATCATCTGTCGCTGCGTCACCTCAAACATGTGATGTGATGTTTGCTTACACACCATACCGTCCAGCCACTTGATAAAGTACTGCTGACCAAGACCGACAAAGTCATCCACCACACCTAAAACAAAACAACCCCATGTACAAATAACCTTTTTAGTCTATCCCAGAACCTGGTATCTTCCGGATCAGGTCTTTTAACCCCCAATGAAAAAGCAGGGAATTATATGCCTGTCCCACAATTCATAGCAATTGAATGTTTACTAAATAAAACTGTGATATCATCCAAACATTCAGTTGAAGCAACTGAGCAATCATCATGCTCAAATGGGGCTTTCCCAACATTGCTACTTAATGGACCTAATCAGGAGAGCTGGGTTCCTTCTACAGACTAATACTTTACACAGGTATATTTGCCTTATGGGCACATGCGGCCACAGTGCACCAACTCACATCAGAGGTTGAGGGTTTGATCCCCAGCACAATCCGATACCTCTCGCTAAACAACACTCAGTATTGGTTCTACCCAGGAAGCGGACTCGAGAACGTTTCATATAAGCTCTGAACTTTCATTGCATGTTTTGGTATGTTATATATGTAAGGCGAAAAGGCAATGGTAAAAGTGTGGTTTGATCTTCAGCTCGACCTGATGATCTAAAAAAAAAAAGAAGCTCATAAAAGCTCTGAGCTTTCATCACAATAAAGCTCAAATAAATTAGCATATAGTATAAACTAAACTTGCTTTAGAAACCTTTTCTTACCTAGCCTATATGCACCAGTATCGTCGTCCCTAGCAACAACAGATTTACCAACAATACGTTTCTCACATTCTTTTACATACTCAACGTCTTTTTTATACTTCGCTTTTGGTATTTTATACACTTCTTCCGAGTTGAGTTTAGCAATATTTCCATCATAGAATTCGACCTTGACACTGTTATTGGTGTAAGTATCCAGAACCTCCGCTGGGGCGTAGCTGAACACATACTTGGGGTGGAGCCCAATCACATAATCCCGGGGCTGGAATGTAAAACTCTTGTAATAATCTACTGCTGTCGTTAGAATGTTTTTTGTGACAAAGTATGTTAAAGTAACGAAACAAGGATTTTTAAAATTAGCATTACAGCATGTCTATATATCCCTCACTGATCCCTTATTGCTATAAGAATACATGTGTCTTTTTAAACATGGCAAAATAATATATTGAAAAGAGATTTCCTAATTTGGCCTATATGCTCAGGTTTTCTTAAAATAGATTTTCTGCTTAAATTTTTTTTGAGATGAACCAAATGAGTCGTCAGATTTCCTTTTGATTTCAACTTGATTTTTTATGAAAAAATCTATATTACATGTATAACAAAACATTCAGTATGTTCAGTAAGATAAGTAATTTAAAAGTAATAAACTTTGCTTTTCTATTATACCTGTATTGCATCATATTTATGATCAACATCTGCCATAATATCTTCCCGCCATATTGCTTCCAAATGTCCTGTGGCATCGGAGACGATATATTGTCGATCATTACCCTCCCCGGAAATACAACCTCTGTAGTACCAGCCATCATCAGACCACCGTGCCAAAACTTCCTGATCCACGCGTAACCCTGGCAATGACCTCCTTATACTGAGCAGATCTGGTGTATCTCTGTAACTTGTACCTGAAAGGTTAAAATAATATTTGCTTCAGTGAATGTTGAATGCAGTCATAGATTTGGTAAGCATTATTTTAAAGTACTATGAATTATGGGTCGGGCATAGAATTCCCTGCTTTTCATTTGGGTTGGACAGACCCAGTGTCCTCCTGGGTAGAACCAGTGCTTTGTTTATGCACAGGTGGCAGAATATTTGACCCAAAAAGCAAAAGATAAATTCTGACACCCAACTCTCTTCCACCCTTAAAAAAAATGTTTGTTAATTTTCTAAAAAAAAAGGGAGGGTGGGGGTTTTAGATTTTTTTTATTTTGCTTTTGGGATTAACTTAACACTGAAACTGTCACCTGTGAGTATATGCGGATAAAGTGTCTTGCTCAAGCTCATCATACATGGCTGTGGTAGGGGATCAAACCCATGTCCCTCCAATATGGCTGTGGTTGGGGATCAAACTCATGACCCTCCAATATGGCTGTGGTTGGGGATCAAACTCATGACCCTCCAATATGGCTGTGGTGGGGTATCAAACCCATGACCCTCCAGTAAGGAGTCCAATGCTCTACACCTTAACCATTCACTTATATTGGGGGGAGGGGGAGGGAGAATCGTGTAACAACTTACCATCTGGACTGCCCTTTCTCCTGTGCGGGGAGGTGGTGTCCGTGTCAGATGATCTTTGACTCCTCTGTAAAAGTAAAACATATTTATTCATATGCCAGGCCCCATAAGGCTATGCGAATGCTATGCGAATGATTAACAAATTAACAAGAGAATCATGCAGAATCAGATGTCCCGCCTATATCACAAAGTGAGACTATGAAGAAATTTAAATACTGATGTTGGCATGAAGCCAACCCTAGACAAATAACATTAAATTTTATCTATTACACAAATTTAGTAACTCCAGACCTGATTTAAACAGTTTGCAAGAAATTGAGCTAAACATAAAGACTTAATTGATGCTACTGATGGAAAAATAACATATGCATTTCTTTTTTTCCCCTTCAAAATGGTGCCACAAATAACACATCATGTATATTAACATCATATCTATAATGATGCACACAAAAATATACAGTCAAACCTGTCTTAAGCAGCCAGCCAAGGGATGGAGCAAAAGTAGCCTTTTAAGGCAGCTTGTTGCTTAAAACAGGTCAGTTTACTCTGAAAGTTCTAGAAATGTGGAAAGAAAGTATGGTTGCTTAAGACAGGTGGCTGATTAATAGAGGTGACCGCTTACACAGGTTTTACTGTATATGTAAGTTAAAAATGAAAGATTTAGTATTTTAAACAAAGAGAATGATTGTTATAGTCTCAAAAAATCTACAGCTTAGCAATGATTAAGATTCTAGATACTTTATCACAGTTAAACCTGTATAACCTGTCACCTCTGTTAAGCAGCCACTTTCCTTAATCTAAGCAGTCACATTTGTTATTTCCCATGTCTATGCTTTCAGAGCAAATTTACCTGTATTAAACAACAACTTCTTTTAAATGGCCACTTTAGCATCTACCCTTGACTGACTGTTTTAGACAGATTTAACTGTATTGATACTGACCAGTCACTTTTATTACCTGAATCAGAGTTAAATACTGCTTTACACAAATATAATTCTCTCTTGTCAGAAATGCTGACTTTTCCCATCTTATCTTCTTTAAATATGTTCATTAATTAAACACTGCCAGCTCAATTTATTATCAGGTCCTTTGCAACTTTTAACCATATAACCATACATTATTCCTTCTCCTCCACATCTTCTACATGTACTTACAGATTTATCAGAGTGCAGCGAGTCATTTTGCTGCTGGTTCGAGCTCTTCAACTTTCTCTGTATCTTGTTGATTTTCCTCGCCTGTCTTATTAGCCTCTGCAAAAACAAGGTTATTAGATTATTAAAATGTTTCGTTTGATGACAATTAAATACTCATTAAACATATCTTTGCTAGAATCAATTAGGCCTTATTTGTTCAAATGGAATAACTACGTCAGTGAATAAACTCTTAAGTTATGACAATGAATATTTCAAACAACATACTAGTACATGCTTATATACCGCCACTTGCAAATCACCAGTAATTTCTGGAAGCTAGATTCATACAAGCTTATTAGCTTTTTTCTAAATCCCAATTCTTAGAATTGTTTGTCATTTATGAATTGCAAATGTTATGTAATATACTATGTACAGTTCTTGAATAAAATATTGTTCAAACCAATTAGGCCATAATACGTGAATTCCTAGATTTTTATCCAAATTTGTTCTAAAGTAGGGGTGGGGTGCAATTTTTTTTTTTTGTTCATTGTTCACATAAATGTATTAAAATGAAAGTGTCGGGTAAGGCATGAAATGAAAGAAAATTATTCAAAGATCAAAATGTTTAAAATGTGACACCATTTTGGCAAATTTAATGGTTCCTAATTTGCAACAAAATACATGTAACTTTGTAAAATATGTCAATGGCAGGTAAAACAAACAATGGGCATGGCAAGGTGAAAATCTAGGAATTCATTTATTATAGCCTTACTATTTCTGGTAGAAGTTAAAGATGAAGATTGAGATATACAAAGTGTGATAAGAGCCTGGTCAATCCAGATGATACCAGGGGCTGGTCAGCCATGATGATACAAGGCGCTGGTTAGCCATGATGATACCAAGTGCTGGTCAACTATGATAATATCTGGCACTGGTCAGTCATGATAATGACCAGGCGCTGGTCATTCATGATGATACCAGGCGCTAGTCAGCCATGATGATACAAGGCGCTGGTCAGCCATGTTGATACTAGGCACTGGTCATTCATGACGATACTAGGCGCTGGTCAGCCATGATGATACCAGGCGCTGGTCAGCCATGATGATACCAGGTGCTGGTCATTCATGATGATACCAGGCGCTGGTCAGCCATGATGATACCAGGCGCTGGTCCTTCATGATAATACCAGGCACTGGTCAGCCATGATGATACCAGGCGCTGGTCAGCCATGATGATACCAGGTGCTGGTCAGCCATGATGATACCAGGCGCTGGTCAGCCATGATGATACCAGGTGCTGGTCAGCCATGATGATACCAGGTGCTGGTCAGCCATGATGATACCAGGCGCTGGTCAGCCATGATGATACCAGGTGCTGGTCAGCCATGATGATACCAGGTGCTGGTCAGCCATGATGATACCAGGCGCTGGTCCTTCATGATGATGCCAGGTGCTGGTCAGCCATGATGATACCAGGCGCTGGTCAGCCATGATGATACCAGGTGCTGGTCCTTCATGATGATGCCAGGTGCTGGTCAGCCATGATGATACCAGGTGCTAGTCAGCCATGATGATACCAGGTGCTGGTCAGCCATGATGATACCAGGTGCTGGTCAGCCATGATGATACCAGGTGCTGGTCCTTCATGATAATACCAGGCACTGGTCAGCCATGATGATACCAGGTGCTGGTCAGCCATGATGATACCAGGCACTGGTCAGCCATGATGATACCAGGTGCTGGTCAGCCATGAAGATACGAGGCATACAGAACCACTCACCCTTTCCTGCCTCAACTGTTTGTGGGTCTGCTTAGCCAGCTGGTATTGTAAATCTCCTATCATCTGTTCCTTCTCGTCAACATTTGCAACACCTGAAGATGAGTATCCCTGACAACACTCGAAAGTGTATATATCTGAAAAATAATAATGAGTAGTGATATATACTAGCTTACTTTCAGGGCATTGTGAGAAATAATAATTAGTACTGATATATACCAGCTTCCTTTCAGGGCATTGTGGGAAATAATAATTAGTACTGAAATATACTAGCTTCCTTTCAGGACATTGTGGGAAATAATAATTAGTACTGGTCATTCTTAAGCTTTTTTTCAGGGAAAACAGTGAATTACCATATTTCCCTAATAAACGCCTACTTATAGGAGAAATTTATGCAAATATGACCCAATTTTGCTAGCTTTTCTTGAGGAGAAGTCCAATAATGCTTCTGCGAAAGCTTCAGTATAATCCAAGCAGTAGTTTATGTAAAGGTCAAGTCATTTAAATAAAAGTTTATGATGGATGGATGAAGGATGGACAGAGCCTTGCATAAAATATTTTTGCCAACTCATTTAATAAATTTAAAAAAGAAATGAGTACAAATGTAAGATCCTCTATATGCCAGTGATGCTTAAAGAAGCATTATCCTCATGTAAGGAATAATGACATTGTTGCAATTTTAACACCAGACAAAAGACAACGTACGCACCATTTCTAGTGATATTTGTATCAATTAACGAATCATTCCTAGGCATTGGTTCCAAGGGGCGTGGTTTAGGTACAGGGTTACTGGGACGTTCAACTGGAGACTCTCGGGCACGTGGCGTTGAACTGTCATCACTTCGAGCACGCCTGTAATAACAAGGGTAATTTATGATCTGTTCAAAATAAGCTTAAAATATGTTTTTATAGTGCTGTCTGCATCTTGTTGCAGAAACACAATGCCAACATGCAGCATATATTGTAAGGTGCAGAAACACAACGCCAACATGCAGCATATATGGTAAGGTGCAGAAATACAACGCCAACATGCAGCATATATGGTAAGGTGCAGAAACATAATACGTTGCTCTCTCTTTAAAGGAAGTATATCAGTCAAACCTGTCTTAAGCAGCCAGTCAAGGGAAGGAGTAAAAGTGGGTTTTTAAGACAGGTTGATGCTTAATACAGGTTAATTTGTTCTGACAGAATGGAAATGGAAAAAAGCAAATGGGGCTGCTTAAGAAAAGTGGCTGCTTAATAGAGGTGGCTGCTTACACAGGTTTGACTGTATATAATACCTGTTTATATTCACTAAGTCCATATTGCCATAAGGATTTTTAGGTATAAATAATAACTAATATTGAAAAGGGACTTTCTATCTTCGCCCATATGGCCAGGTTAGATTAAAATAGATTTGCAATGTAGTTTGTGACGTTTCATATGAGTCACATTATTGCATTTTGATTTAGACTGGATCCATCATAATATTGGTTACATTTTGTCAAATTTGTTTTATCTTAACCCTTTACTTCATATGGACACCTTTGAACACCTCTAAGATAGAAGGCTTTTGAAGACAGTGTTAAACCAATTCTGATTGCTTGTAATAAGCAATCAGAACAGGTTCTGCACTATTTTCTTCTCTATCAGAATAAATAGATAAAATGTATCTATTCATGGAAATTGACTATGTGTGGCTTTTGAGTTTGGAAGAGTCCAGTTAAAATACATATGGAGTAATGAGTTAAAAAGTCAGAATGACAAGGTAAAGGCCCCAAATAGTGTGTTCTTGATATATATTTTAAGAACAGATTTCATTTCAATTAAATTCCCTCAATCCAGTTAAATTATTGCTTATCATCACAATTTGGTTGATTTGAAATTCCAAAGAATTCGTATTTTATTTATTTAGCTGATAATGAGATGGTTTGCATTCAGTTTAAAAAATAAAATTTTATTATTTTAGGCATTTATAAAAAATATCCCTGACACGCCGCCTTTAAACTGGGACATCATCATTGCATATTCCTTAAAACTGTCAAATACTTCATTAACATGAAGCACCACTAAAACAGGATCAGAGAGACAAATATCAAACCTGGACCATGTATTGTTTCTGAATACCCATTTCTATATTTAATGATTCTGCACATGATAACTTCTATAAAATGTAAAACATTTGATAAACAATTAAATTACATAAATCAGTTGAAACCAAAAACAGAATTTATTCCCAATATAAATTATTTCAGCAAATATAAACCATGATTTTGTTTCACATCAAAGTTATCCTATTGTCATACTTACCCATCAAGAGACCTTGAATGTGACCTTGACCTTGATCGGGATCGTGACCTTGAAATAATAAAATAAATATATAATAATTATTATAATTAATAAAAAAGTAAATAAGCATCTTAGCTTGTTATAGGATGCTTCTATTGTTTCAGGTAGTTTGTGGTGTTCCTATCTGATTTTTTGATATCTGGCGTGAAATCTGTACAAAAGATCTATGAAGTCTCAGCATTCGTTTAAGCGTCTTTTTTTTTTAATATAGTCCCACAGAATATTGCTATTAGCGCCCCTAGAGCTGAAAGTTTTTCATTGTTTCATTCCTTAAAAAACAGCCAACGTTAATTCAAAATTAATATTTTTTATTCAGTCATATAGTAGTGAAATAAATAAAGTTTACCATATGTAAATTCAAGAACTTATACAAGAGCATTTTGGCACAATCAAGCGTGAATGTTCAAAATGTGTTGTTTTTAAACTCACATTTATATCAGCCCCATCGCAATGATTAGATCTGAAGGTAACACAATTAGTGTTTCAATTGTATAAAAGTTATAATCTTATCAGAGGAAATACAATAAGTAATTTAATAATGTTATTAAAAAATAATTTTGAATTAATATGACCGTTTTTATAATAAGGAAAAAACAGCAAAGATCGTCTGAAAAACAGGAACCATTAGGGGTGTACTGTTAACGAGATTCTGCGGAACTATATTAGAAAAACTAAAACAAAAGCTAATACACTGTGCTTCATAGTACTTCAATATATTTTTTATAAATTACACCAGATGTAAAAAAATCATGTAGGAATGCCGCGAACTACCTTATATTCGAACAGTTGGTTAGGAAGAGCATTATTGTAATTTTGAAATAAATGATAAGTGTATAACAATAACCAAGAAAAGACATAAGTAACTAGTATAGGCATGCTTGTTAAAGGATTATTCTAATTATTATTATTATTTAATTTCCAGCAATCAATTTCTGATTATTGTAGATACCTCATTTCCGAGGGAGGTTTTTCAAGCATTTGAATTACTGAATTTTGCATAGAAATAAAGTGAGATATTTTACATGCACTGGGTATGACTTTCCCTGTACACAGAGCCAACTGCTTTATTTCCCCTCTGAAGGAATGCATGTTTTCACAGTACAGTGAATAAGACACAGATGGAGAGCATTTGAAACCTCCCAGATGAAACCACATTGGAATCGAACTGGGGACCTCTGGTTCTTGGAGCAAGCATGCTAATCACTAGACCACCACAACCAATTCTACTGTAGATAGCTATGCATGTTAATGGAATCTACTGTGGTTTAAATTCAAGCAGTTGGTCAAGAAAAGAATTATTGCAAAAATGTATCTGTGTCTTGCACGTGCATGTATGCATAAATGTATATAATTATACAATTAGAAAATTAATGTTAAAACATTAGACACACTGCGTATTTCACATTTATAGCAGATTTACCTCTTATGCCTCAACATCAGAACTACTGTCATTGTGCAATATGCTTACATGCTGCCATTATTGTGCAATATGCTTATATGGAAACATTATTGTGCAATATGCTTACATGCTGCCATTATTGTGCAGTATGCTTATATGCTAACATTATTGTGCAATATATTTACATTTAATAGTGTGTGATAATACCTGCTTGTGTGCTATACTTGTACGTATTTGTATATACATGTACTTTAACATTATTTCACATTAATTTATTGAGTTCAATTGAGAAGAAAGCTCAAAGCTTATAATTATGGACCACTCTCGAGATTACTTCCTTGTTAGAACAAGCACTGAATGTTGTTTTTTTGAGAGGCATCGTGTCAAGCTGGGGATTGAACATGCAACCTTTGGATGAGCGACCAACACTCTATCCACTACACTACCACCCTGCAAATAGAGTTTTGTTCCTATTTGCATGCATAACTATGTTAACCTACATGTTTTTTCTACAAGAAAATGACTTGCTATGAAGGAACAGGGAACCAGGTATATAGCAAGTGTGAGATGTTTCACAAGAAGAAAGACTGGTACTCACAGATATGTCATGGATAGTAGGACAGATGTAACAATGGCCGTAGGTTTTTACTAATCTATTTATAATAAGCAACAAAACCTCTGAACCATAGTGTGCTGATGTGATCATTGATAATGGATTTTTATTTGTCAACGAATTATTCTTATTACCTTGTGTAAGAATTGTTCTTCCATATAATGAAATTGAATGCTGACTGGATGAAATTAGGCTGGCAAGCTAATCAAATTATGTTTAACAAACTCGCCCAGGACAACTTACCAACATGGCTGGCCAAAATAAAACAAATAACTATATCCGTTTCCAGGTAAAATACTAAAAAAATCTGACATCTAGGACCATTTTGGGTTATTATATAGAAAATTCTATTATAAATTAATCAAAACTTGAAATATTAATCGCTCATCTGAAATGTCTCATTAATTGATTTAAAAATTCAGCTATGATTCCCAACACTAGCTCCTTGAGCACAGAAGTCTCTTGTTGGCTGGAAGCCTCTCGGTGGAATCACTTACTGATGATGTGAAAAAAATGGATCATTTCATTTTCATTTTATACCTTTCAGTTGAGATAGATCTCCCAGACAACCTTGACCTACATCTTGCTGGCTGAGATGACCTTGACCTTGATCTTGATGAACCTGACCTTGACCTAGATCTTGAAGTATATGATCTTGATCTAGAACTTGACCTAGACCTAGATCTAGATGTATTTGTCCTTGAAGAATTTAACCTTAGTGATAAAATATCAAAGCAATTATAAGCACACACATTAGAAGCAGAACTAAACATTAATACAAAAGTACTCCAAGGTAACTGCACAAGAGTTCTGTTGTTTGTCACATAGAAGTACCAGAATTCTTTAATCAGCTTGTTTTGTTAATTAGAATAAAAAAATCAGTCATAAATTATTGATGTTTAGAAAAAAATAGTAAATGACATTATCATCTAGTAGAAATACTTTTTTTTTCTTGTTCTATTATAAATTGTATTCTTTTCAATTAATTTATATGTTTTGTTGTATAACAGCACAATCGATGTGTATCTACCTTGGAAGGTTTTACTAGTACAAGAGTATATATGATAATATGCTAGTAACATGTACATGCACAAACGCTACACCACAAGCAAAGACAATATTAATAAAATGATTCCCTAAAATATTATTGTATTTACCCGGAGAGACAAATCACTAACAATTATAAATTCAAAAATTGGAAGTTCTGGTTTAGCTATACATTCTCCATTCCCACCAATATTATTCCACTGAGAATTCATCTTCATCAAATATTTACATATCTGATGGTTAAACTCCAATATGCAATTTTTGGTTAACATACCATCTGGTTGAAACAGTGATGATGTCAAACGTTTTTACTGATTTGTATAAAAATACTTTATAATAGTACCTTTACATAAAATTTCATAATTTTCAAAAAGCAAAGATATCTAGATCTACCGGTAATAGCTGATAACAACATATTCTCAGTACCTTGGTGGTGATCTTGATTTTGATCTGGACCTACTTCTTGACCTTGACTGCGACCTTGACGAATTTGACCTTAAGATAGGGGAGCAAATTATAACAAGATTGTTGAGACATAAATCTAAAATCAGTATGCCAGATAAATGTAAACCTTTAACTCACTGATTTTTATTAATAATAGACTCTTCCACTGGTAGCCACAGCACTGGCCTAGTGGTAGAGCATCCACCTTGCATGTGGATGGTCATGGGTTCGATCCCCAACCAGGTTATACCATATACTTGAAAAATGGTACTAGAAGCTTCCTCGCTTGACACTTGGCATTTAGAGGATAGTTCAAGGTTGTGAGTTTCTCACAGGCTGATCTGGGCCTACATTGTTTGCAAATGGTTCTATTGTCACGGTTAGCAAGAACAAAGCTAACATTTGTTAGAAGCTATGTTAAAATTCTGTTAATTACAGATATTATGCAATTAACCAATATTTTATATATACCTGGGCTGGGTTTCATCAAACAAATTACGACAAAAAAATCTGTAATTCAATTTGACAATTTCTTTGTTGTATGTCCAAATTATGATTAACATGTAAATTAATTGACTTTATTTCATTTTCTGCATGATTTGAACAAAATTGGGTTCACATAAATGAATATTAAAAATATTAAAAGTAATACTATCATTGTTGGTTTATGTTAACGGTGATTTTTGTCGTAATTTTTTTTTGTGAAATGTACCCAAGGTGTTTCAGTACTATATTTATAGTGTTATGTTCTAGTATATGATTATAAAAGTTATATTTGTTAAAACACATTTCAAACCCAGAAACCAAATATGCTAAATACCATGGTAACAAAAGTTAATGCTTTAATCAAAAACTCAGAAACAATATTTATCAAATCAAACTGTAGTAAATTGAAATTCACCACTCATTCATCCTTTATACTGGAATTCTATTCGTTACTACACTATCTATTCTTCAAATTTACCTTGAACTTGACCTTGACTTTGATGACCTTGAAGATGAACTTGGTGATCTTGACTTTTTCCTAAAACCAAATTTATTTAAGCCAATTTTAAGAAAATATATTAAACACATAATTGAAACTGATATTACAGATGCCAAACATGAGATATATGAAGTTGTTATAGCAGAGTATTTATATCAAGCAGGCACGTTTAATACTTAAGAGTGGACCGGTGTATTCCAAATCAGTAGATGTTTTTTTATCAACTTCAATAATTGTTTTATTTTTTAAGACATTTATAGTATTCCACCCCCTTACTGATTTATCCCCCTACCGATTTACCTCCTTGTGCAATTTGTTTGAAACAGTAAAAATTTCCAACATATTGATTGAAAAAGATAACAGGATTAGTTATCATTTTTTTGTCTCTCAAATATCAAACAAAGAATACTGAAGAATAAAATTTGATGAAATGAATGTCCTGTTTGGAATGCACCAGTTCCCTGCACTTGCCAAATGTCCATGTGATTAATTTTTAGTATGCATCCATTTCAAATCCAAGTCCGAATTTTTACCTTTTCTCTGACCTCGTCTTCTGTTTGCCTTCAGGTCGCTTCCCAATTTTTTTAGTAAGTTTCTCCTTCTTCTTCCTTCCTTTGGTTGATGACCTCTGTGACGACCGGTCAGTGGACCTCTGGGATGACCGGTCAGTGGACCTCTGGGATGACCGGTCAGTGGACCTCTGGGATGACCGGTCACTTGACCGCTGTAACGATCTATCACTAGAGGCACCATCATATGACCGGTCTAAATCTTGACTCTGATTTGATGAGAGTTTTTCTTCTCTGCAACCAAACAATAATAATTACATTTTTACCCAAACTGAGGCATAACAGGAAGGGTGTTGGGTGCTCATGCCGGAGGTTGCAGGTTTGATCCCAGTCTTGACCCAATGGCTTCTCATAAACAAGACCCAATACTGGTTCTCAGTAACCTTTAGGCTTTACGAAACAGACTTGAGAAAAAGAAGGGCTCTTGCTTGCACTTTTGGGAATGGGGTCAGGGCCTCCAACTTTGGGAAAATTAACATTATTTTTAAAGAAATTGGGGGATATTGCATAGCACAGGTTCTTTAAATATATGTAACAATATATGTGTACTGTATATTAAATGTATAAAAAATGTGATGTTCTTGTAGAAGACTACATTAAAATTATAATATTAAAAAAATCTCCAAACCTTTCCCCCAAATATTTCTTTTAGTTTCTTTGCATTTTGAAATTGGGAATTTTGTTACTTTGGATTGGAAAAAAATGATACTTTTTGCCATTAGGAATGGGGCAGAATAATGGCCCCAAAATTAGGCAAATGAGAGCCAGTATTATTATATACAAATTTAAAGAAGAAAATAACTGTATCAATTATGCAGAAAAGTAAAAACCTAAAACACCTACTAAAGTCCAGCGTGCCCCTTCCAAATGAAAGCTACCATCTCCACCCCATAGACCACTGTTTATTTTAAACAAAATCAAATTAAAACTTATTAACATATCTGACTTCCAATACAGGATATAATGGTAGTTGTGTAAGCACAGGTAACTCTGGTTTACACTCTTCATTACTTCAATACCAGTTACTTCCCTTGCATATATTAAGAAGATTATTGTGCCAGACAACTTTCATGGTTACTGTATACATTTACCTTGATGTAAAATTTGAAGTCTTTACCTAGCAAACAGTAACACACATAATTTCAATTTGTAATGAAAAAAAATACTGTCATTTTCAAATGTTGTTTTGTTTTAAATATTAATTTAAGAAGCCCTTTAACATACAGTATCCAGATATTGCCATAAACACATCTTTCTGCAAGATTTATGAACAAAATTCATATTTTCAAAATGAAAGAGACAAATCTGTCAAGTGGCTACAAATGGTCGCTCAATCTCTAATAAAAGTTTCCCCAGGTTATTCAATTTCTTCCAACATTGAGACCATATAAGTAAATCTTCATCTGTGCAAAGTGAGTGGTTTGCATTAACCTAATATAACTCGTCTACCTACCACGAAATGTAAAATAAATAAAGTTTATATAATTTGAAACAGATATAAACAACAATCTCCACCACTTACTTTATGCTCGGCAACAGTCTCCGTGATGATTGATATACGACATTGTGTCTCATTATCATTCGTCTCTCACCACTGATTCAAGTGGGAAAGTTATCAGTTACTTGCAGAGACAGGGTGTGCTTGAGTACTGGTTAATCCCAGGAAACAGCGGTTAGGTTAACTGATCGTCTGTTAGCCCTCGATGGCATAAAAATGATGCTAAATATTCAATCAATCAATCAAAAACCACTTACTTTAGTGGATTTTGCTGTAGGTGCGAGATGTACTTCAGTGCCATGTCAAACCTTGACTGACCGATCTTCACAATGTACTTTCTCATTGTTGTGGCCTGTAATAAACAATGTAACTACACTGTATGTAAATGTAGGAGTTTGTTTGTATATTAAAGGGAATATATCAGGACAAAAAGCTATAAATGTCTTTAAAAAATAAAATAAGCTATTAAAATGGCTAAAAAGCATCTCATTATCATTAACAGATAAAATCCTAATGGTTTGGTATGTCAAATCCACCAAAATGTGACAATTTGATAGTTAAATTGGAGTGGTAAATTTGAAATGAAATCCCCAATCTATAAAAAGACAACACTTAAATACTGCTTGACATCATTTGGACTCTTTCTAAGATGCATCAATTTGTACTTCGTGAAAACCTGTATAACTGATCAAATTGTAATCAAAATGAAAGCACATGACTCACTAATACATCACAAAATATGCACTTTTAAGCAAGTTAAATCTGTTTTAACCTAATGTAAACGTGTAGCCCAAGGAAATCCCTTTCCATTATGTTATTAAAGCATGTTTAAATAAATATCATTTTGGCAATACCGGGTTAGTGAGTATATAATTATAGACATGGTACTTGGGGGAAAAAAATGTTTTTAGTCAATTTTAACATTTTGAAAAATCCTGATAAATTCCCTTTAACAGACTTTTTAAACTAAACATCTCAGCTTGAGATTTTCTTCTACCGAGTCCTTAACTAATTGAAATGTTATAAAGGCATAAAAATGATACAAAATATTCAATCAATAATTTCTCTGATTGTAACTCTGAGATGGAAGATATTACTTAATTGCTGACATCAAATTAACACCAGTTAATCACATATAGTTTTACAGGGTGTTCAGCATCATAATGACATTCATTTTTGTTTTTATAAAGAAGTTGGGAGTTCCTTTAAAGGCGGTATATAACTGATCATTATCCAGGGGTGTAGTGTGACAACTTTGCAAGTTTACTCACAGCCAGGTGTGCAAACGCGATTCCACTTCTGCTGGGCGCCTTCACTGGGAAACTTTTTATAAATAAAAGTAGAAATTTTGATTTCCGGTGACTTCTCAAATGTTATGCTTCATTGGGATAGAACACATTACTTTGATATATTTACCTATATTAGGAAATGTCAGCCCAGACTGCATATTCTAAATTTGGTCGATATTTTACATAAAATACAGTGAACACTGTTGCTATATGCATGGAACAGTTAAATCTGAAACTTTAATGTACCTATTTGTAACTCCTGTAACATTTCTATTGCTTTTCTCGACTTTTTAAGCCTTTTCGATATTTAGGCCTTGGTTTCAAATATTACTCAGCAGAGTATCTGAGTATGCCACGCTACGCGCCTGTTATCAAAAAGTCATGCAGTATACAGTCCTAATAGGACATGAGCGAACTACAAAACGTTATGGACTATGTTCACAACTATTTGGTATTCAAGTCTATAACAGATGTCGTGAAATTCTATATAAAAGTGTAAAACAACAATTGTAAAATTAACAGCCATTGTGGCAGAAGATAGCTTACAAGCAAAAACATTTATTAGCAAATTAGACTATTATGTACTAAAATCTGCCAAAGTAAGATTGTGGTGCAGTGGATAGAGTGTTGGCTGCCCAAGTAAGATGGTGGTGCAGTGGATAGAGTGTTGGTTGCTCAAGTAAGATGGTGGTGCAGTGGATAGAGTGTTGGCTGCCCAAGTAAGATGTAGTACAGTGGATAGAATGTTGGCTGCTCAAGTAAGATGGTGGTGCAGTGGATAGAGTGTTGGCTGCCCAAGTAAGATGGTGGTGCAGTTGATAGAGTGTTGGCTGCCCAAGTAAGATGTTGGTGCAGTGGATAGAGTGTTGGCTGCCCAAGTAAGATGGTGGTGCAGTGGATAGAGTGTTGGCTGCCCAAGTAAGATGGTGGTGCAGTGGATAGAGTGTTGGCTGCCCAAGTAAGATGATGGTGCAGTGGATAGAGTGTTGGTTGCTCAAGTAAGATGGTGGTGCAGTGGATAGAGTGTTGGCTGCTCAAGTAAGATGGTGGTGCAGTGGATAGAGTGTTGGCTGCCCAAGTAAGATGGTGATGCAGTGGATAGAGTGTTGGCTGCCCAAGTAAGATGGTGGTGCAGTGGATAGAGTGTTGGCTGCCCAAGTAAGATGGTGGTGCAGTGGATATAGTGTTGGCTGCCCAAGTAAGATGATGGTGCAGTGGATATAGTGTTGGCTGCTCAAGTAAGATGGTGGTGCAGTGGATAGAGTGTTGGCTGCTGAAGTAAGAGGGTAGTGCAGTGGATAGAGTGTTGGCTGCCCAAGAAAGATGGTGGTGCAGTGGATAGAGTGTTGGCTGCCCAAGTAAGACGGTGGTGCAGTGGATAGAGTGTTGGCTGCCCAAGTAAGATGGTGGTGCAGTGGATAGAGTGTTGGCTGCCCAAGTAAGATGGTGGTGCAGTGGATAGAGTGTTGGTTGCTCAAGTAAGATGGTGGTGCAGTGGATAGAGTGTTGGCTGCTCAAGTAAGAGGGTAGTGCAGTGGATAGAGTGTTGACTGCTCAAGTAAGAGGGTGGTGCAGTGGATAGAGTGTTGGCTGCCCAAGTAAGATGTAGTGCATTGGATACAGTGTTGGCTGCCCAAGTAAGACAGTAGTGCAGTGGATAGAGTGTTGGCTGCTCAAGTAAGATGGTGGTGCAGTGGATAGAGTGTTGGTTGCTCAAGTAAGACGGTGGTGCAGTGGATAGAGTGTTGGCTGCCCAAGTAAGACGGTGGTGAAGTGGATAGGTTGTTGGCTGCCCAAGTAAGATGTAGTGCAGTTGATACAGTGTTGGCTGCCCAAGTAAGACAGTAGTGCAGTGGATAGAGTGTTGGCTGCTCAAGTAAGATGGTGGTGCAGTGGATAGAGTGTTGGCTGCTCAAGTAAGATGGTGGTGCAGTGGATAGAGTGTTGGCTGCTCAGGTAAGAGGGCAGTGCAGTGGATAGAGTGTTGGCTGCTCAAGTAAGATGTAGTACAGTGGATAGAGTGTTGGCTGCCCAAGTAAGATGTAGTACAGTGGATAGAGTGTTTGTTGCTCAAGTAAGATGGTGGTGCAGTGGATAGAGTGTTGGCTGCCCAAGTAAGATGGTAGTGCAGTGGATAAAGTGTTGGCTGCTCAAGTAAGATGGTGGTGCAGTGGATAGAGTGTTGGCTGCTCAAGTAAGAGGGTAGTGCAGTGGATAGAGTGTTGGCTGCTCAAGTAAGAGGGTAGTGCAGTGGATAGAGTGTTGGCTGCTCAAGTAAGAGGGTAGTGCAGTGGATAGAGTGTTGGCTGCTCAAGTAAGATGTAGTGCAGTGGATACAGTGTTGGCTGCTCAAGTAAGAGGGTAGTGCAGTGGAAAGAGTGTTGGCTGTTCAAGTAAGAGGGTGGTGCAGTAGATAGAGTGTTGGCTGCTCAAGTAAGAGGGTAGTGCAGTGGATAGAGTGTTGGCTGCTCAAGTAAGATGGTGGTGCAGTGGATACAGTGTTGGCTGCCCAAGTAAGATGGTGGTGCAGTGGATACAGTGTTGGCTGCCCAAGTAAGACGGTAGTGCAGTGGATAGAGTGTTGGCTGCTCAAGTAAGATGGTGGTGCAGTGGATAGAGTGTTGGCTGCTCAAGTAAGATGGTGGTGCAGTGGATAGAGTGTTGGCTGCCCAAGTAAGACATAGTGCAGTGGATAGAGTGTTGGCTGCCCAAGTAAGACAGTTTTGCAGTGGATAGAGTGTTGGCTGCTCAAGTAAGATGGTAGTGCAGTGGATAGAGTGTTGGCTGCCCAAGTAAGATGTAGTGCAGTGGATAGAGTGTTGGCTGCCCAAGTAAGACAGTGGTGCAGTGGATAGAGTGTTGGCTGCTCAAGTAAGATAGTAGTGCAGTGGACACAGTGTTGGCTGCTCAAGTAAGAGGTTAGTGCAGTGGATAGAGTGTTGGCTGCTCAAGTAAGATGGTAGTGCAGTGGATAGAGTGTTGGCTGCTCAAGTAAGATGTAGTGCAGTGGATAGAGTGTTGGCTGCTCAAGTAAGATGGTGGTGCAGTGGATAGAGTGTTGGCTGCTCAAGTAAGACGGTGGTGCAGTGGATAGAGTGTTGGCTGCCCAAGTAAGATGTAGTGCAGTGGATAAAGTGTTGGCTGCCCAAGTAAGACAGTGGTGCAGTGGATAGAGTGTTGGCTGCTCAAGTAAGATGGTAGTGCAGTGGATAGTGTTGGCTGCTCAAGTAAGAGGGTAGTGCAGTAGATAGAGTGTTGGCTGCTCAAGTAAGACGTAGTGCAGTGGATAGAGTGTTGGCTGCCCAAGTAAGACAGTGGTGCAGTGGATAGAGTGTTGGTTGCTCAAGTAAGATGGTAGTGCAGTGGATAGAGTGTTGACTGCTCAAGTAAGAGGGTGGTGCAGTGGATAGAGTGTTGGCTGCCCAAGTAAGATGTAGTGCATTGGATACAGTGTTGGCTGCCCAAGTAAGACAGTAGTGCAGTGGATAGAGTGTTGGCTGCTCAAGTAAGATGGTGGTGCAGTGGATAGAGTGTTGGTTGCTCAAGTAAGACGGTGGTGCAGTGGATAGAGTGTTGGCTGCCCAAGTAAGACGGTGGTGAAGTGGATAGGTTGTTGGCTGCCCAAGTAAGATGTAGTGCAGTTGATACAGTGTTGGCTGCCCAAGTAAGACAGTAGTGCAGTGGATAGAGTGTTGGCTGCTCAAGTAAGATGGTGGTGCAGTGGATAGAGTGTTGGCTGCTCAAGTAAGATGGTGGTGCAGTGGATAGAGTGTTGGCTGCTCAGGTAAGAGGGCAGTGCAGTGGATAGAGTGTTGGCTGCTCAAGTAAGATGTAGTACAGTGGATAGAGTGTTGGCTGCCCAAGTAAGATGTAGTACAGTGGATAGAGTGTTTGTTGCTCAAGTAAGATGGTGGTGCAGTGGATAGAGTGTTGGCTGCCCAAGTAAGATGGTAGTGCAGTGGATAGAGTGTTGGCTGCTCAAGTAAGATGGTGGTGCAGTGGATAGAGTGTTGGCTGCTCAAGTAAGAGGGTAGTGCAGTGGATAGAGTGTTGGCTGCTCAAGTAAGAGGGTAGTGCAGTGGATAGAGTGTTGGCTGCTCAAGTAAGAGGGTAGTGCAGTGGATAGAGTGTTGGCTGCTCAAGTAAGATGTAGTGCAGTGGATACAGTGTTGGCTGCTCAAGTAAGAGGGTAGTGCAGTGGAAAGAGTGTTGGCTGTTCAAGTAAGAGGGTGGTGCAGTAGATAGAGTGTTGGCTGCTCAAGTAAGAGGGTAGTGCAGTGGATAGAGTGTTGGCTGCTCAAGTAAGATGGTGGTGCAGTGGATACAGTGTTGGCTGCCCAAGTAAGATGGTGGTGCAGTGGATACAGTGTTGGCTGCCCAAGTAAGACGGTAGTGCAGTGGATAGAGTGTTGGCTGCTCAAGTAAGATGGTGGTGCAGTGGATAGAGTGTTGGCTGCTCAAGTAAGATGGTGGTGCAGTGGATAGAGTGTTGGCTGCCCAAGTAAGACATAGTGCAGTGGATAGAGTGTTGGCTGCCCAAGTAAGACAGTTTTGCAGTGGATAGAGTGTTGGCTGCTCAAGTAAGATGGTAGTGCAGTGGATAGAGTGTTGGCTGCCCAAGTAAGATGTAGTGCAGTGGATAGAGTGTTGGCTGCCCAAGTAAGACAGTGGTGCAGTGGATAGAGTGTTGGCTGCTCAAGTAAGATAGTAGTGCAGTGGACACAGTGTTGGCTGCTCAAGTAAGAGGTTAGTGCAGTGGATAGAGTGTTGGCTGCTCAAGTAAGATGGTAGTGCAGTGGATAGAGTGTTGGCTGCTCAAGTAAGATGTAGTGCAGTGGATAGAGTGTTGGCTGCTCAAGTAAGATGGTGGTGCAGTGGATAGAGTGTTGGCTGCTCAAGTAAGACGGTGGTGCAGTGGATAGAGTGTTGGCTGCCCAAGTAAGATGTAGTGCAGTGGATAAAGTGTTGGCTGCCCAAGTAAGACAGTGGTGCAGTGGATAGAGTGTTGGCTGCTCAAGTAAGATGGTAGTGCAGTGGATAGTGTTGGCTGCTCAAGTAAGAGGGTAGTGCAGTAGATAGAGTGTTGGCTGCTCAAGTAAGACGTAGTGCAGTGGATAGAGTGTTGGCTGCCCAAGTAAGACAGTGGTGCAGTGGATAGAGTGTTGGTTGCTCAAGTAAGATGGTAGTGCAGTGGATAGAGTGTTGGTTGCTCAAGTAAGATGGTGATGCAGTGGATAGAGTGTTGGCTGCCCAAGTAAGATGTAGTACAGTGGATAGAATGTTGGCTGCTCAAGTAAGATGGTGGTGCAGTGGATAGACTGTTGGCTGCCCAAGTAAGATGGTGGTGCAGTTGATAGAGTGTTGGCTGCCCAAGTAAGATGGTGGTGCAGTGGATAGAGTGTTGGCTGCCCAAGTAAGATGGTGGTGCAGTGGATAGAGTGTTGGCTGCCCAAGTAAGATGGTGGTGCAGTGGATAGAGTGTTGGCTGCCCAAGTAAGATGATGGTGCAGTGGATAGAGTGTTGGTTGCTCAAGTAAGATGGTGGTGCAGTGGATAGAGTGTTGGCTGCTCAAGTAAGATGGTGGTGCAGTGGATAGAATGTTGGCTGCCCAAGTAAGATGGTGATGCAGTGGATAGAGTGCTGGCTGCCCAAGTAAGATGGTGGTGCAGTGGATAGAGTGTTGGCTGCCCAAGTAAGATGGTGGTGCAGTGGATATAGTGTTGGCTGCCCAAGTAAGATGATGGTGCAGTGGATATAGTGTTGGCTGCCCAAGTAAGATGGTGGTGCAGTGGATAGAGTGTTGGCTGCTCAAGTAAGAGGGTAGTGCAGTGGATAGAGTGTTGGCTGCCCAAGAAAGATGGTGGTGCAGTGGATAGAGTGTTGGCTGCCCAAGTAAGATGGTGGTGCAGTGGATAGAGTGTTGGCTGCCCAAGTAAGATGGTGGTGCAGTGGATAGAGTGTTGGCTGCCCAAGTAAGATGATGGTGCAGTGGATAGAGTGTTGGTTGCTCAAGTAAGATGGTGGTGCAGTGGATAGAGTGTTGGCTGCTCAAGTAAGAGGGTAGTGCAGTGGATAGAGTGTTGACTGCTCAAGTAAGATGGTGGTGCAGTGGATAGAGTGTTGGCTGCCCAAGTAAGATGTAGTGCATTGGATACAGTGTTGGCTGCCCAAGTAAGACAGTAGTGCAGTGGATAGAGTGTTGGCTGCTCAAGTAAGATGGTGGTGCAGTGGATAGAGTGTTGGTTGCTCAAGTAAGACGGTGGTGCAGTGGATAGAGTGTTGGCTGCCCAAGTTAGACGGTGGTGAAGTGGATAGAGTGTTGGCTGCCCAAGTAAGATGTAGTGCAGTTGATACAGTGTTGGCTGCCCAAGTAAGACAGTAGTGCAGTGGATAGAGTGTTGGCTGCTCAAGTAAGATGGTGGTGCAGTGGATAGAGTGTTGGCTGCTCAAGTAAGATGGTGGTGCAGTGGATAGAGTGTTGGCTGCTCAAGTAAGATGGTGGTGCAGTGGATAGAGTGTTGGCTGCTCAGGTAAGAGGGTAGTGCAGTGGATAGAGTGTTGGCTGCTCAAGTAAGATGTAGTACAGTGGATAGAGTGTTGGCTGCCCAAGTAAGATGTAGTACAGTGGATAGTGTGTTTGTTGCTCAAGTAAGATGGTGGTGCAGTGGATAGAGTGTTGGCTGCCCAAGTAAGATGGTAGTGCAGTGGATAGAGTGTTGGCTGCTCAAGTAAGATGGTGGTGCAGTGGATAGAGTGTTGGCTGCTCAAGTAAGAGGGTAGTGCAGTGGATAGAGTGTTGGCTGCTCAAGTAAGAGGGTAGTGCAGTGGATAGAGTGTTGGCTGCTCAAGTAAGAGGGTAGTGCAGTGGATAGAGTGTTGGCTGCTCAAGTAAGATGTAGTGCAGTGGATACAGTGTTGGCTGCTCAAGTAAGAGGGTAGTGCAGTGGAAAGAGTGTTGGCTGTTCAAGTAAGAGGGTGGTGCAGTAGATAGAGTGTTGGCTGCTCAAGTAAGATGGTAGTGCAGTGGATAGAGTGTTGGCTGCTCAAGTAAGACGGTGGTGCAGTGGATACAGTGTTGGCTGCCCAAGTAAGATGGTGGTGCAGTGGATACAGTGTTGGCTGCCCAAGTAAGACGGTAGTGCAGTGGATAGAGTGTTGGCTGCTCAAGTAAGATGGTGGTGCAGTGGATAGAGTGTTAGCTGCTCAAGTAAGACGGTGGTGCAGTCGATAGAGTGTTGGCTGCCCAAGTAAGACGTAGTGCAGTGGATAGAGTGTTGGCTGCCCAAGTAAGACGTAGTGCAGTGGATAGAGTGTTGGCTGCCCAAGTAAGACAGTTTTGCAGTGGATAGAGTGTTGGCTGCTCAAGTAAGATGGTAGTGCAGTGGATAGAGTGTTGGCTGCCCAAGTAAGATGGTGGTGCAGTGGATAGAGTGTTGGCTGCCCAAGTAAGACAGTGGTGCAGTGGATAGAGTGTTGGCTGCTCAAGTAAGATAGTAGTGCAGTGGACACAGTGTTGGCTGCTGAAGTAAGAGGGTAGTGCAGTGGATAGAGTGTTGGCTGCTCAAGTAAGAGGGTAGTGCAGTGGATAGAGTGTTGGCTGCTCAAGTAAGAGGGTAGTGCAGTGGATAGAGTGTTGGCTGCTCAAGTAAGAGGGTAGTGCAGTGGATAGAGTGTTGGCTGCTCAAGTAAGATGTAGTGCAGTGGATACAGTGTTGGCTGCTCAAGTAAGAGGGTAGTGCAGTGGAAAGAGTGTTGGCTGTTCAAGTAAGAGGGTGGTGCAGTAGATAGAGTGTTGGCTGCTCAAGTAAGATGGTAGTGCAGTGGATAGAGTGTTGGCTGCTCAAGTAAGACGGTGGTGCAGTGGATACAGTGTTGGCTGCCCAAGTAAGATGGTGGTGCAGTGGATACAGTGTTGGCTGCCCAAGTAAGACGGTAGTGCAGTGGATAGAGTGTTGGCTGCTCAAGTAAGATGGTGGTGCAGTGGATAGAGTGTTAGCTGCTCAAGTAAGACGGTGGTGCAGTCGATAGAGTGTTGGCTGCCCAAGTAAGACGTAGTGCAGTGGATAGAGTGTTGGCTGCCCAAGTAAGACGTAGTGCAGTGGATAGAGTGTTGGCTGCCCAAGTAAGACAGTTTTGCAGTGGATAGAGTGTTGGCTGCTCAAGTAAGATGGTAGTGCAGTGGATAGAGTGTTGGCTGCCCAAGTAAGATGGTGGTGCAGTGGATAGAGTGTTGGCTGCCCAAGTAAGACAGTGGTGCAGTGGATAGAGTGTTGGCTGCTCAAGTAAGATAGTAGTGCAGTGGACACAGTGTTGGCTGCTGAAGTAAGAGGGTAGTGCAGTGGATAGAGTCTTGGCTGCTCAAGTAAGATGGTAGTGCATCGGATACAGTGTTGGCTGCTCAAGTAAGATGTAGTGCAGTGGATAGAGTGTTGGCTGCTCAAGTAAGATGGTGGTGCAGTGGATAGAGTGTTGGCTGCTCAAGAAAGATGGTGGTGCAGTGGATAGAGTGTTGGCTGCCCAAGTAAGATGGTGGTGCAGTGGATAGAGTGTTGGCTGCTCAAGTAAGATGGTAGTGCAGTGGATAGAGTGTTGACTGCTCAAGTAATATGGTAGTGCAGTGGATAGAGTGTTGGCTGCCCAAGTAAGATGGTGGTGCAGTGGATAGAGTGTTGGCTGCTCAAGTAAGATGGTAGTGCAGTGGATAGAGTGTTGGTTGCTCAAGTAAGATGGTGGTGCAGTGGATAGAGTGTTGGCTGCTCAAGTAAGATGGTGGTGCAGTGGATAGAGTGTTGGCTGCCCAAGTAAGATGGTGGTGCAGTGGATAGAGTGTTGGCTGCTCAAGTAAGATGGTGGTGCAGTGGATAGAGTGTTGGCTGCTCAAGTAAGATGGTGGTGCAGTGGAAAGAGTGTTGGCTGCTCAAGTAAGATGGTGGTGCAGTGGATAGAGTGTTGGCTGCTCAAGTAAGATGGTAGTGCAGTGGATAGAGTGTTGGCTGCTCAAGTAAGATGGTGGTGAAGTGGATAGAGTGTTGGCTGCTCAAGTAAGAGGGTAGTGCAGTGGATAGAGTGTTGGCTGCTCAAGTAAGAGGGTAGTGCAGTGGATAAAGTGTTGGCTGCCCAAGTAAGATGTAGTACAGTGGATAGAGTGTTGGCTGCTCAAGTAAGATGGTGGTGCAGTGGATAGAGTGTTGGCTGCTTAAGTAAGATGGTGGTGCAGTGGATAGAGTGTTGACTGCTCAAGTAAGATGGTGGTGCAGTGGATAGAGTGTTGGCTGCTCAAGTAATATGGTAGTGCAGTGGATAGAGTGTTGGCTGCATAAGTAAGATGGTGGTGCAGTGGATATATTGTTGGCTGCTCAAGTAAGATGGTGGTGCAGTGGATAGAGTGTTGGCTGCCCAAGTAAGATGGTAGTGCAGTGGATAGAGTGTTGGCTGCTCAAGTAAGAGGGTAATGCAGTGGATAGAGTGTTGGCTGCTCAAGTAAGATGGTAGTGCAGTGGATAGAGTGTTGGCTGCCCAAGTAAGATGTAGTACAGTGGATAGAGTGTTGGCTGCTCAAGTAAGATGGTGGTGCAGTGGATAGAGTGTTGGCTGCTCAAGTAAGATGGTGGTGCAGTGGAGAGAGTGTTGGCTGCCCAAGTAAGATACAGTGCAGTGGATAGAGTGTTGGCTGCTTAAGTAAGATGATGGTGCAGTGGATAGAGTGTTGGCTGCTTAAGTAAGATGGTGGTGCAGTGGATAGAGTGTTGGCTGCTCAAGTAAGATGGTGGTGCAGTGGATAGAGTGTTGGCTGCCCAAGTAAGATGCAGTGCAGTTGATACAGTGTTGGCTGCTTAAGTAAGATGTAGTGCAGTGGATAGAGTGTTGGCTGCTTAAGTAAGACGGTGGTGCAGTGGATAGAGTGTTGGCTGCTTAAGTAAGACAGTGGTGCAGTGAATAGAGTGTTGACTGCTTAAGTAAGATGGTAGTGCAGTGACTAGAGTGTTGGCTGCTTAAGTAAGATGGTGGTGCAGTGGATAGAGTGTTGGCTGCCCCAGTTAGACAGTAGTGCAGTGGATAGAGTGTTGGCTGCCCCAGTTAGACAGTAGTGCAGTGGATAGAGTGTTGGCTGCCCCAGTTAGACAGTAGTGCAGTGGATAGAGTGTTGGCTGCTCAAGTAAGATGGTGGTGCAGTGGATAGAGTGTTGGCTGCTCAAGTAAGATGGTGGTGCAGTGGATAGAGTGTTGGCTGCTCATATCAAAAACAGTCTACCAGCTTAAAAAGCGTACTAGCGAAAAACAGCATATCAATCAAAACACGGCTTACTACCTAAAATCGGCCTATCAATAAAAGACAGCTTATCATCTAAAAACAGTCTATCAGCAAAACAGCTTATTATCTAAAAACAGCCTATCTGTAAAGCACAGTTTACTACCTAAAAACAGCAGCCTATCAGTAAAACACAGCTTACTATCTAAAAAAACAGCCAATCAGTAAAACACAGCTAATACTATTAAAAAACAGCCAATCAGTAAAACACAGCTTACTATCTAAAACAGCCTATCAGTAAAACACAGCTAACCATATAAAAACAGCCTATTAGTAAAAAGCAGCTTACTATCTCAAAACAGCCTATCAGTAAAAAAAAAGTCTACATTTACGATACATATCAAAACTGTCCATCAGTAAAAACAACAGCCCGCCAGTAAAATTAAACAGCCTACCATTTGCCAAGGTTTTTTTTGCTTGGTGCCTGCCAATATATGTTTAGATTGATACACAAATAAATTTAACCTTAGTTGGAAGCACTTTTATTACTTTATAGCCATATTTGACCTCGGGACGTATGGCAAGTCCTAATTAGATTAAAACTTAATGCATACAATAGCTATTATATTTATAAAGTTGCCACCATGTACATGAATTGACTGTTATGAAATCTTATTTTAACTTGTACAATAGTCAGGCCAGCCATTACAAGATTAGTGTGCCAGGGATAATGTATTAATACTATCAGATTATTTATTGTTTATCATATATGTACACATATTTATTGATTGATTATATTATTCAGTGGACTGGTTTAAAACATTTTGGTTGAAGTGTTTGTAAATCACATACATTATGCACACAAGTATAAAATTAAGCCTTTGTGAATTAATTCTGTTCGAATGAGCACCAGTGGGCCCAGTTAGCTCAGTTGGTAGCATGTCTGATTATCAATCCGGGAGTTGTGAGTTTGAATCCCCACCTGGCCTTCGTCTCTGTAGTGATTGATGTATGACATTGCATATCTCATGTCATTCATCTCTCTCACCACTGATTCAAGTGGGAAAGTTGTCAGTTATTTGCATAGACGGGTGTGCTCGAGTACTGATTAACGTTACAGGATCCTAGGAAAGAGTGGTTAGGTTAACTGATCTGTTAATCCTCTATGGCAAAAAATAATGCTCAACATTCATTCAATCAATCAATCAATTATCCAATCAATCAATCAATTATCCAATCAATCAACCAATCAATCTACCAGTATAGCACAATGGCTAGAGAACAACAGTTCTGTAAGCAAGAGATACGGTACTGAAAGTTAAAAATGTTCACTTCCCAGTTACAGGTACTTCACTGTAAAACACATGCTTAACAATTATCTTACCCTCTGTCCATTGTACATGAGAACCGAATAAAATTTTGACGAGTGTCTAACGTCTTCTGGAATGAACTCTATCACGGCAGGAACGTAGCAGTCTAGATTTTTGGTTCCATTGAACACCTTCACCAAAACATAGTCTCCAAGCTGTGGAATAATAAGTTAAAATCGTTTTGTTAAACAATATGTACATATTATGTATTTGGCGGGAAATATGTTTAATAAAACCGTAAGTATAAATTGCTGACCATGACTGCTTGGTGATGTTTAAGGGCGTTATCCTTTGCCTTCTTAACTACTAAAATTTAATATCATATACGTATAGTTCACTTTGTGTTCAAAAACTGGACAAAGGACAAAAACTGATTATGTAGCCATTTAACACCTTGGTATAAATATAATAAATTACGTTCTTGTAGTTGTATGGTGTTTAGTGACGCTTTTAATGATTTTTAAGTCATATCACAATGGTGTCTACAAGAGGCAGTATTCTAAGCACTGCATCACTGGATTATCATGCAACAGACACACGGTATAATACCCCACCTAGTGGCAGCTACTGAAACATGGCTGACATTTAAATGCTGAGGGCCACGGCTGCGTTTCACAAAAAAAAAAATTACGATAAAAATCACCGTTACCAGGTAGTACATGGTTTGTTTCATTTTTGATCGACATTTAAAATTATATTTTTCCAGAAAATATATCATTTTTTGCATGGTTTCAGCAATTTTGGATTCATTTCACTGAATATTAAAACAAATATGAATAAGTGTTGGTTTACATTTACGAAGATTTTTCTCGTCAGTTTTTTTTGTGAAACGCAGGCCAGGTGATAAAGCTTCTAATACATATTTCAAGTCTATGATATGACCCGGCCAGGGATAGAACTCACAACCCTCAACATGCGAGGCGGATGCTCTACCACAAGACCAGCACTGTGATATTGGTAGAAATAAAAGGCATTTTTCTGATCCTGTTACATGGTGCAAAAGAGCGTCTTTGAGTTAAATATTTCAAGAAATATTAACATGATTCTCTGATTTCTATGGAAATGCATGAATTCTTCCAAATTGTGTGGGGGAATATGTCGTATTGTGTACGTAACCTGTAAGGAGAGAAAAGTATCAGTCGGTAGAGCATAGCCCTGTCAGTGAATGGTCCCAAGTTCAAGTCCCAGACTGGCTGCATATTTTTCTCGTTCTGTTACAGAAATATAAGACAAGAACTCACCTGTAACTCTGGTCTGGGTATGGCACCACTCATTGGTATAATCATCTGCGTGCGGACCTTTTGTCGCTGTTTGAAGCTGAAGTTCACCATCGCGTACGTCGCTTTTGGAGTTCTTGCCACATGACCTGAACAACATGAGAAAACTTGAACAACTTATCTTAATGTGAAACTGGATAAATATTTCTTCAAACATCCAGATCAAGGTAAAGTAAAATTCTTATATGAAAAATCACAGCTTAACCCTTTACTCCATAGAGACGCCTTTTCCCGCACCAATCACAGAAGGCTTTTGAAAACAGTGCAGGAAGAGTTCAGATTGCTCATAACGAGCAATCTGAACATTTCCTGCACTGTTTTCCACTCTGTCAGTTAATATAAACATAATTCACCCAATAATTCAAAAGCCTTCTATATCAGAGGTGTCCAAAGGCATCTATATTAGCGGTGTCCAAAGGCATCTATATTAGGTGTCCAAAGGCATCTATATCAGAGGTGTCCAAAGGCGTCTATATTAGAGGTGTCCAAAAGCATCTATATCAGAGGTGTCCAAAGGTGTCTATATTAGAGGTGTCCAAAGGCGTCTATATTAGAGGTGTCCAAAGGCGTCTATATTAGGTGTCCAAAGGCGTCTTATATTAGGTGTCCAAAGGCCTCTATATCAGAGGTGTCCAAAGGCCTCTATATCAGGTGTCCAAAGGCGTCTATATAAGAGGTGTCCAAAGGCATCTATATTAGAGGTGTCCAAAGGCTTCTAAATTAGAGGTGTCCAAAGGCGTCTATATCAGAGGTGTCCAAAGGCATCTATATCAGAGGTGTCCAAAGAAGTATATATCAGAGGTGTCCAAATGCGTCTATATCAGAGGTGTCCAAAGGCATCTATATCAGAGGTGTCCAAAGGCGTCTATATTAGAGGTGTCCAAAGGCATCTATATCAGAGGTGTCCAAAGGCATCTATATCAGAGGTGTCCAAAGGCGTCTATATCAGAGGTGTCCAAAGGCGTCTTTATCAGAGGTGTCCAAAGGCGTCTATATCAGAGGTGTCCAAAGGCGTCTATATCAGAGGTGTCCAAAGGCGTCTATATCAGAGGTGTCCAAAGGCGTCTATATCAGAGGTGTCCAACGGCATCTATATTAGTGTTCAAAGGCGTCTATATTAGAGGTGTCCAAAGGCGTCTATATCAGAGGTGTCCAAAGGCGTCTATATCAGAGGTGTCCAAAGGCGTCTATATCAGAGGTGTCCAAAGGCGTCTATATCAGAGGTGTCAAAAGGCATCTATATCAGAGGTGTCCAAAGGCGTCTATATTAGAGGTGTCCAAAGGTGTCTGTATTAGAGGTGTCCAAAGGTGTCTATATGAAGTAAAGGGTTAATATATGAATTATCCATGTTTATCACATAATCTAAGTTGCAGGAGTGTAATAAACCCATAACATCATTTTGATATTATTCTAGACTAGTGTAATACTAGTATCAGATTACCTAGTCATCTTTCAGCGTTTTCCGTATAAATCGGCACTCATACCTAAAAATGCCGAAGTGCTTTCCGACTTGCCCAAACTTCTAAATGACATTGATTTGTTATGATAATATGAAACTATATCCAGATGACTTACGGAAACTAATACTAGTATGCGTAATGTTTCCCATTTTTTATAGAGGTAATCTGAATAATAAATAGTAAATATACCAATTTCCTGAGTTATGTTATAAAAAGAATCTTAAACTCATTTATTATTGAATTTATTGAAATCGTTGACAAAATTGATATTATAACAATATCTTTTTACTCATTTAATAAATTTAATAATAAATAGGCACTCATGATTGTAAGATCCTCTATTTATTAATGTATGTAAATAGTGTACGGTGTATTTGAGTGAATCATAGACCACAACCAGATGGTGGTTGAAATTAAAAAAGAATTTGAACAGCAACAATCTGTCTTAAAAGGGCACTTTTGCTACTTCCCTTGACTGGTTGCTTAAGACAGGTTTGATTGCAATCCTTCGGCCTTCTCGGATGGTAATGGAGGTATAACCTCTGTGTTAATGAACCAAATGTTTTTACATCTATATAGGTTTCTTAATTGTCAGCGAAGAATGGGACTACCGGCCAAGTAAAATTTTGTCACTTTGTAGCAATGTATGTAACTATCATACCAGAATAGTAGAGCCCATCCTTGCTGTGGCATGCAATCACTCGTAGTCCCGTCATTTCTTCTTTCTCCCTCTCTGTCATATCTGACTCTAACTGACTTTCATCTTCCGATGTCGTCACTTGACTCTTCCTTCCTCTGCTCCTACCCTCACGTTTAGGAGGATCCTTGGCTGTCTTGGGACGAGTTCTTACTGGCACCTGGGGAATATAAAGACAACTATTACAGCTTATAAGCAAGAATATCTGACCATTAAACATATAAACGTACTTCTGAATCCAATTTCTGATATTCTGTAATTTAACCCTTTACCTGATGAATATTCATATGAGACTCCGCCTACTAAGAATATTTAATTAGATAAAATTTTACATAAACACATAAGAGCAGGAAGATTACTACCTAAGCCAACAGTATAAGGCCATATCCCTAATATTTTATTAGCAAACAGAGTAGACCCTGATCAGGCAGCTCCCTGATCTGGGTCTACTCTGTTTGTAAAGGTCGTAATAAGTCGTATATATGGAGTAAAGGGTTAATCATATCAACTGTAATCAAGCAGTTTTGTAACACATTTAACAATATATACAGCTGAACCTGTGTAAATGGTCCCCTCTGTTATGCAACCACATTTGCTATTTCCAATTTCTATGCTTTTAGAGCAAATTAACTTGCATTAAGCAACAATCTGTCTTAAAAGGTCACTTTTGCTCCTTCCCTTGACTGGTTGCTTTTAAAAGACAGGTCTGACTGTATAATAAAATTCCATGGTTCTTAGTCCCCATCTTATTTGTTCGAGTTCAGCGGTAAATTGTCAGCCTCACAGGGGCTAGTGACGATATATATCCTCGCATGTGGAGGGTACTACTTTGTGTCAGCATATTGAGACTGGGTGGGGTATCACCGCTAGCTAGCATGTGTCTTAAGACAGTGTGGTAGGGCCCAGAATAACATCTTCAGTGGACATTTTTGTGATAAAACTTGAAAACTGTTGAAATACAAAACTCATTTTTTACGCAATTTTTCAATACATTACAAGTAAAGCATGGCAACTAGTTTTATTGGTTGGGAAAGACCTCAGACTCATGTACAAACTAAGTTATATTTCTCGCATAAAGCTAGGATTGAACCCATGACCTCAGCAGTGAGAGGAGACAGAGCCTTAGACCACTTGCCAACAAAGGACCTGTCCCTGTACAAAACAATTCCTATTTATTGGTTCCGGTACTCATGCCATTTTTTTTTCCTCATACACCATGTTGTCATTAGATTAAGCTACAAAAATGAATCACAGATTTGTTACTTTCAAGTTGGTCTCTCTATATACATAATACAGAATTGTATCCTATTGGATTGAATATACCTTTCACATATCAAGGAAAGAGCAAAAATGATTCCTTAAGACAGGTGGCTGCTTAATACAGGTTGATTAAATCTAAAATTGTAAAAATGGTAAATAGAAAATGTGGCTGTTTAAGACAATTGGTTGCTTAATAGAGGTGATCACTAATACAGGTTTGACTGTATGTCATCCATATTAACTCCACAATCCCAGGTGCGACACAGGTAACTCATTTTGAGAGATCATGCTCTTAGAACCATATTGAAGTTTTTTTTAGTTTTCCTCATGAAAAACACTTGTATAAATATTTGGACCGAGTTGGGCTCAAGCCCACAACTTCAGCGAAGGGGTAGGCAATACTTGGACATTGCCTTGGAACAATTTTCAAATTTTCTGAAGTTTCATTATCAATACACTGTATTAATTAGTATTAATTAGAATATTTACTGTGATACATGAGATTAACCTATGCATCTATAAGTACAACTACAGGCACCTCAGGTAAAAACAAAAACTCTATATTCAAAATGATCGCTAAATTATATTTTTTTAACAGCCAACCCTTGTCATAAATCTTTGGATACCGGCATAGCAAATTATCTACTTACCCATAAAATACTTATATGCTTACATTATATCCACATATATCCATAATTCAAGATATATAATGCTGAAATTCAGATTTGAAGTTCTTAAATTTGAACTAGAGCACAGTTCTAAGTGTATAATATTAAGTCAATTTATTTAAAACTATCAAATATTTATTATGGATCCATAAGTAAAGAATCGAGCACACTCATTGGAACACATACTTGAAGTGAATATATCAAATATTTACCCAACAACTGCAGAAAAATCTGCCGTTGATAAGGGAAGTGACATAAACACGGAATATTAGTCATGAAAAATCTGTCATAATGATAAGTGCAGTGACATGAACACAGAATATTATCATTAAAATCTTCAATTGACTCTTCCATGTTGTTCACAGCTTTAAACACAATTATAGCCAGTATCTTTGTGTCAATCTTTTAACTTGATATCTTAAGTTTAAAAGCTGGAATGTAAAATATTTCAGACTGTTATATTAAAAAAAGTTAAATTATAAATCAAATAACAACTGCTTATATTTGTTATCAATGATTTCAATAACATTAAGGGTTGTTGTTGTTGTTTGGTGTTAAGTATTGCTTTCAACAATTTTTCAGAGGAAGCTTCTAGTACCAAGTTTTATAAAAACTGTTAGTAATTTCTTAAATTTAAAGTTTCAGGTTATATTTCTTGAAGATGCACATTTGCATTATATAGTGTTCATAGATGTGAGATTAATTTGACAAATAAAATTCAAATTCAACAAAGCAGGTAGTGTAGTTAATAGAATGTTGCCCGTTCATGCTAGAAACTGCAGGTTCGATCCTCAGCTCAACCACATGTCTCTAAAAAAAAAAAAACACTCAGTAAACTCGGAACTCAAATTCAACCCAGGAAATGGTCTGGAGGATGGTTTATAATTATAACCTCTGAACTTACTTGGCAATCAAGCTAAAATGAACGAATATAAAATAACATTGCCATGTGTCCATTTAATCAGTGATTGACATTCTGTCAGAGAGAAATGTTTTGTTCATCAAAACAATCCTGTGATCAATGTTACGACTGGCAGTATTGATCAACTCTTTAGAAACCAACAGATCTAACTGTAAACAGAATGACAATATTGATTTCAAGGAGGAGATGTGTCAGGTATACTGGATATCAGGTGGCCAAGGTGCTCGTTAATATCGTTAATATCATATAAAAATAAAACAACAAAAGAATGAGAATGATGCAAAGCTGTTTCGAATATGTACATGTACAAGTAGTCTTATTTGAATATGATATTGTAATAGAACAGTGTTTTTGTTGAATTGTGAACTAAGGTTGTAAGTTTGAGTCCCGCTCACTATAATCTTTATGTGTGAGTCTGTCAGTTAATTTGGAAAGGATGGTGGTTTTAATTACAGTATATAAATTCATTCTGAGGTCTTCCTCAACCAATCAAACTGGATATGCTATATACGACCCGAAATGTGTTAAGCCCTGTGCCATTGGCATTTGTGGTCAAATAATACTGGTTCAAGAACTTGTCTGAGATCTTGTGGTCATATAACTGCGGTGCAAGTTTGGTTTAGATTCAATAAAAAACAGGTGTGCTATCGTATCTTCAAGGAAATATCAACATTTTCCCTATATAACTCTATGTAAAACAGTGACTCTTGTGGCAGCCCTAAATTTAACCCCAGGGACCAGCTTTCAACAGCCCTTTTAGCGGACCTCGATACAATGATATCTGTCTATGGCTTGAACTTTCAGAGAAAATGTTTTTTATAATTTCGCTTAAAATGTGCTTATAAGCCCTGTGGGGGCATTTGTGGTCGAATCATACTGGTTCAAGAACACGTCCGAGATCTTGTAGTTATATAAATGCTGTAGAAGTTTGGTTTAAAGATTGCTGACTGAGGAAGGCTCTATCCATGAACAAAAATAAATTAACATAGTGTCAAATTAAAAAAATAAAATCGACAAATGTATATACATTTCAAATGAACTTGAACCCTGACACCTGAAAAATTGCAGAGTTTCAGCAAATTCTAACCAGTGCTCAATGTGTTGCTTCCTACAACATGTATGAGCCACAGTGGTCCTATTCTCGCCATCACTCATTTGGTACACTGGAACCACACAGGGGTTATAATAAATCTAAAATTATGAATATGGCAAAAATTGATGAAATGGAAATGACACCCATTTGGAAAATTTCTACCTCTCTGCAGAGATCAGCACTGACCCTATTCAGCTGGGCCTGATTAGCTCAGTCTGTTACGTGTCTGACTATCAATCCAGGGGTCGTGAGTTTGAATCCCCCGCCCAGCAACAGTCTCTGTGATGATTGATATACGACATTGTGTCTCATTATCATTCGTCTCTCACCACTGATTCAAGAGGGAAAGTTATCAGTTACTTGCAGAGATGGGGTGTGCTCGAGTACTGTTTAATCCCAGGAAACAGTAGTTAGGTTAACTGATCATCTGTTAGCCCTCGATGGCATAAAAATGACGCTTAATTTTCAATCAATCAATCTGACCCTATTTATATGCAGGGTTGATATAGATAACAGAAGTTACACTTGATATATATATATATATATATCATTCTCAGTCAGTAACCAGGAGACTAAACATTTAGCCTTGAAATTGCTGATCTGTGCTGATTGTTGCTAATATGGTCTTCAATTCTTGTTTTTAGACCTAAATCTTCTTTATCATAAAAATTTACTGAACTAAGAGACTCAGATTGCAAGTATCTCTTGGACTGATCTGGGTCTGCATCATTGTATAAAGTATTACAGACAGGAACTGTGAAACTATATTGTTGTTGTTGTATGGTGTTTAGCATCGCTTTCACAGTTTTTCAGTCATATCGTGATGGTGTCTACGTGAGACAGTATTCTAAGCGCTGTCACACTGGAGTATCATGCCGCAGACACATGGTATGATACCCCACCCAGTCACATTATACTGACACCAGGCAGACCAGACCTAGAACTTTTCTCTAAATGCTGAGCATCAAGCGAGGAAGCTTCTAGTACCATTTTTAAAGTCTTTGGTATGACCTGGCCGGGAATTGAACCCACGACCTTCTGCATGCATGAAACTTTATGTATTTTATTTACATAGTTACGTATACATATACAGATGCTGGATCTGGTTAGCTCATCTGACTATTAAATCCAGGGGTGGCGAGTTCGAATCCACGTCTAACCACAGTCTCAGTGATAATTGATATATGACATTGTGTCTTAATGTGTCTCTCACTGCTGATTTAAGTGGGAAAGTTATCAGTCACTTGCGGTGACAGGTGTACTCAAGTACTGGTTAACCTTCCACTTCATATCAGGAAATAGTGGTTAGGTTAACTGATCATCTGTTAGCCCTCAATGGCATAAAAATGACGCTAAATATTAAAAAAAAATAAAATGAATACATTTACAGGTATTAAAGTCTGTGTCACTGGGTGCTTAAACACTTTCATACTCAAGTGGATAAACTTGGAAAAGAGAAAATCAATAACTTCAACCTATAACCAAATAGATTTCAAAGAATAGTGAATCCAAATTTCTGAATAATTTATCTCAAGTAAATGTTGATTTGCAGTCAAGTTGAATATGTTTGTGTATTTGAATTATCAAATTAAATGGGATGATATTTAGAACCTATTCAAATGCAAATAAAGAATTTTTTTTTTCCCATCAATTTAATATTTATATTGAAATCATTTATTTAATATAAGTAAATGGATAAGTTCTGTCTATAACGTTAACTATGAGAGGCCAAAATGTTGCTAGAGTGTATAATTCTTTTTCTTATTCAAACATTTGTGTTGTTAAATTGTACATAATTATGTGGTGTTAAATTTGATATTTATGTTATTCATTTTACATTCTTATTGTTAAGCTTGGCCCAATTAGCTGAGTTGTTAGCGCATCTGACTATCAATCCAGGGGTCGTGAGTTTGAATCCCAGCCCAGTCACAATCTCTGTAATTGTTGATATACGACATTGCATCTCATTATCATTTGTCTCTCATTGCTGATTCAAGTGGGAAAGTTATTGGTGACTTGTGGGGTGTGCTCGAGTACTGGTTAACCTTCCAGGATCCCAGGAAACAGTGGTAAGGTTAACTGATCATCTGTTAGCCCTCGATGGCATAAACATGATGCTTAATATTCAATCAATCAATCAATCTCATTGTTAAACTAAGAAAGTGTGTATGTGTTTTTTTTTGTCTTTTTTTCACAGCATTTCAGTTGTTTATTACACCTGATCATCATTTCTGGGATCCACTGGGCGGTTGACCGATACCAAACAAACATTATCTCTGCAAGTCACTGACTACTCCCCCACATATTCAGAGGTGACAGACACTAGCGGTTATAAAACAAAGTTCATGTCAATTTATCAAAGATGTTGTGGTCAAATAAGGATTCGATCTCCAGTCTCCTGGATTGACATAACTGACTAAGAAAGAATGATATGCCTGGCTTCATAAAAAAATGCAACATATATTAGATAAATCTTAAAAAAATAAAAAAATTGAAAACATTTTGTATTATTTGCTACAATAAAATTACATGTACTCCAATTTTAAAAGAAGGTTTGAGACAATTTTTATTTTATTTTTTAAATGAAGTTTAACATCACTAACTTATAATGTATTAACCCTTTGCTCCATAAGCATTTTCTTGGACTCTTCCAAATTGAAAGCATTAATTCTCCACGTATCAGCAATGGGTGAATTATGTTTATATTAACTGACAGAGTGGAAAACAGTGCAGGAAGTGATCAGATTGCTAGCAATCTGAACTCTTCCTGCACTGTTTTCCAACGCCTTCTGTGATTGGTGCGGGAGAATGCTTATCTATGGAGTAAAGGGTTAAATGTTATAAAATATAAAGCAGTGTTAATATTTGTGAAGGAAGACCTCTGCAAGTAATGGGCTAACTATCTCCCATAAAACTGAGCTTGTACTGATAACCTTAGCCGTGAGAGGTCAGTAATCTTGAGAAAATACCTTCATGGTAGATATATTTTTTCAAACTGAACACACTGCCAAGGTACAATAATTATAAATAAGAGCACCCCAAGTGGGTGCAGGTTTATCATAAACTTTAACCAGACGGTGCAGGTAACTTTTTTTAGTTGATTGGATCCATTTACTGAATAAATAGTATTACTGAAAAATAAAATAGATTTAAAAAAAAAATAAATAAAAAAATAATAAAAACTCGAGCAAAAAACCCAAAAAAACTTTAACCTAAGGTTTTAGAGCCCAAAGTATGGAAGTTCAAGGTAAGTTACTGATATAAATTGTTTCTATAACATAATATGAATGTGTTAAGTCAACATAATATGAGATAACAGAGAAAAAGCTGAGCTCAACATAAAACTCTAACTTGCAGACGATGACGATGATGACGACAATGACGACACCAGGGTCATGACAACATCTAAATATAAATATAGAATACACTCTAGAATGGCCCCCACAGTCTCTGTGACGACTGATGTATGACTTTGCCTTTCATTGTCATTTGTCTCTCACCGCTGATTCAAGTGGAAAAATGATCAGTACCTTGCAGAGATGGGTATAATTGAGTACATGTCAACCTTCCAGGATCCTAGGAAAGAGTCGCTAGGTTAACTGATCATCTGTTAGCCCACGATGATCTATATTCAAATATTCAAACAAATAAATCTATAGCACAACTCTATACATAGTAAGTCACAATAAATAAAACAGTCATAAATAAATAAACAACAGGAAAGGCCTCAAACCTGGTCGTAAATCACGCACTGTTAAGAATATCATCTATTGGTTTAGTCATATATCCCCAGATAACTAGACTTGTGTTATCCCACCACATAACCTGTGTTATACTGTATTATGCCTGTATCTGTGTATTGCAAAGAAATCCTTAATCTTGGGGATTAAACATTCAAATCAGGGACAGATAAACATGAAATGAAATCTGGATTTAAACACAGAGTTATTGGAAAATAATTAAGCACCACAACCCTAGGTATCACATATAGTGTTAACGACCCGTATTAGCTGTCAATCATTTGTATTGTATTGAATTGTGATTAGGTTTGCTTTTAATAGTTTACAAGTCATAGCACAATGTCGCAATGCAGTATCGTAGTAAAGACATTTGGCATGATATCCCACACAGTCACATCATACTGACAACAGCTTGACCAGTCCTAGAACTATCACACCACATTCATGGGCGTAGGAGTGTTTCAATTATTGGTGGGGGGGTGGAGGGGGGCCAACCTGAGAAGAGAGTGTATGGGGATGTACTTCCAGTCCTAAAGTATATGCTGAACCTGAATATTAGGGGGCCTGGGTCCCCTTGTACCCCAAGCGTCACCTCATATTGACAACATTTTGACTGACCCAAGAACTATCACATCACATACTCCAACCAGTCATATCATAGTGACAACAGTCCTAGAACTATCACACTGCAAACACGTGACATAAAATACTCCAAACAGTCACACGCTGACAAGTTGACCAATCTAAAAATTCTAAACGTTAAAGACCAATCGAGAAAGCTTTAAGTATCATTCTTTTTAATAGTTTGTTTGATGCAGGTAGTATTCAACCCACAATCTATAAATGTTTTGTTATGTATGTTATTTATTTTAATTTATCATCATTCCTGGAATCCCTTACATGGTCAGTTCATACTAATTCGTTTGAGCCCAATTACGAAGAAAGCTGAAGGCTAATATGAACCACTCTTAGAGTCCACTTCCTGCGTAGAACCAGTACCAAGTGTTGTTTATGAGAGGTGAATATATCCATATCAACATTCATTCATAGATGCAAAGGTTGATTTGATTCATGAACATGAATACAATATGCCTATATTTCTTTAACATGCTCAAATGAATAGATTCAATGTGATGGGGACTTGATCCCCGCCACTGATGTAATATTAAATTGGAGTCATGTTGACCAAGACCTGAGAGTAGGCAAGTTTTTGTTGTTGTGTTTAGCGTCACTTTCAACAATATTTCATTCATATAACATATTAACATATTTCATTTGTGTAATAGTCAAGTGTGACTGTGTCGACATACGATGTACATATCACAATGGTGTCTATGTGAGACATTATTCTAAGCACTGCCACACTGGAGTATCATGTCGCAAACACATGGTAAAATACCCCACCCAGTCACCTTAAAATGGTCCTGGGCTGACAAGACCCAGAAGTTTCCTCTTAATACTGAGCACCAAGCCAAGTCTATGGTATCACTTGTCCGGGGATCAAACCCACCTCTCACATGTGAGGCGGTTGCTCTACCACTATTCCAAACACATGGTAAAATACCCCACCCAGTCACATTAAACTGTGAGGCGGTTGCTCTACCACTATACCACCACTGCGAGAGTAGGCGAGTAAGTCTAATTGATTAAGATCTACATTGTTGGGCTCTATGTAAGTTAATCTTTATAAATGAAACGTCTGAATGACAACGGAATGTTACGAAAATGCTACAGCAAAAGGGTCATTCATAGAAATCAAACATTTTTTGTTACGGATTAAACATTGCTTTCAGTTGTGTTTGTTTGTTTGAATATTTAGTGTCATTTCTATGCCATTGAGGGCTAACAGATGATCAGTTAACCTAACCACTTCTTGCTGGGATCTTGGAAGATTAACCAGTAATTGAGTATACCCCATCTCCGCAAGTAACTGTTAACTTTCTTACTTAAATCAGCGGTGAGAGATGATTGACAATGGGACGCAAATATTGTTGTCAATCATCACGGAGAATGGCTGTATGAGAATTGTAACAATATGGTTACTTTGATAAGAGTTACCTTAAATTTGTTATTAAACTTTTTATTTTTTTTAATGAGGTTCAATGCGATTTTCAACACATGTCGGGTTACAGATGGCTTATCCAGTAGTGTGGGGGAAAACCTCCAAATCCAAAAGACATTAAACCCCATTCATTTCAAATATTTATATATCACTAAGACAAACAAAAAGATCATAGAAAGAAAATCAATGAAATTTTTTTTTTGTTCTACTTTGGTGAAATTCAAATACAAGATAAATTGAAATATGATTAAAATATGATTAAAATATGACTAAACCAGATCTACAATTAATAATCAATTATCAACTTGAATAAACAGCACAGCTAAACTTGGCAACATTCCAATCATTAACAGTTTTCTTATGTCTGTTTTTCAACTTCTACCTACCGTTTTAATTCCATCTCGTTTTGTTTTCACATACTGAATTTCATATTCCGGAGCTCTGGGAGATTTCCAAACCTCGCACACAAAATCTGATTTAGCAGAATTATCATAATTACTAGAGCTAGATATTATCGAAACATTCCGAATTTTTTCCCTCTTAATTTTGTCCTTCATATTTCCTGCTCTGTCGTCGCCAACCAAATAATACTTTCTGGACGGCATGTTACATTTTTTAATTGTCTTTTTCACAGCCAATATTATAACATACCATTATAATACCAGGCAGTACTATTCAAAAAATTGATCGTTAATGTAAACATTTACTCCAGTGTCGGGTAGCAAAACCCTGTCCTTTTCATAAAATATAAAACCCAATACACAAATCTATCTGACTGCCTAATGCGCTACCTTTGACAGTCAGTGTCACATACATGTGGAAACATGTCATCCACTCTATGTCTTCCAATACACAAAACTAATTAAACGTCTGATCAGTAAGAACAATAGACAGACAGTAATGAAGGAAGTATAGAAATATACAATGTACAGCTTGCACAAGCATACAATGCTGGATAATGTATTAAATATATACTACAACCAGATCTTATTTTAAATTTCATTTTAAATTTAAAATCTATCCAAAAATCAATATTCAAAATTGCAAGGTTGCACTTCCATTAATATTAATATCTTCGTTCTTTTCATTTTCTGATTGCAATATTATATGAGTAAATTTTTATAACACTGGCATTGAACGATATATTGTGTGTAATTTGTGGAAAGATTACTTGAATGCATTTTTCAGTATTTTCTTCTTTACATCTACAATATATTTTTGGTTATAATGAAAAAGTAGACGTTGAAACTTGCAAATCATTTAAGTTTGTATATACAGCACTTATTCAAAACTTCAACCATTTTTGAAATTCGTGTGTTTACCCAAGTTAAACATTTGGGGTCAAGTATGACATCTTATATGCCAAATATACCAATACATTCTCATGTCGTGCTTTTAAGAGAGATACACAGAAAGAAAGAGAGTGGCAAAAAGAGAAAGGGAGGGAAAAGGAGAGAAAGATGGAAAAATATAAATTTAAGTTACTTGCTTCATCCTTTAAATTTCTCTGGTATTTTTTCCACCCTCCCCCCCCCTTTCTCTCTCTTTCTCTTTTTTCTATCTATATCTCCTTCTCTTTCACACTGTCTCTTTGTTTGCCTATCTGTCTATCTCTCTCTCTTTACTCTCACTTCGACCCTCATCTCTTTCTCTTGTCTGTCTGTCTGTCTGTCTGTCTGTCTGTCTGTCTGTCTGTCTGTCTGTCTGTCTGTCTGTCTGTCTGTCTGTCTGTCTGTCTGTCTGTCTGTCTGTCTGTCTGTCTGTCTGTCTGTCTGTCTGTCTGTCTGTCTGTCTGTCTGTCTGTCTGTCTGTCTGTCTGTCTGTCTGTCTGTCTGTCTGTCTGTCTGTCTGTCTGTCTGTCTGTCTGTCTGTCTGTCTGTCTGTCTGTCTGTCTGTCTGTCTGTCTGTCTGTCTGTCTGTCTGTCTGTCTGTCTGTCTGTCTGTCTGTCTGTCTGTCTGTCTGTCTGTCTGTCTGTCTGTCTGTCTGTCTGTCTGTCTTTCCGAGCCTAATTGAGCAGCTTGTGTTTTAATTGTGACTCTCTCAATAACGATCCTAATGCATGAAGGGGTTTATTTACTTACACAACATTGTCTGACCACTTCTGTAAACATCAGTTAATCTAATCTTTCGTAAACTTGAACTTCAAACAGGTTAATACCAATAAAATTATATGATAATAAATAGAAGTTTACAGCAACATTGAACAAAGCCAAATTTATGTACATTCACATTCATTAGAAGAGGTCGATTTAAAATGTGTGATATTGAGCTCTTCCAGCTCTTTTGTATAGTTGACTTTACCTATGGTAAGACTTAATTTATACCAGTGCGTCAAAGTTCAAACAAGATCTTGTATGTGTTTAGATGAAATATTTGTGTTTCCCCAGGTCCCATGCATAATCAAGTGGCCTGCTCTTCAATACAATGTTTACGTACTATATTGACAATATACACATATATACAATATATACCCGGAGTCACAAACTGGATCAATGATTTCTTATGGCCACTGGATATTTAAAACCCTTCAATAAAATCAATCGTCAATCGTGAACCGATACTTTAAAACGTTGTTACCTTGATCGTAAAATTTAATCCAATCTGGAGCAATCATCAGATAATGGCGGCCATTATGAAATAAATCAATAGCAGGGCGCGGAGAATCTATTGTTTAATATTTTAATGCTAGGTCAGAATTGGGTGTACCATTGATTATGGTGAAATTTGTTTACCTGTTGCTGTGCAACTGGCTAATGTACTTAGTATCACTTGAGTGCTCTCCCTTGGTGAGGAAATAATTAATGTGTATGGTTTATGCGAAATATAGTCTGCTTCAATAGTATGCTGATAACTGATGAATCAAAGGTGAAAAGAATAATTTAATTAATTTTTTTCCATACCTATTATCAAGTCATGAAATGGATATCTCCTTTTCACTCTCAAATGAGATAAAACAAGGTTTAATAAAAAATGTTTTTGCAATTTTCTCAACAGCAACATATCAATATAGGTATGACACTCTTTTTCTAAACGATTGAATAGATCTAATTTTGGATTTTTTTACTATCAAATGATTACTTTAAGAGATTCATGCTTTAATAGATGTAAATTGTCAATAAACACAAAGACACTCGAGTATTGCAAACAATACTTAAGTCTCCTTTTGGGTCACAATTTTTGTAACCCTGAAAAAGTAATAAACTGATACGCATGATCTCCTTATTGCCCTCTATCTGGACCACCTGTTCCAGGTTGTATCTGTAATCTACCTATTGTGTTGCCATAGCAATCACAATTTCAGTCAAATGACCTGCATTATTCCCTTATTGCAGCCATCTATCTATCCACATATCTGTACTAAGTTTCACAAAGCACAATTAATGCTTTATTGTATTACCACAGAATCTAGTATGTATTTGTAATTTTACCTATTTTGTTGCCATAGTAACCACACTTAGTCTAGCTGGAAAATTGAAAGATTTCCAGTATCTCCTTATTATCCTCTATCCACATGCAAAGTTTCACAGACCTAGCTTGGATACTTTTTTAGTAATCTTTCTGGATGGACTAATGCTGGACGCCAGGCAGATGGACAGTGGGTTAACCTAAAGTCCCCTCGTGGAGCTTGTAGTGGACTAACAAGCGTAATATTGAGGGTCATTTGTTTGTTATAAACTGTCAATACACATTGTAATTCATGTTCAGTTTTGCACCATTACAAAAAAATGTCCTATATATTGTATATCCAAGAATAAATAATCCCCAACCTTAAAACATGCCCACCACCAATTTTTATAAAAACAAGAAAACATCAGTGGAACCGATAGATGCTCCCCAAGTGAGTGTTTGACGCTCAATTAAAAGGCCATAACTCCATAAAAAAATCATTGAACCGGAACACAAAAATATTATGCGCATCTCCACTTGGTAGTGATGCATCCTAGCAAGTTGTATAAAATTCCAACGTTGGGTTGTAGAGAAATAGAGCGGACAAGAATTTGGTCACAGACAGAATCAAAGAGCCATAACTCCGTGAAAAATCATCGAACTGAAAAAACAAAGACATCATGCACATCTGCACTTGGTAATGATGCATCCTAGCTAGTTTCATAAAGTTTCAACCAGAGGTTGTAGAGAAATAGGCTGGGGACGCACGCACGGACGAAGGGGCAACTATATGCTTCCCCCCCTTTGTGGGAGCATAATAAAAAAATGAATTACTGGTCTGGAAGTTGAGCTTTTATTCAAGTCTGGGTTAAACTTCAAAGAAAAAGTTTGAATTTGGTTTTAACGCCATTTTCAATTGATTCAGATATATATAGCATATCCAGTTTAATTGGTGGAGGAAAGACCTTAAAATGAATGTGTAGAAACACCATCCTTTCCCAAGTAACTGGCAGACTTTCTCACATAGTGTGTTTTGAGTGAGCGGGACTCAAACCTTAACAGTGAGAGGTAAGTGATCTTGGGACAACGCCTTAACCCTTTACTCCATAGATACGCGTTTTCCCGCACCAATCACAGAAGGCCTTTGAAAACAGTGCAGGAAGAGTTCAGATTGCTCATAACGAGCAATCTGAACACTTCCTGCACTGTTTTCCACTCTGTCAGTTAATATAAACATAATTCACCCATTGCTGATAGGTGTTGAATTAATGCTTTCAATATTAAAGGTGTCCAAAGGCGTCTATATGAAGTAAAGGGTTAAACCACTCAGCCATGGAAGACCCTCTAAACATTTTAAAGTTATGTAAATACATAATTACAAGAGCATATTTTATGGCATTTTACTCACGTTTCATAATACTCAGGGATTTTGAAATGCACCACTTACGTACAGGTATTTTTAGTGCAGAAAATGTCATCCGATTTATATGCGTTAAAAGTGTCATCTCTGTCTTCTACTGTCAAAATTTCACGACTGAGACTTGAATTTTTTATGCATTTTTTTTTTTCATTTTTCGAAGCTACCCCCAAAAATGAAAATTGGCAAGCGTCAATAATGACTGTATGAACCCATACATTGGTTTTTAATGCCTGTGAATTTTCACCTTTGGAGGTAGCGTCGAAAAACGGAAAAAATTGCACCAAAAATTCAAATCGGAGTCATGAAATTTTGATAGTAGAAGAGAGAGATGGCACTTTTAATGTATACAGACTTTCTTTGAAATCTGATGACATTTTCCGCACTAAAATTACCTGTATGTAAGTGGTGCGTTTTCAAAGTCCCTGAGTGTACAAATTTCAATTTTTTTGGCCCAAATAACCCAATAACACTCTTTTGTAAAATGCCCCTGCTTTTCCTTTGTAAAAGGTATCACACTCAACGTGTTTATTCTGGGGTATATTGTATTATCATAAACTATTATTAGGCAACACAAAAACAACAAAAACATTATTTCCCTCCATATTTTAATTCAAACATAACTACAAGAGTTTATGATTTCGCTTTTTTCAAACATTATCTATGGGAATGCTAAAAAATTGGACTAATTATAGCGGACTAATTATAGTTGTGATTAATGAACAGTATACATCTCTCTCATAATTATACACCTAAATAAAGTATAGAAAACACTAACACCTAGATGATTTCACTCAAAACTTTATAAAATTATGATATTTTGTTTTTGTTATTGTGGAGAGAAAAAAAACAAGAAAAGTAAACATGATGTGTAAAATTCTAAATTAAAATGTACTTAGATCTTTGATAATCACAAAATATGACTGAAGAAAAAAAATTTGGGACAATTTTTATTTTTTTAGGTTTAAGAAAACGTAATTCTCTGAAAAGCTGGTGAAAGGAACATGATATGTGTATTCCTTATAAATAAGTAAGTGCCATTTTTATACCGGCAAAAGTGACTTCCATTTTGTATGTTAAAAATTAATAGACACTAGAACAGTCAGAGATATACTGGAATATCTCTTTTGTGAGAAGTTCTCTCTCTAAACAATCAGCCTGGTCATAAAATATCAATATTTTTTTTTAAGTTTTACTTAAATATTTAAAAACTTAACTTACTTTTGACTGGTTACTTTAATATTCTTTAACCAATGCCAATGAAACCAAAAGCAATTCTTCTGAAGCCAGTCTAAAAATCATGATCATCTGGATGCTTTTCTTTAAATTAAAATGTTTAGTATTTAAGTACATACAGAACTTAAATATGTTGATGAAACATGAGACTGGTGGTTAAAAACCAACATGTGAAACATTTGATATGGATGTTAATTCAACCTAAAAACAATTCTAAGTCAAATCAAAATAATTAATAAAAGATTTTAATGAATAACTAAATAAAATTATCACAAATTTGACTGATTCCAGTATATCAAAATGACCTCCGATAGCATCTAATTTTAGAATGTAGCTCTCCAGAGCAATAATCTTATCAATATTTTCAAGTATCAAAATGGCTAATTAAGTCATGCATGTCATAAAAAAATACTTAACATGGGGGGGGGGGGGGGGGGGGGGGGGGGGGGTGGGGGGAAATAAAATTATATTTAACAGAAAACAAATAAAAGAAATATCACATAGATTTTCAACTTAAATCTAATAAAAAAAAATCTAGATACAATCTTTTAAAAAGAAACAAAAAATACATGTATTAATTATAAAATTATAATAGAATTTAAAGAAAAAAAGTATTTATTTCTTCAGAACCACGCATATTCATTTACACTACATAAAGTTTAACTATTTGTCACCTTAAGGTTCCAAAATGATCTAACTAGATATCAATTATGTAAATAGTTGGACCGTTTTTTATCCAAGGTGAAATATTTGTTTAGCGTCATGCCATATAAAGCGCAAAATTTATGTGTCTGCAAATATAAATATTATTAAGCACGGTGATATCTACGCACTTCTGCAGTTAATGGACGGAGAGCAGTAAAAACGTGCTGATATAAGTCATATTTTGATTGTCTACGGTGCTGCTATATTCAATTAAAAGCACACATCAAAGCACAAACATGATAATAAAATTGATAAAAAAGATATCTGATATTTTTTGTCATTAGACAACTTATAAGTCTGTGTCAAAGAAACAGAATCGGATATCTGTTTTGCCATTAGACAACTAACAATTGTGTGTCAATAAACAGATAGCCGACAAATTTTGTTGACATCAGGCAATTGAAAACGTCTTGTCAACTAAATGGATATCACATCCGATATAATTTATGTCAACAAACAATTGACAAATATTTTGTTCAATATCAAATGGATATGACAAATGTATTGTCAGACAACTGATTAGTTCACACAATTAAATTGAAATTTGGCAAAAATAAAAATATGACATATTCATATATCTGTGAAATGTGTCAACAAATGTCAAATCAACTTACTTTAATATGTCAGTTACAATGTCAATTACCAGTACATTGTCAACAAATGCATGGCTGACAAATGTCGCAATATCAACTTACTTTAATATGTCAGTTACATTGTCTTCAAATGCATTGACAGATATTTCTGACAAGCATTGTGTCAGTAAAATTTAGTTAACAAGTGAATTATAAACAAATATATTAGGTTTAGTTATTACAGATTGAGCAAGTACCATATTCTAGAGTAAGCATCTTAAATGACAACATTGACTGACATTAACCGACACCTACAGAAAACGCCATGACAACATTGACTGACTTTGACCGACACTAACAGAAAATATTATGACAATATTGATTGTCATTAAACAAAACTAACAGAAAACGTCATGACAACATCAACACAGACAGAATTTCTTAAATATTTAAACAATTAAAACAGTATAGAGGCCTATGACTGCACCCTGTTAAGTCATAGTCCAATTTAAACTTATTTCAACAGATTTAGAGACATAAATTTGTTTCATGAAAATTGATAAAAAAAATTAGCGTTGCTACAATGGATTATATCTCCAAAATATTATCCGAGAAATAATATTAAACTGATATTGTTCTTGTCAATTTTTTTCAGGATAGTAATAACAAAATAAAGCAAGAGTGGACATACGCTATACACAGGCTTATCACGTGGCTTTAGTTAACTCTTGATCCTGTCACCAGGCATGCTCTGACATGAAAAATTATTTAGTTAATTTGGCAAGTAGCAAAAATAAACTTTCACTTTCCTTATGTTTTCCTTCAAATTAATGTCTCAGATATTGCAACTGAAACCTACACAATTGTTGTTTTAGTCAAAGGGGTAAAAAGAATACTAGAGAAGAAACTTCCCATACAAAGTTTATTACACTTGAAATGAAAACACAACAAATGCTCAGTACAACATCGCCTTTTTACATTTTCCTAACCTAATAAACTTTGTAGAGTAGGGCACTATTCTAGTGTTCTCTATTTCTTCTTCTGAGCTACAGATAAGTAACTAAATTATCACATTCAGTATTATCAGAGTGGTCTTATTTACTGTTAGTATTATAAACAAGCAGATAGCATATGCATTGTACTGTGTCTCTGTGAAGAATACACAATCTACATCTAGAACAAACACTCTGTATAGGTTTAAATAGGTTATTATAAGCAAAGACAAATGTATTTTTTCTCAGACTAGACTATTTTGCTATGACAAATTGATGAATGAATGACATTATCTTTAATGGTCCTGTAATCTTTCATCATAAAATGCCATGTCCCCCCCCCCACATCCCCCCCCCCAAAAAAAAATCAGTAAAACATAAGTTTTTTTTACATATTCATTTTTAACTTCTCTGCATCTGATATGCAACCCTAAATGGAATCTTATGCAAGTTATAGTCTGAAATTCTGGTGAACTCTCAGCTACAGTTGAGGATATCAGTTGCTGACTTTGTTAATTAATTTTACAAAAAAAAAAAGGGAACCAGTAGCTGTGTTAATTACTTCGCAATTGAGATAAAATAAATTAGTATAAATTGAAAAATAATTGGCTGACCCTTTCAACTCCTGTATATATACACAACATTTTACTTCAAGACATAAATACCTCACCACAAAATGACCATCATGCCACAGGACCATGTAAATTATAATGACCATCTACTGAAATGATTGTTTACGATAAAATATGAATAAATATATAAATAGTAAAATACTGATTATCTAAAAATCAAAATAAAAAATTCTTATAAAATATAACAATCTAAGTATATCTACCGTACATCAATTATATTCGAATAATACTGTATAGTATATTAAATATAAACATATTATGCTAGGGAGCGATGGTCCAGTATTGATGTTTCCCTGATATATTAATCCTTGATTGATACACATAGTGACAATGTTTAAATTCAGTTCCAGTGACAAATTGGATATTTCTGTGGAGCTTTTATACAATATTTAACTCTAATAAATCTTTATCACGCTATTGAAATTTCAATGTCAATTTCAGTCAAATTTGACTTTCAAAACTGACAGTTTAAGATGAAGACAAAAAGAGAACCTCAATAAATTTTCAATGATAGAAATATTTGTTTTAAATCATTGGTTGCTGAATTAAGTTTGATAACATTAATTCTGTTCAATTTTATAACAATGGAAGTGGTTATTGTTTAATTATATTACAACCCAGGTTTGAGTGTGTTCTAATTTTCTCTCAAAATGCAGATAAACATTTATTTTAAGAAAACACGGTATATCTCAGTGACATATATCATATTTTCAGTGACATAAATTTTATCATACATGTATATTTCAGTGACAATTGTCATATATTTCAGTGACTCTCATTGATTTCAGTGACACAATTCTTATGAAACACCATTATACATTCACAGTAATTAGTCTACAGAAAAGTAAAATAATACACAATATATTAAAAATCAGATTTATTTCTACCCTAAATTGCAGAAATATCTAAAAAAATAATCTCAAGCTTAAATAAAACACCTACTGCTGATTAAAGTTGGTTAATATAGCTATTGCAAATATGAACATAGAACATAACAACGAACTATTACTAATACTGATGTAACCATTCTATTCAAATATAATGACAAATGAACCCTTCGCAGAACTGCAATATGTTACAATATATAATTGTTTAAATTTTCTGAGTTATTTTATCTTAAATTCAATTTTTGATAAAGGCCATGAACTTTCACACCTATTGAGTATCAAACCGTATTGAAATATTCTCAATATCTAAGGAATTATATTGATACTTTGGCTCAGTGAAGTACCTGGCAATGTTACATAGTCAACCATTAAGTGACATACCTGGCAATATTTCATGGTTAACCATAAAATGGTGTACCTGGCAATGTCACATGGTTAACAATAAAATGATATACCTGGCAATGTTACATGGTTAACCATAAAAAGACATACCTGGTAATGTCACATGGTTAACAATAAAATGACGTAGCTGGCAATGTTACATGGTTAACCATAAAATGATGTACCTGGCAATGTCACATGGTTAACAATAAAATGATGTACCTGGCAATGTTACATGATTAACCATAAAAAGACATACCTGGCAATGTCACATGGTTAACCATAAAGTGACATACCTGGCAATGTTACATAGTCAACCACAGTGACATACCTGGTAATGTCACATGATTAACCATAAAAAGACATACCTGGCAATGTTAATAGTCAACCATTAAGTGACATACCTGGCAATGTCACATGGTTAACCATAAAGTGACATACCTGGCAATATTACATGGTTAACCATAAAATGATGAACCTGGCAATGTCACATGGTTAACCATAAAATGATGTACCTGGCAATGTCACACGGTCAACCATAAAATAACAAACTTCCTAACATGTTTTGGAATGCAACACAATGGGAATGGAATGTAATACATCAGGAATGGAATGCAATACATTGGGAATGGAATGTAATACATCAGGAATGGAATGCAATAGATTGGGAATAGAATGTAATACATCAGGCACGGAATGTAATACATTGGGAATACATGTACGAGAAGTAAATGCAAGCACATGATAAATTTGTCGTGATTAACACTTTATCACAGTTATATCATTAACAACAACAAAAAAACAACAACAATTCAATCTTAAAACATCAGAAAACATGTTATGATAATTATTCCATGAACTTAAAATTATAAAAAAATGCTACCCCTCACCCACTATAACAAGTACATGTGCTGTGTCAGTGAATTTTCTTTAAATCTCTTCAGGCATATCTTCACTTAAACATGACAATCTGAGTTTATGTAATTCTGTGCATGAAATATAATATTTTATGGTTGCTAAGCACTTCACTAAAAAAACACAAAATCCATTTCTTTACGAAATCATTATAATTATATGTAATTCGGTTTTGATAAAAACATGGGATACGTAATTGTAACAAATACAGTACCCCATTCCATACCCGATAAAAACACAAAGTGCATTGCTCCCCGTTTATTCACTATGCCCATCCCTTGCATGTAGACTGGGGTACACAGTAAGGGTTGGGTGATTCTTTTTCATCCCCCCCCCCTCTCTCAAAAGAAAAATTTACCATAATGGTAATTTAATTTTCTCGTTTTGTAAAGTAACTATCAATTACTAGCAATAAGAGCAAAGAAGTGGATTTAAAAATAAATATGTTCTTAACAGTACTTAATGAAGAGGCATTAAAAATAAATATAAACAACCCAATATTTTATACATGTATGGGTTGGTTTGTTTTGTTTGTTTGTTAAACAAAAAAAAGGAAAAATAAAATATTTATAATTACATAACAGAAAAATGATTTCTGGGTATATATGGTATATTGCTGAATAAAGCACCATTATCATGCCACTATGTTTTACTGGTTATGTTATATATAATAAAGTAGTATGGTCAGGGCAAACAGTCAGAAAATATACATAAAGGGTCTTCCAGCTGGTTGGATTTATTATTTTACAGTCAACCCTGTCTTAAGGAGTCACTAAAGCAAAAAAACAAAACTGACACCATAAGGCAGGTGGCTGCTTAATACAGGTAAATTAAAACTAAAATTATAAAAAAAATTGTATACATATACAAAAAATGTGGCTGTTTAAGACAAGTTTTTGACATATACAACAAGTCCAGCACTTGACCTGGCATGGGTTGTCATTCATCCAATCAGTGATCAAGATTGTTTCTAGAACAGGCATTTTCCTTAGACAAGCTGAAGATCTCAAAGTTAACACTACATTGTATTAACTTGGACCAACTTGGCCAGTGGGTAAAGCAATAGTCATTCTCGCACCAGGTCAATTAAAACCAACCAGCTGTACATATTATTTGATATAAACTCATAAAGATAAACATAACTGACTAGATGGTAACAATAGTCATAAAGCTTAGTCATATAAGTTTAGTCATAAAAGCTTAGTCATATGAGCTCATAGCTTAGTCATATGAGCTCATATACATGTGATATCTGAGAAGTATACAGTGGAATACAAATAGAATAGCCATGATACAGGTGTACATCTGAACACATAAGACAACATAGAAATATCGTGTACAAACTCGCTATCGCAATTTGTAACAATACATAATGATAAGGTATTTTATATTAACTTACTAGAAAATAAGTTATTCTGATATCAATATATACAATATTTTTTTTAAATTTTAATATAGATAATTATATCACAGAAATTTAACTTTTAACTGAATAGTATTTTTATTTTTTTGTTAAAATTTTCGTTAATCACATTTTTATTTATTTGTAGAAATTAAGTCTTTTATCCATTCCTCTTTCAAAGAAGAAATTTTCAGAAAAATAATTTTTTGCGAAAAAGTAGGATATTTTCAAAAGCAAAGAACACTTCCACTTTCCTGAACATAGGCACATATTATTTCTTTGTGTTCAGTGTCAATACATGAAATGAAGAAAAAGAATGTAAACAGTACATGTAAACAGTAACTTGTATTAACTTGTATTAACTATTCTAAACCATGCAATGCATGCTGGGTACTATGATATACAATGCGTGTAACATAAAGGTTGAACTGCGGGTGTTTACGATACATCAGACGTCTCGACTTCAAGATGTCGGTATTACCTCAATACTTCCTTTTGGATTTGTATGGTGAGAGCTGCGCGAATTTTTCGAACTGCGCGAACTTCGAGAAGATATGGAATCTTTGGAACGAGCAGACAACAAGGATTCCTTTGACCTTGAGAACTCTTTTGACCTTGCCGACAGTCCCGACACATTGCTAGCTTTGTCGTCATACACTGTCAACTCATCGTCATCATCATTGCCATAACCAGGGTTTGCAGCTTTGCGTAAATCTTTCGACTGCTGTAAAAACCGTTCAGCTTTTACAATCTCTTCGTCTAACAGCAGGATATCCTGTTCGTTGATAGGCCAAGTGGCCTCCTCCAGGGCCTTAATGAACCAGCTGCGGTTGTTTATGAAAGAAACCGGGCCTTCCTCGTCTCCAAATCTACAAAGTTACCAATATATTAGGTCAATATATAACAAAAGTACACTGTATACGTAGTAGATTGTATATACATACAGCACACTGGTAATGGAATTAAGCGTGCTTGCATGAGAAACTGGTTACCAAAAATAAGTATCTGGTTATAACTTTATAATCTTCTTCAATTATTTTTTTGTGTTGAATAGGGTTGAACAACATTTTCAACACATTTCAGGTAATATATGGCATATCCAGTTTTATTGGTGGAGTATCACCTCAGAATTAATCTGAGAAGAACCACAGTCATTCCGCAAGTAAAACTTAAAATTTTTGGAGCAAGCAGGACTCAAACCTACGACCTTAGCAGTGAAGGTCAAGTGATCTTTAGACGATGCCTTAGACCTCTTCAATTATAAAATGTGCATGAAATCACATACAGATAGCAATGGCCATAAATGAATTCAAATGAAATTTTGATTATTTTGAATAAACTATTTTTTTCACCTACAGTAAAAGTGACCTTGAACATTGACCCCCCCCCCCCCCCCCCCCCCCCCACCATGACCGTAAACTAGCTTGTACTTACTCTTCAACTCTGACCTCCTGTGGTACAGCATCCCAGACGAGACAGTCCAGTCTTCTGTTGTACATTTCTATAGCTTTCTCTAATTTCTCCTCGTATGCTTGTAGATTCACACCATTTGGATTAATCAGTTTGATTGGTTTTCTTGGTTGGTTAGACACATGAGCAAGGGGCAGCACCTGTCAAAGGTTCAAACAGCAACGTTAAGTATTTGTGTAATATTTAATCCAAAATAGATCATGTTAGCTGACATAATATTACAGTTAAGCCTGGGTTAGTGGTCACCTCTATTAAACAACCTCTTGATTTAAACAGCCACATTTTCTATTTACAACTTTTATGGTTTAAGTTATAACCAACCTGTATTAAGCAGTCACCTGCCTTTAGGGGTCATATTTGATATTCCCTTGAGTGACTGCTTAATATCATGGCTCACTAAAAAAAAGTTTTCAGTTGAGTACACAGCCTTCTGTTCAGGTGCAGAACCTAAACATTTCAAAGGTCAAAGTCGAACCGTTCAATGCGTTCATCAAATACAGCTCACTTGCGAGCATCGACCTGACTTCTCATATTAAGTGCAACAAATCAACTTCGAATACTGGTCTTGAGGATATAAAACATTTTTCATGCTCAAATCCAATATCCCAAACACAAAGTTCACAAACTTGACTCAGCCTCAAATTTGGAAGAATAAATGCTAATTTGAGGTAGACAGTTACAGATATTTACATCTATTTTGTTGTTATGAGTTTGTTCATTTTTTTTAGTTGAACATGACCTCTTTTAGTTGAGCATGACCTCTTTTAGTTGAGTATGACCTCTTTTAATTGAGCATGACCTTTTTTAGTTGAGCATGGCCTCTTTTAGTTAAGCATGAACTCTTTTAGTTGAGCATGACCTCTTTTAGTTGAGCATGGCCTCTTTTAATTGAGCATGGCCTCTTTTAGTTAAGCATGGCCTCTTTTAGTTGAGCATGACCTCTTTTAGTTGAGCATGACCTCTTTTAGTTGAGCATGACCTCTTTTAGTTGAGCATGACCTCTTTTAATTGAGCATGACCTCTTTAAGTTGAGCATGGCCTCTTTTAGTTAAGCATGGCCTCTTTTAGTTGAGCATGACCTCTTTTAGTTGAGCATGACCTCTTTTAGTTGAGCATGACCTCTTTAAGTTGAGCATGACCTCTTTTAGTTGAGCATGGAACAAAGGTTTATAACCTCTGACCCAGGACTCAATCTTGTCAATGGTGGCACATGTCAATCAGACTTCACCGGTTTAAACCAAACCATTAATACTGACTTGTATCAGCCATATAATTTATTAATCATGTTTTTTATAATGGCCTGATGCATATACAACATTACTGCAAAACAATGTTTATAAAATAATTAGAGGTTGTGAGTTTGATCCCAAGCTTGATCAGTTGGCCCCTCCAAAACAACACACAGTACTGTTTCTACCCAGGAAGACAGTTAGCCAGATGCTAAAAGACATTGTTTTCAAAACAATATGGGTGGGGGAGACAGTAGTCCAGTGAATAGAGTGTTGGCCACTCATGCTAGAAGTTGTAGGTTCAATCCCCAGCTTGATCCATTGGCCTCTCCAAAACAACACTCAGTACTGTTTCTACCAAGGAAGCAAACTCAAAAGCGGTTCATATAAGCTCTGAGCTTATTTTACGATCAAGCTTAAATAAATTATTATAAACTAAAATAAATCAAGAGCTGTCAGAAGACAACAAAGCTCGCCTACAGGATAAAACTCACCACCCATGCAAAGATTGAGATTGGAGGCAAACACCAAAACTTAAACGCAACAAGTTTAACCTGGGTGTCTACAGACGCCGCCGACGCCAATGCTGGGATCATGGCAATAAGATGGTCACTCATGCTGAGGTGATCAGCTCAACAATACAAGTCAAACATTTAATATTTGAACACAAGGAAATTTCTTTATGAGAGGTTTACAACTTGTTCATGAATAAGAAATTCAGCCTACCTGATCAAAAACTTTAGCAAGCACATGTTTGTCCAGTATAGGGACATATGTTGACTTGTGTGGTATCATGGTCGGGGCCAGGGCATCTAATAATGTTAGTTTCTTAGCAACCAGTCCATGCTTCTGTAACCACTGCTTCGACGACACACTTCGCACTCTGGAAATGAAATAAACAATTTTATGCTATTGGTATAAACTCTTATCAGAGAGGTATAAACAGAGATAAGTAACTGCAGGTACTTGTACTCTTACCTGAGACATATAAACAGAGATAAGTAACTGCAGGTAAGTGTACTCTTACCAGAGACATATAAACAGAGATAAGTAACTGCAGGTACTTGTACTCTTTCCTGAGACATATAAACAGAGATAAGTAACTGCAGGTACTTGTACTTTTACCAGAGACATATAAACAGAGATAAGTAACTGCAGGTACTTGTACTCTTTCCTGAGACATATAAACAGAGAGTAGTAACTGCAGGTACTTGTACTTTACAGATCCTGAACCAATTACCAGATTTTTGTGATTTTTGTATCAAAATAAATGTCTTCATTGTAATTTTGGGTATCCATATTAATGAAACTATCAATAAATGATAACTGGTAAGTCAACATTTTTATCAGTTTTACACATATCAAGCAGAGTAACTACCAAAGTTTGGTTATAACAATCATCACATAATGTGGATTTATTTTTTTAATATTAATTAGTCATAGTTTCAGTTTACTCCACCACTTTGAAGAAACCATCTCCAAACTGTGACAATACGTGTACTGGTTAAGTAGGTATTACTTACAGAGGTCAATTTGTACTGGCTAACAGGTACTTTTTTACATTGGTCAGTTTGACAAATAGACCTCCAAACTCTTCAAAAAGTCAAGATAAAATCCATTTTGTTCAAGCTATTAAATTTATGCTATCTAAAATGATAATATAATATGGTGATTTTTTTATCCCATACAACAATCAGAAACAAAACACGACACGACTGCTGTGTTCTTAAACACTACCAAAAATATAAATAAACCTGTTACCATGTTGATTGAAACATAAACAACTTTTCCTGGTTTTTCAGCAAGTTTAACATAACTAATATTAAAAAGGTTGAGAGCAAATGCTCACCAAAATTATCAGGGTAAATAAAAACTTAAACTTGACTTGAGAGCAAATTTTACCTGGAAAACTTTCGTCTTCTTCCAGCGGCTTTTCTTGCTCGTTCTTCTCTCGCTTCCACTGTAAAGGAGAAAAAAAAACATTTTAAAAGAGGTACACAAATAAGGTACACAATTATAATGCTAAAAACACACATCCTTGGTTGAACACTGTCCTCAATGTGTACAACTTGTTATATTATGTTGAATATTTTAGTTATACAATTCAATGTACTAAACTTAATTAGAAAGTTTTATAGGGTTTTGATTCGGCCCGTTTGAAGTATTATGAGAAAATGAATGTGGTGCTGACCAACAGCTGTTTGTATCACTGCCAGGACACATCAATCATCAGGCCCCAGTTTCACTAAACATCTCAACTTGAGATTTTCCTCAACTCAAATTTTTTAACTGTTATAACTTCATTTACATTGCTCATTTTGCATGTTATTTTATACTAATGAGTAAAGACGTGTTCCGACTTTTCTTATGTGTGGTCATTTAACCCTTTGCTCCATAAACATTTTCTTGGACTCTTCCAAATTGAAAGCATTAATTCACCACATATCAGCAATTGGTGAATTATGTTTATATTAACTGACAGAGTGGAAAACAGTGCAGGAAGTGTTTAGATTGCTCATTATGAGCAATCTGAACTCTTCCTGCACTGTTTTCAAAGGCTTTCTGTGATTGGTGCGAGAAAAAGCGTATCTATAAAGTAAAAGGTTAAGATACGATCCAACTTTAATTATATGTGGTCATTCAATGTGTAATGCTTGATTTATGATTTAGAGAAATTGAGAATTTTGAGTTAATGAAAATCTCAGCTTGAGATGTATAGTGAAACTGGTCACAGAACTTTTTCAGTATTTGAATTCACTTTAATTCATGCATCAATTTCTAACTTATACTTTTTCTGTACTGCTTACTGTTTCCCCCAATACCAAATTGAGGTTACTCAATTAGCATCTTATTTTTCAATGCTCAAAATGACTTGCACAGTAAAATGCTTTTTCAACTGCCATTCATATATCGCTAATCAGTTATTTTATCATGTCATCTGATACCAATGTAATTCATCGCCAAAACAAGAGTTTTACTTTAATATTAAACACAATAAATACAGAAAATTTTTAAAATAATTTACCATAAAATTTAACAATTTTACTATTTACTTATATAATAATGATAACAATAATAAAGAAAATGAAAATTTTCTCAATTCCCAATAATTAGTATTTTTTTTCAAGAGTGATCAATATATTAATATTCACTAGCAAAAATAAACATATCTTTTATATGTAGTACATGTAATACGAAATAATTTACAACAAAATGCAAGTTTAAACATACACGAAGCACACACCTAGCTCAAACAGTTTCCAAGACAACTTGAAAACAAGCTCAGTACAGGTTTTATAAAAAAAAACTGTCAAAAAACACAAACAAACATGTAGACACACCTAACAGTAAAATTATTCTTCCAAAGTTTGAGAAACGTGTTGAGGAGTTTAGGTTAATAATGCTTGGTCATGCTTGTCAAATTTCCTTGACCACAGCTGCACACCGAGAACATTTGATATTTAACACAAACATTCACTTTTCATTACAATACATTATCACACAATTTTTTAGAAGCCAGATGACAACCCAACATTAAACAGTAAAAATACAAAAAGAAACAAGCTGTGGTCATTTCTGTAAGCAAGCAAGGTAATGTAAGGTTGTGTAATCCAATAAATTAAATTTTAATATTGCAGTTTAATGAATAAGCTAATTTCATCCTGTATAACCAGGCCGAGTTAGCTCAGTTGGTAGCACTTCTGACTATCAATCTGGGTGTCATTAAGTTCGAATCTCCGCCCAGCCACAGTCTTCCTGATGATTGATATATGACAATGCACCTCATTGTCATTCCTCTCTCACTGCTGGAGACGGCGGCGTGGTCTAGTGGTAGAGCATCCGCTTGCATGCGGAAGGTCGTGGGTTCGATCCCGGCCGGGTCATACCAAAGACTTTTAAAATGGTACTAGAAGCTTCCTCGCTTGACGCTCAGCATTTAGAGGAGAGTTTTAGGTCTGGTCAGCCCGGTGTCAGTATAATGTTGACTGAGTGGGGTATCATACCATGTGTCTGCGGCATGATACTCCAGTGTGACAGCGCTCAGAAAACTGTCTCAAGTAGACACCGTCGCTAAACACAATATAACAACAACAACAACAACTCTCACTGCTGATTCAAGTGGGAAAGTGATCAAGTTACTTGCAGAGATGATTGTGCTCGAGTATGAGTTAACCTTCAAGTATTCAAGGAAAGAGAGGTTAGGTTAACTAAACCTCTGTTAGCTCTCAATGAGATGACATTCAAACAAACAAACAAATTAACCTATGTGGTCATTTATATTCAGGTTCTGTTTACAGTTAACTACATTTTTACTGTTTTCCTGATTTTATATTTTAAGACCAAGGCAGATGAAGTTCATATAGATAAAGCACGACGACACATTGAATAATGTTAATTTGAAAAATCACTTCATAGCTAACAACTACAACAAATACAACCTATGCCAACCACTCGTGGAGACATGCCAAAATCCTCCAGGGCTGTAACACAAAATTCACTCCATTTTTATACAACTTGGTACAGTTTACAATATATCAGATTTGAAAAGGATTTTATAAATAAATATCGAAATTCCTGACAAACAAAACATGTACTAAGTCAGTTGACCACTCATCTGATTTAATATTTGCACTTTCACTGATGGGACTTCAAATTTGTGTCTATTTTTAGCAACAGCAGCCATTTTTGAACAAGGCTAATGAGAAAAATTAAACAAGAACAAAACTAGAATGTATTTCAATGTGTTTCTATGCGAACATAGTTTTAGAGTATACACTACCATTATTAATTCCTTTAATCATATTACAAATATGAACTCTTCCTGCACTATTTTCAAAGGCCTTCTGTGATTGGTGCGGGCAAATGCATATATATATGGAGTAAAGGGTTAAAATACATCTATCTGTTCAATCCAATAAAAGTCACTTTTATGTTACCATTTATGTCTTATTTGCTATACTCATCTGCTGCAAGAAATCTCAGTCCCTAAGAACCATTTAGAAAATATGTTCAAATTACATAGGACTTATTTTTTAACACAAATATTTTGCTACCATCACCAAAAAGGGACGCAACTGTGTAGTGATACATTCTAGGTGACTACAACAGATAGATGGGACAAGTATTGAAAGACTAGCGGGTTCTACTTGTAAGCTTATATCACACAAAACTAAACATTGCACCTTTCTTCACAACACGTGGTGCCAAACCAAAGTCCTCAAGCACTGTACAAAAGTGAAATAAAGAATACAGAATAATATCAGAGAATCACTACAAAAAAGAAAAAAGAAAGTAATTTTTTTTAAGGTAGTAGGAACTTTTGCAAAACTATAATGTTGAAAACATTGGAAATAAAACAAGTTGTAAAAGAATTTTGAAAAAAAAAACAACTTTGTGTTCTAATAGTTTAGGTTTAGGAACTTCTTGCAAAACAAATATTTTTGTCAGCATATAAACTGATTTTAAGACCCTGAAATCTAAATTAAGGAGCAATCATTCATGTTTGATATACATGTAGTTTTTTACCCTTGTCCTTAGCCCCAAAACCCTGATTATCTGCTCAGTTTTAGTGTTTAGGAATTGGAGGAAAAATAGAATCCATTATCAAATTGAATCAGCAGGGACCTTTAGATTCATAATCAGAAAATAATCGAAGATTTCTTAAAACAACAAGGGTCCGCTAGAGTCCAGTGATTTAAGATTTTATGATAGGTTGGTAAGTCATAAATTAGTTTAGTTTAAACTTAATAATTTACTTTGATTGTGAAACTAAGTACAACTTAGACAAATCACGCTTGAAGTCTTCCTGGGTAGAACCAGTACAAAGCATATGCAGAAAAAAAAATTAATGCTTATGGACACCACACATAGCTGTGGCAGAGGATCAAACCCATGACCCTCTAATCATGGGTTCGTTGCTCTACCACTGAACCATGCATTCCATTAATCAGTTAGGCTCACTTTTTTATATTTTGCTGATTTACTGCATGAGCGGACTTTAAAGTCTTATTTATGCTCTCAACATTTATGTTGTCTATTATAGTTCTTCTAACACAACCTGTTAATAATAGTAAGTTTCCTACTTTCACAGTACAAACCAAATGAAATAAAAACAAACATTTTCAAATATAATCAATTTCATTATAGATAGTAGAATAGCATTTTCGATTGATTATTGATTATAATCAGCATATCACAATCTAGTTCTTCTATAGATTCACAGAATCAAAAATAGTAAGTAAGTAAGAAGGAGAAACTAGTATATATCTGAATTAACTAATTAACCAAAACAATGGAAATAAAAAAGAAAAGTAAAGATAAAGAACTATGTGTCAATATGAAGATGTTCGGGGTTAATATGTCTCACCGTCATCACCGTTGGACAAAGCCTTCAGTTTCGCTGGAATCACAACATGTTAATATATGGTACATTCAAAAGTTCTTAATTCACAGGAATGTATTTTTGCTGTTGTTTTTTCTATCACACAGTAACTGTACCATGTTTATGTGAGCAGAACAGCTTTTTAGGTAATTTCACATGAGTGACCTAACCCTATATAGTGATTACTTATTGAAATATTGCGATCATGTGACAAAATCATTAATCACTATTGCTTTTCAAAATTGTGCTTTTTTTAAATAACACTTAATTACTCATTTCAAATGTTTTGAAAAGTTTTTTTTATGCAAGAAATCAGATTATTTCATTAAATGTTCAACATTCAACATGTTTTGAAAAAATACAAAAAAAAACAAAAGGTAAGTTTTCTGAACTGCTGTGTTATCCGACTACAATCTGCAATATATTTGGTACCCTGCTCGTTTTTTTTACCATTTCTTCATTCAATGTGCTCTTTCACTCAAATATTGCATCTTAACACAATCAAACAAGCAAATCCAATCTTAAACCTCCATTCCCTCTAATTGCCACCTCCTTTATAAGACATAACCATTAGACACTTTTTAAAAGCAGTCAACTTGTTTAATAGTTCTCCACTGAATGTGTTCAAATAATTCACAAACTTCTATAGATGGATAGAATACTTTTATCTACTGATAAATGCTTATAAACCAGCAAGACAATTATTAATATGTTGGCAAAAAATATATTTTTAAAAAAATCAATGTTGCAAAACGGATTTGAATATAAATATTACAGTTCGAAGCAAAAACTCAATAAATTTTTTATTCTATTTTTTTAGCGGAACTATACAAATCTTTTAACAAATAAAACTTCAGCAATTTAAGACATAATTTCCTTGAAATGGTCTCATTCTGTAGCAAATTTCAATCTGTGAAGTAAAAAGTAGAAAGAAATATGATTTGTTTTTCTTGGATGAAAGGAAACTGATCAATTCAAAATGAGACTTCATGATAAAGGAACTAGAAACCTTATGACAAACTCAATGGTAAAAGCGATGTATGTAAATCTTCTTGTTTCTCACCTTGAGCTAGCTTCTTCTGTCTTTCAGCTTGTTTTTCAAATAGCTGTCTTGTCTCCGGTAGTAACCACTCGTCTGTAGAGAAATTTCCGCGACTGTTCAGTGTTCGCAGTAAACTAGTTCTTGTGTGACCTTTCAATAAAGATAAGGTATGTTTTATAAAAAAAATATATTAATAGAAAGCTTACATATATAAACGACTCTAAACAAACTTGTATGAAAACTTGTGTTTTCTCAGGTGGTTTATTTCATCTCCTCTTGGTATAATCATCGATGGAAAATGATTTTGAAGGTCGAGTCAGTTTTTTACAATTAGTAAAATTTGAAGCTCTGAAACCTGAAACTCCTGATTAGCTCAGTCAGTAGTGCACCAAACTATAAACTCATTAGTCATGCATCCCGACAACATTCTCCGTGATGAATGATATTTGACATTGCGTCTCATTGTCATTTGTCACTCATTGCTGATTCAAGCGCGACATTATCAATCACTTGCAGAAAGGGGTGTGCTTGAATACTGATTAAACTTCCAGGATCCCAGGAAAGAGTGGTTAGATTTACTGATCATCTGTTAGTCCTCCATGACATAGAAATGAGGAAAAATATTCAAACAAACTGTTTTCCTTTATTAGGTCAATCATACCTGCTGCCAATGGTTTCATTGGTTTTGCACTTGTTGGTCTGGCACTTCCGGGACGTTTGGACTTGGCCAGGGTGAATGCCCTAGATTCCACAGAGGTTGTGATCCTGGGCGGAGGAGTCGGGGTGAATTGTCGATCTGGAGGTGCACTACTGGGACGTGGAGGGGGTGTGGCAGAGCGATACAAATCTTGTGGGTCCATGGAGGGAACAGCAGACACTCGGTCTTTCCTTGGCATTGGATGATTCCTGGAAATGACAAAATAAATAAAATATAGCAATGACAGAACTTTATTCTTCCATGCAATGCTTTAAATCTTTTTTATGGTTCATTTAAAATGGTTCACCAGATCTCTATAAACATAGACCAACAATTATTCATAATATTTTCATATTCATCCAAATGAACATAACTAGGAATATTTAATTAGATAATTTTTTTACATTAGCACATAAGAGCAGGAAGATTACTACCTCAGCCAACAGTATAAGGTCATATCTATAATATTTTATTAGCAAACAGAGAAGACCCTGATCTGGGTCTACTCTGTTTGTAAAGGTCGTAAGAAGTCATATATATGGAGTAAAGGGTTAAAGCATCTAAATGCTATAAATATACATGAAGGCACATAGCACCCCGGTACTCCAAGAGGTCGATATTTTCCAAGCACTGACAGTAGTTTATCCAATTTATTTATCTAAAGAACTCCCAAACTTTCTCAATCGTAATATCACTTGTATAAATATAAATCCTACAAGTCTATCTGAAAATAAAAGAGCACAATTTAACACAATGTGTAGCCAAACTCTATTAAGATAGATCAAATATGTGAAATATTCTCCTTACTTGCTACATTTCTTCATTGTGTCGATCTCCTTCTTCCAGGAGAGTTTAGCACACTCATCACGCAGTTCGGCAACACGATCAAGGTCCTCCAGACCCTTGCTTAGCTGGTCCTTCAGTTGACGGATATCTTCACTCTAGAATATATTTAACTGGCCTTATTTAACCTAGTTTTAATTCATCTTGTGGCTGTTACAATGATTTAATGCAGTATAAGAAAAATCAGATAGGGGAATATCTTGTATGTAAGTATAACTGTTACATAAATAAAGACTGTTATATAACAATGTAATAGAAAAGTTAGATTCAAAAAGTCAACTGACCTCCCATGACTCTGGCTGACCCTCTGGATCGATACCTTTCTCAGAGAAGTAGTGGTACCTGCCCCCTGTAGCACGTGCCAAGTCATACATGAACTGGTTCGCCTCTGTGTCGTTACAGTTGAATGAGATTGTGTGCACTGGAACACTGTGCTGCATCTGGACCTGGGCTATAATGGATTTGGGGGGCTGAAAAATATACATATATACATTTACTGCATGTCTCTGATTACGAACAAAAATTCAAGTTTCATTTGCTGGGCCTGCTTATCTCAGAATTTTGTAATCATTTACTAAACTCTGTAGCCCCCAAACATGTCTAAATCTTATACTTCTAAAGCCTAAGTCAATTATTACAATTGTAATATTGAGCTTTTTCATTTTTTAATTAAATGTTTGATTTCCGGGCAATTAAAATTTAAAATATTTTGCATAAGATATACTTGCCACATTCAGTATCATACAATACATTAAAACAATTCTTAGATGAATATCTTACAATCTATTAGTCCAATCTATGTATATAACAAGTTTGATTTAGATTGAGTGAATCTGAGGCTTTGTATAAATTACCTGATCTGGTCTGCCGTCAGTTAGAAGGTATATAGCCTGTGTGCCTGGGTCACCTAAAGCATGTTGAAGGGCTGCGTATGTATTGGTGGAGCCCCAGCAAGACAGGCCCTGAATCCAGCGCCAGGCCCCCTCCAAACTTGTCTCACTCACATCAACCAATCGGTTCTGCCACACCTGGGCTTTTGAGTTGAAGGCAATCAGATTGAACTTCATCTTGTGTCTCAGTTGTTCCTGAATAAAATATATGAATTTACGAACACATACAAACATAGAGAACCGTTATGAACATTTATTGGTGTCCAGTTCTACAGAGTTTATTAAATTGATGGTTTTATAATCAAAGTTACAATCTTAATAAGACAGCCTAGTGAATATAACAGTTTTTTAAAAGTCTATAAACAAAATGATAATTTGATTGGGTGTCTAATTCAGCCGAGGTAATAGTACTTTGACTTCTTGACACAAAAAATGGAGCTGCTGATCTTGACTTTAATCTCAGGCTATAGTCCTTTATTCAGTTTTAAAAAAAAATCCAAAGAAATAATTATTTTATGATTAAATAAGTATTATTTCAAACATTTTTTTTTAAAATTTGAAAAACTAAATTCCGAATATACTTTGTCCATATATTTCTGTTGTATGTATAAAGGGTTGCTAAGACAATAATGAGTAGTTAGTCCATGAAGTGGTTAACTATCTATAAAGCAGTGTATTATCTTACTTAGTAGCTCTAACACAATATAATGTATGGTTACCTGCATGAGTAGGAAGAGTTTATCTTTGACATATTGTATGCTGGGTACCATGGACTCTGAGGTATCTATGATTATGTAGATCTGATCTTCAATTAGAGTACCAAACAAGGCACGACTCCCCTGGTTCAACCAGTCAATCCTGTAAACAGACGAAAAGCATTACAAGCAGGATGGACATGTAGTGGATAGTGTTGGGTGGTCACGCCAGATGTTGTGGGTTCAATCCCCAACTTGACCCGATGCCTCTCAAAAAACAACATTCAATACCGGTTCTACTCAGGAAGCGGACTCGAGGGCAGTTCTTATAAATGAGCTTTCTTCGCAACCAAGATAAAATAAATTAGTACTAACTAAGCACCATCTGTATCCTTTTCATAAATAAATGTATTAACAAATGTAAATGACATTCATTTTATATTGAATCATACGTTATTGTGAATAAATATGTTAAAATGTTTACCACTGAACTCATCAACTAATCTCACAATTATTCATCAAATTTTTTAAAAAAAAGCTTTCATCTGTATAATCAACTTTTCTTAACCGTTATAGGTTTAAAATTATCTGTACCTGTTCTGTATAGCTCTTAGTGCTACAAGCATTTTCTGTTCGTAGTTTCTGTGTAGTTCCGGTGTCACCTGTACATGGACTACCTTCCCATCTTTCCATCGGACAACAGGAAACCTATCACAGTACTTGGCATTCACAAGCTTCCTGGTACGAATCTGAAATTATCAAAACAAAAGTGGAAATACCGGAAACTCTTTCTAAATAAAGCACGGAGAACTACCATTTAGTTTATACTAATAAACTTTAGCATGAATGCCAAGAAAGCTCTTCAGTCTGCTTCCCGGTTAGAACTAGTATTGACAATTGGTTTTTGAGAGGCAACGAGTCGAGCTGGGTAACAAACCAACAACCTGCGGCATGAGTGGCCAACACTCTATCCACTACACCATCGCCCCACAACTACCATTTATCAATATCTTAAATAGCTTATACTTCATAATTATACTAAAATATATTTTAATTTCTCTATTGACGCTAATTTTTTATTTCAGAAATAAAGATAGTTTGAGTCTTCTCAAGAAGAGAAATTTATTTTTCATTTTTGGCACAATGATATTGGCTTTCTAGTTAATGAACCAAAAGTCATATCAATATATGGTTCTCATATGTTCGAGAAGGCTTGTATTACTATAAAAGTAACTATGTTGATATTCTTACTGCATCAGTTTGGTACTCATCCATTGGTTCTCTCTGTACGTCTACCACCCCGTCCTTGTGATGGAAGGCAACACCACTGAGGATGTCAAACAGCTCTAGTTTGCGGGCTGCGAGCCCGTACTTCTCCAGCCAGTGACGGGAGCTCATATACTGCTCATTTATCTTGTCAGCTTGAACCACTGGGGCCAGCTCAGAGTCTGTAAAAACAACACCAAAATATATCCATATTGCTGATATCATACTATAGATATTTTAATTATAAAACAATTCTCTGTCTGGCATGAAGTTCTGTTGACATAACCAGCATAACAATATTTATCACATAATTGGCGGTGCAGTAGTGTAATAAACCCATGACATATTTTTATATTAACCTAGTGTAATTTCACTACCGAGTCATCGTTTGGTGTTTTCTGTATAACTCGACTCTCATACGTAAAATGCCGAAGTGCTTTCCTGCTTGCTAGTACTTATAAATGACACTGATTTGTTATAATATTTTCAGACGTTACATCATACCATGACTGACAGCTTGTTTAATAAATTCAATAATAAATGAGTACTCAAGTATGATCCTTTATTAAAGAATGATCACCTGGAAGTAGAGTATTGCTCTATATTTTATTTATTACTGATACAAGAGATTTCCCAGCAGGCAAGACATATACATTTATCAATGAGCAAAATACAACATGCATCAGTAAATGGCCTAGAATACTCATTATTACTAATTACTTAACAGATTAATTTAAACAAAGATAAATATTGACAAGAAACTATTTTATTATTTTATCAACAGAAAAATGTTTATCAGTTTTCAACTACAGAAAAAATGTTTATCAATTCTCAACAACAGAAAAATGTTTATCAATTCTCAAAAAAAGAAAAAAAACATTTATCAGTCCTCAACAACAGAAAAATATTAATCAATTTTCAACCACAGAAAAATAAACAACTTAAAATTCCATCCAACAGCTTGATTCTGTTTATCACCATTTTGAATGCCCACACTTTACGTTATTTAACTTCTATCTGGTTATCTTTTTGCCAATTATATACCAATAGTAACAACCATTATTAATGTAAACAAATTTCACAACAAATTTCATGTATGCAACTAAGTTGATACTAATTTATTTTAACTCCACTGAAAAGAAAACTCAGAGCTCATATGAACAGCTTTCGAGTCCACTTCCTGGGTGGAACCAGTACTAAGAGTTAATTTTTTGAGAGGCATTGGGTCGAGCTGGGAATGAAACCCACAACCTCTGGCATAGTCAGCCAACACTCTATCCACTACACTACCGCTCCACTTGATGCAAAATCAAGCATTTAATATAACCTCTATTTAAAATGGTAATGGATTAATATCTCAATGTTCACTGACAAACAAAAAAAGAAGTAAAAAAAATAATAAGAAAAATTCTACGTAAGACATGGCTATTATCATTACAATGGAAGCATATAATATATAAACACAGCACACATCTACAGAAATCAGTAAAGCTGTCATGCTGCTGCCGAAGATGCAGAGAAACATGCCAGAGGTATCATCAGTTTAGTTACGGTAGGAGATATCATTATTATCATTTCATTATTACATGTCATTATTATCATGTCATTATTATAATACACCAGGTAGACATTTTCCAAGGTATGAATATCATGAATTTAGTGTCGGACACCAAACATGGAGGTTTTGAGATGGAAAAAAATAGACATTTGTACAAAGTGGGAAAACAATCTGTGAAAATTAGTATAAAAACCACAGAAATTCTTGTAAACCGTGGAGTATTTGGACATTCCATGTATGTGTTTCATAATCCTTGGAAAATATTATACAAACATTGGAAAAGTATACCCGAGATCATATCATTATTTCATGATTATCATAATAACACATGATAGCAAGAGGAACTTGTACAGCCAGTAAAATAAATAAAAAAAAAATGAATATGGAAGGGAAAAAACTAAATGAAAAAAACATAAAAAATAAATAAACATTAAGAACATTATTCTAAAAAAATGAAAAATAATATTAACAGGAATCTGCATTAAATGTTCTCTTTAGTGGTATAACATCCAAGTCCTTGTCCATTGGCAGACCCAGGGGGAAAACAATAGGTCTGGATCCACCCTCCCAGGGTTTCCAAAATATTGCTAAAGTCAATGTTTTTACTTAACTTATCAATAGCACAACATAGCTTAGGGTGGAATCAGATCGGGGATGTGCAAACAAGAATAATGGAGATAAATATAATGCTCAGAAATTTAAATACCACAATTCAAATCTGAAACCATAACATTCAGTGCCAATACGATTATGCAGGGATAGGTAATTGTCTATATGTACAGCCCCACCAGCACCACTACCATCCCCAGTAACACGGGCGCATGTGCCAGATACCAGAAACAGTAATAACCATAACAACCAAAGTAACATGATAAGCTCCAACTGCAACTAGTTTTCATTCAAACACAATTTATAAGTGTAACACCTGGTTCTGTATTATTAAGCATCCTTAAGTATAGATTTTATAGAATTATTAGAACCTGTGCCATACATAAGCTCTAGTATGAATATTTTATTTAACATAAATAGCATGATTCATTTTAATGCAAAATTTTCTTTGGTATTTTATTTCATTATTTTGAAGCAGTTATCATGCAGATATTACCCGGCACCCACAGGGGGCCTGGTATTCTAAATACTTCTCTAAAACAAAATGGTAATTATTATTTACAGATTTTGAATTACCATCAGTATCTCTGACCATACGCTATTCGTTTCATGGATATTTGTTGGTCAACAGCTAATAAATGTATGCACATATATTATACAGAATTGCCATGGAGACAGAGAAAGGTAGCTGGTAAATTTTCTTACATATTATTTTTGGACAGAGCTGGACTCAAACCCATCACTCCAAGTGGGGAAAGGACAAGGATCTGAAACAGTGCCTTTGCCCAATTGGTGGCTGAGGACACTTCTGTGATATCCAAACCTAAGCTGATTGTATTCTATGTCTAACATACTACATCAAGACCATCTGGGGTTGTTGTACAATGACCTGTCACAGATTGTCAATCAAACCTGTCGATAATCCAATCAGTGATCAATATTGTTTCCATGGCTTCCATTTTCCTTAGACAAGCGAATAGTCTCAAAGTAAACACTACATTGTATTACATTGTATTTACTTGGACAAATAACGCCATGTGGCCAGTGGGCGGAGTGATGGTCACTCTCCCGTCAGGTCAGTTAGTGTCCAGTATTGATATAAGAATATAAGATAATGTTATTAATAGATACAGTGATATACACTCATGATGGTGTGCAAGATCTACTTGTTTATAGATGACCTGCATACGGTTGGCTACCACCATTGAGAGGAGCTCTCTGATTGGTTGGAAAAAGTAAAGGGATGTTCAGGGCATATATTTTTATAGTAAGCTTATTTCTGGTTGGATGAAAATGTCAAACTGGCAAATGATCACAATAAATTATAAGTTTATTATGTTTATATCAATAAAAAATTAAAATTATGTTTCTGTGACTGACTAAATTCATTTTATTAAGGAAGCTGTATGGAAAGTAAAATTGGTGAAATTTAATTTTTATTTCATGCTGAAAGTGGGGGTACCCAACTTCAGGGGACAAAAAGTGGTAAAAAGTGGTATTTTTGACCCCATTTTGGGGGCAATTTTATTTGAGTCTAGGATAGTACTTTAATATGATGTATGACTTTTTGGTCCACGAATGGCAGAAATAGTGAAAATTAGGTCAAACGTTATAATGTAAGTCTATGGAAAACGCAATGGTGGTAGCTGACCATGTATGCATCTTAAGTAATACTATATCAATCATAATTTTTCACAATGTCTGAAAAGTATTGGTGTCTTTCATGCTGTGTCTATGCAGGAATCCAGATATCTAATATGCCATTGTCAGATATTATAGGTTGCTACACATTGTAGTTTAATCTAGGTGTCTATAACATAGTAATAATTGTGACAAAGCTATACATGATAATATGTCTATGTGATGTACCTAATACACCTGTTTTTCTTTTTTCTGAAAACAATATAAACATGAAAATAGAAATCGAAAAAAAAAGAAATATATTTAAGGTAAAAATGAAAACAGAAATTAATCTAGTTACAGATAACAAAATCATCAATAATGGCATAAAAAATACAGAAGAAAACAGAATAAGGAAATATAAGGGATAAAATCTTAAAGAAATGGAAAAGCCAAGAAAAATGTTTGCTAATGCTGTCTGTTTAAAAAGATTGTCATTTTGAGCCTAAAAATACTTTACAATACTCAATATACATGCATGTATAAACAACTTTATGTGTATACAGATGACCATAAAACTTTCAAAATTTCAAAATTTGGAATTAGCATTAAAAATGAAAAAATAATCTAAATTAATTGTGAAATTAAGCATATAATAAATAAAATTTTAATCAATTTCACTCCCAACAAAACAAAATAATCAATTTTCCTGACACTTCAAAAACAATATAATCTTAAATTCTCATTTTTTAACAGGACAATTTTATTATACAGGTTGTTTCTATAGTGCTTTACAGGGTGTCTCAAGTTGTGATTTTTGAGGTTTGTGTTTTACACTCAAAATGGCTGTTGATATTTAGGCTCAAAGTTAGAGCAGACAGCATTAGTGCATGATAAACATGTGATATATGTATACTGGTCCCACAAAACTGCAGTAAGATAAAAAAAAGATACAGAGCAAAGCGAAACAAAAAGGTTCTACGAGCATCAGATATATCTGGATATGAGGAATTGGAAAAACTTACAGTGAACATCTATAGTATAAACAAATGGTAAATCAGTGAAGCACAGTATAGCTACAACCTAGATATCAAATGTAATTAGCAACAGCAATATGTATATATATATATAGTTATCAACAACAATACATATATACATATAGATATCAACACCAATACATATATATATCAAATGTAATTAGCAACAAACAAATACCAATACATATAGATATCAACATCATTACATATAGATATCAACACAAATGCAAACACATATAGATATCAACACCAATACATATAGATATCAACACACAAATATCAATACATATGGATATCAACACAAATACATATAGATATCAACACACAAATATCAATATATATATATATATATCAATCAATACATATAGATATCAACACAAATACATATAGATATCAACACACAAATATATATAGATAACAACACACAAATATATATATATATATCAACACACAAATACCAATACATACAGATATCAACAGCAATACATATAGATATTAAATGTAATTAGCAACAGCAATGCATATACATATATATATATATATATATATATATATATAGATAGATAGATATATATATATATAGATAGATAGATAGATAGATAGATAGATAGATAGATAGATAGATAGATATATATATATATATATATATCAACACCAATACATATAGATATCAATATCAATACATATACATATAGATATCAAATGTAATTTGCAACAGCAATAGGTATACAGTCATTGGATATAAAATGTAATTTGCAACAGCAATAGGTATACATAACTTAAAACACCAATAGGTATACATATAGATATCAAATGTAACTTGCAACAGCAATAGGTATACATATAAATATCAAATGTAACTTGCAACAGCAATAGGTATTTATATAGATATCAAATGTAACTTGCAACAGCAATAGGTATTTATATAGATATCAAATGTAACTTGCAACAGCAATAGGTATACATATAGATATCAAATGTAACTTGCAACAGCACTAGTTATTTATATAGATATCAAATGTAACTTGCAACAGCAATAGGTATACATATAGATATCAAATGTAACTTGCAACAGCAATATGTATACATATATATATATATATATCAAATGTAACTTGCAACAGCAATAGGTATACATATAGATATCAAATGTAACTTGCAACAGTAATAGGTATACATATAGTTATCAAATGTAACTTGCAACAGCAATAGGTATACATATATATATCAAATGTAACTTGCAACAGCAATATGTATACATATAGATATCAAATGTAACTTGCAACAGCAATAGGTATTTATATAGATATCAAATGTAACATACAACAGCAATAGGTATACATATACATGTAGATATAAAATGTAACTTGCAACAGCAATAGGTATACATATAGATATAAAATGTAACTTGCAACAGCAATAGGTATACATATAGATATCAAATGTTACTTGCAACAGTAATAGGTATACATATAGTTATCAAATGTAATTTGCAACAGCAATATGTGTATTGAACAACAATCAAATAACCTGCAACCAATTTGAACGTACAGCCACACTGAATTCAAATAAATTATGAACTAAACTATTTCGTCTTGTTCTAACAAATAATGATGACAAATATCCTCTACTTTTTCATGTTGTAATGTCAAGCTGGAATGCCATGCATACAAAATACAACTTTACCTTTCATTTCATCATGTATGAACGCTTTATTTTTTTAAAATAAAGTCTTTATCAATCATATAAGTACATGCTTTGTCAATCACATTGTCATATATACTCGGTAATATTTCGTAACAGAGTCGATATTTTTTGATGATAAAATACTAGATATATTTTGACATTTATATGTTTATTTTAATGTAATGTTAATGCACCTATTACCAAAAAGCAATAAGTGTAGATAAAATAACTTTTAAAAAAAAAAGAGCAAAACATAAAAGCAAAATTTAAGTTCTCTGGTAGAAATGGACAGTGATTGTACTGTAGCAAGATAATTTGCCATACAAAATATTGATGAAAAAAATATTTTAACAATACAAGCACCTCAAATGTGCAAAACCAGAGAAGGTGTACAGAAAAGTGGGTGTATAAAAAAACTATTTTATTAAAGACAGCACTAGATGAAATAAAAAAAAGCTATTTAAAATTCATAATTTTTCAAAATATTAAGACTGTTTTCTTTTAAGTCAGGCATTTTCTACACAAAAGAAAAAGAACATTTCTGCAAATATAATTATTTCTGTTTACTGCAATGCAAGAAGGTTAACACGCTTGTAATGTAGGATGTGGTTTTTATTATGTCAGCACTCCAAAAGAAAAGATCTAAAAAATGTTGCCCCCTTCTCTTATTTAATAAACTCAAAATAAGAACAATACTCAGTTCCATGTATTGTTAAATATCAATCTTGTTTCTCCCCAACATTATCAATCTAAAACTACTTTTTTCATTTTATGCTAAATGGACATAAAATAAAAATTATAATTATTGTTCCTTTTATTTTAAGAACACTGTCAGAAATAGATACAATGTGTATCTACAAATCCTTTTTTTATTTTATATTAAATCAACATAAAACAAATAACAATTTTACATAAATTTTCCGTCCTTTCAAGTATTGTTTCCCTTGTTTCAAGTAACATTTTCAGAAATATATTTCATATCAATCTATAAATCCTTTTCATTTTATGTTTAATCGACATAAAATTAAAAACAATTTTTTATAATTTTTCCTTCCTTTCAATTATTGTTTTCTTTTGTTTTTAGCCATATTACAGGGCATACACTATTTGGAGCACTGGCCTGCATTGTTAATTAAGGTTCTTAGCCAAACTAATTAAGCAATTAGACACCAACTTACCTAGTGTGATATTGGGCTCGGGGGTGATTCCTATCAGTTTCTGTATTTGAATCATGGTGTTGCGGGCTTCTTCCATTTCCTGAAATAGCACGATGACATCTTCTCTTACCCCGGCGCCAGGGGGAATGCCCCCAAATGTTTTGCGTTTGAGAACTATATTGGCACGGTTTGTGTTGGGGTCGACGGGGAGGCCCTCATAGGAGTCCATCTCCATAATCACAGAATAAATGTGGAACCTACAGCACAGAGGTTATTGTAATTAATAGTAAGTCACATTAAAAATATGTGAACAGGAAATTAGTATTTTGTAGCAACATGCATGTTACGAAGTATCACTGACAATATTTTATGATTCTTTAACATGCTCAATTAATTTCATAATACATAATAATAATATCACAATAATAAAAAGTCACATAAAAGTACATATAGACAGGTACATGAGAAAGAGAAATTAGATTTCTTTATTTTGTATTAATATTATTAGGTGACTGACACAGCAAACATAAGGCTGCAATAGCATTTTTTTGTGCAAAAAAAATAAATCTAAATCACAGGTTACACAACTAGCACATTAAGTCAATGTGAGAGGTTGTTACGAATAGATGACGGTTTTTGACATTAACATTAAATCAATTTCACATGCATATAACTTCATTGGTATTTATACAATCAGTTATATGTGGGCACTTGGCAATGATATCATTTATATGTGGACACATGGCAATGATATGAGTTATATATGGGCACTTGGCAGTGATATCAGTTATATGTAAGTACTTGGCAATGATATCAGTTATATTTGGACATTTGGCAAGATATCAGTTATATGTGGGCACTTGGCAATGATATCAGTTATATGTGGGCACTTGGCAATGATATCAGTTACATGTGAGCACTTGACAATGATATCAGTTATATGTGAGCACTTGACAATGATATCAGTTATATTTGGTCAAATATCAATAATATATACTATATGTGGGCACTTGGCAATGATTACAATTATATTTGGTCAAATAGCAATGATAACAGTTAAAAGTGGGCACATGGCAATGATTTCAATTATATGTAGGCACTTGGCAATGATATCAGTTGTATATAGGCACTTGGCAGTGATATCAGTTATATGAGGGCAAACAATAGTGATATATATTATATGTTGGCACTTGACAATGATATCAGTTATATGTGGGCACTGAGCAATGATATAAGTTATATGTGGGCACTTGGCAGTGATATCGGTTATATTTAGTCAAACAGTAATGATATATACTATATGTGGGTACTTGGCAATGATATCAGTTATATGGGGGCACTTGCCAGTGATATCATTTATATGTGGGCACCTGGCAATGATATCAGTTATATGTGGGCACTTGACAATGATAACAGTTATATGTTGGCACTTGGCAATGATATCAGTTATATGTGGGCACTTGACAATGATATCAGTAATATGTTGACACTTGGCAATGATATCAGTTATATTTGAACACTTTGCCATTATTCAGTTATATGTCGGCACTTGAACAATTATATCAGTTATATGTTGGCACTTTGCCATTATTCAGTTATATGTCGGCACTTGGCAATGATATCAGTTATACCTAGGCACTTGGCAATTATATAAGTTATATTTGGGCACATGGCAATTATATGTGGGCACTTACTTTCCACCAGCAGAGGTAGCAAATTCCCGGAGGAAGCGAACTGTGTCTGAGTTTTCACAGTTATATGATACAACATGGATCGGAGGTTTCTGTTCCAAGGCACACACCTGCAACAAAATCATTTAAATATTCATGATACATGCTATAATGAAATTCAATATTAAAGTTTAACTGGCTTATAAATTATAATATAGAACAATGATAAAACTCATGGTTAACAATGACGAATCTGTTACAAACTATTTTATATAAAAATGACAACTTACCTTTTCCTTGAGCAATTGTCTACAGGTATCTACAGAGGACCCTTCTGTGAATAAATAGACAGCCTCGTTCTGAAAATACAAAACAAATATCCCAGAATTCAACATAGCATAGAACAATATGAAATGGACTATTAAAATATACCAATATTTGTACAGAATATGCAATATATTTAAATTCTCTATTTAAAGAGATAATAACATGTAAAATGTGTTTGTGTACTTTTTCATCCTGCTCTTTCATTGTGCACAAGGATACCAAACAAGTTTTAATGAACTTTAAAGGAATAAAGTCTCTATTATAGGTCAAGTGTCATTGTTTAATTTAAGTGGGGTGGTAATGAAGTGAATATAGTGTTGGCTGCACACAATAGAGAATGCCAGTTTAATCCCCAGCTCTACCTGATGGCCTCTAAAAAAAATTAAACATTAGGTTCTGGTTCTAAGCAGGAAGCAGACTCGAGAGGGGTTCATATAAGGTCTCAAGTTTTCTTGTCAATCGAGAAAAAAAAAGTTAGTTTATACTAAGCAATAGGTATGTCCTGTCTTTTGTGACAGAGAACAAAAGCTACACAATGGACAAATGGATGTTCCTTCTGTGCAGTTGAAGACATTGAATACATGACCTACCTGTGGATCCTCAACAGCTCTCAGTACTGCTTCCACGCAGGCTGTGTTTGACACTCCAGCCAGCCTGTCAAGGTCCCACAACCACTTAATGGCACCCTCTACGGTGTCGTGTGTAACAGGCACACAGTTCTCCTGGTACATCTTGATATCATCTCCAGCCCTGGGGTAATAAAATAGCACATTCATCTACAAATATTTGATTTGTTTGAATATCTATTATCATTTGTTGGTTTTAAACTAAATGCACTGAATTAATTTGAAATTACAAGCATATTATTAAATACTTGTTATACATAAATAAAAGGCCATATGAATTAATTTTAATCATTTTAATTAATAAAAAAATGGAGGAAAAGTACCCACGTCATGTACCCTTAAACATCTTCCGATTTTTACACCACTCCATACCATTAGGTCACATGGGTTTGTCACCTTGTTTTTATTATAAAGAAAGCCCTTGTAAAGCATGCACATGAAACTAACCTGATGAGGTTAAACTTGGCTACTTGTGTCACTTGCTCGTAAAGCGTTCTCTCCAGCGCCATTCTATACAAATCAAACTGTTGGGGCGACATGTTACGGATGTCGAGTACAACTGTTAAACACCTCTCCTCTATCACACCAAATAAGCGGCGACTCTCTGATGTCAACCATTCCAGACGGCGTTTGTACAAGTGGATGGCCTGTTGCAAGCGGCTTTCTATCTGTTTCAACTTATCCCGTCCGCATGTCACCTGATTGCGAAAATGTAAACAATTTCAAAATTTACAGTGTAGTAAAATCTTTATTTACATTTCGCGATTTTTCATATAATGTATCTGTTTGTCCGTACATTTTGTATTTGATAAAATTACCTATCTTTAAAGAACATGTATAGACATGTAGAGCCATGGTATAGTGTATTCGGTGTTACTGCTCATGGTAGATGTAGTGGGTTTGATCCCACACTCAAACTGATGGTTCTACCCACGAAATGGACTTACAATGTACAGTTTTTCTATTCCCAAACAACTTAGTTACATTGTACCCCACACCCCCTCCCACCCCCACACCCAGCAACTTACATTGTACAGTTTTTTATTCCCATACAACTTACAGTGTACATTTATCCTATTCCCCAACAATTAGCAGTGCACAGTTTTCCATTTCTCCAACAACTTACATTGTACAGTTTTCTATTCCCCAACAACTTACAATGTACAGTTTTTCCATTTCTCCAACAACTCACATTGTACAATTTTCTATTCCCCAACAACTTACAATGTATAGTTTTCCATTCCCATACAACTTACATTTTACAGTTTTCCATTCCCCCAACAACTTACAGTTTATAGATTTCATTCCCCAACAACTTACATTTTACAGTTTTCCATTCCACAACAACTTACAGTTTATAGTTTTTCATTCCCCAACAGCTTACTTTTTACAGTTTTCCATTCCACAACAACTTACAGTTTATAGATTTCATTCCCCAACAACTTACTTTTTACAGTTTTCCATTCCACACAACTTACAGTTTATAGTTTTTCATTCCCCAACAACTTTCAGCACAGTTTTCCATTTCTCCAACAACTTACATTGTACAGTTTTCTTTTCCCCAACAACTTATAATGTACAGTTTTTCCATTTCCCAACAACTAACAGTGTACAGTTTTTCCATTTCTCCAACAACTCAAATTGCACAGTTTTCTATTCCCCAACAACTTACAATGTACAGTTTTCCATTCCCCAACAACTTACATTTACAGTTTTCCATTCCACAACAACTTTCATTTTACAGTTTTCCATTCCACAACAACTTACATTTTATAGTTTTCCATTCCACAACAACTTACATTTACAGTTTTCCATTCCACAACAACTTACATTTTACAGTTTTCCATTCCCCAACAACTTACATTTACAGTTTTCCATTCCACAACAACTTTCATTTTACAGTTTTCCATTCCACAACAACTTACATTTTATAGTTTTCCATTCCACAACAACTTACATTTTATAGTTTTCCATTCCACAACAACTTACATTATACAATTTTCCATTGGGCTTCATCAACTGGTTAAACAGACCTTCTGCGTACCTTGATGCCACTGGTCTTTTAAGTGTCCAGTCAAAGTCTGAAATTTAATGAAAAGTATTTTTTTCAACACAGTAAAAGATGCATATTATGGCATCCACTGTATTTTTAGAGGAGGATTTCAGATTTGTATGCATAAATCTGAGTAGGAACACAGTTTTTCTGCATGTTACTGGTAAAGTTTTTCACATAAAGTGTTTGGTTGGACACAGCTAGGCTCAAACCCTTGACCACTGCAGTGAGAGGTATGTGATACAATCAAATGAGCTGCAGAGGACCTCTGCATCTATTTAAACACCCCTAATAAAAAATTGGAACAATGCTAAAATATAAAAATTTATAAAAACAAGTATCAATGAAGTAAAATAGGTGACCAAAAATTAATGAAAATAGTAAAATGTTTATCACAACTAACGTTTGTGATCTAATACACCAACCTGATTCCTTATCATATTTTCTAGATAGAGACAACCCAGCCCCTCACTTACTTCTCCCATATCGGACATGAAACTGTTTTGAAACATGTGATTACATTCTGAATATTGTGAATACTGTTCATTTAACAACCGATTTTCATATACCGTATTAACCCTACATATTGGGACAGCAACAAATAATTATAATTTTTTGGTGACTAAATACATATTATTTTAAAAAAAAAATTATTATTTTATTAAAAGAACTAAGAACTATCCACTGTCTTTAAGGCCATTATAAATTAATTGCTAGATTATCACTGAAATTTTTCTTAAAAAGGCGGAGTTTTGGGGAGGATTTAAAAAAAAAAAAAAAATCTCTTTTTATATACTTATATATATATCCTTTAACGGAAATAAAAAGGGTCAGGGCAGCATGAAAATTAGGGGGTGGGCGAGGATGATAATCTAACAATTAATTTATTATGGCCTAACGGTTTTATTTTTACATAAAAAATGGCTTCAGTAGCTTTACATGTCAAACAAAACAGGTTTTTACACCCACCATCACTCATTTTAAACCCAATGGAGGGTAAGACCTGTGTCACAGCCAGTTTGTTCTTATGAAGCCCGTAGTTCTGCAGCCATTTCTTTGTGGAGATCAGGGCCCTCACGTCGAGCTCCCATTCTTTGCTGGGGGTCCTTTTAATGCTGACTTCTGGATTATAGTCTTCTTGGCTCTTAACGATAACAGAGGATGGAGCTTCATTCAGACATCTGTGATTCAGGTCAAATGACACCTCTGAAATATGACATCAAAATTTACAATCAAAATTGACATTGTTATAATTTGCCATTTGTCAACTAGGTTTTCTAATGCTGTATTAGCATCTGTGGTCCAGAAAATCAACAACAACAGCAACAGCAGCAGCAGCAGCAACAACAACACTATTCAGTATAAAGCAAAGTTACAATGCTTCTACCCTACTTAATTTAAATTTGTTATCCCAGAACACTGCATTATCTGCACTTATATGGTCCTTAGAAAATGGCATTGACAAACACCTTAGGATAGTGTTTCTGCAGCCAGCCATGGTCAAATGACACCTCCTCAATTACTTCAGCCAGTCATGGTCAAATGACATCTCCTCAATTTATTTCAGCCAGCCATGGTCAAATGACACCCCCTCAATGACACAAATTGTTCATTATATCATAATTTCTGAATCTGTATAGTAGGCTCCCTCATCTTTGAAGATGTTACTAAGGTAACTGAAAATCTTTCTCAAGTAAATTTATGTGGCATTTTTGGACTGACATGAGCACCATCTCACCACGTTAGCAGTGAGAGTCCATCAACTCAGTGCCTTGGACCATTTAGCCACCAAGTACTTTTCATAAATGGAACATAAATATATTGTAGTATACATGTACTATACTATATACAAGTACTATTCAACAATGAACTTTTTTAGACATAAAAAAAATAGGTATCAAACTTTCTATAAAATATTGGCCAATTTTTTCCCTTAAATTTTGGTAACAAAAACTTGTAAAAATAGTAGTTTTAAAAATATGTGAGACATCAGTCTATGGTAATTCATATGTAGCAACGACCATAACTAGATATCAATAATTTACAACGGGTTATAATGGGTTGGATGTATCCATGATATTATTGATTGATTTATACCAGTTTGATTGCAAAGCTTTTGTGAATCCCTCTGAAGTCGATTTTCTGATTAGAACCATTACTGGTTGTTGTTTATTATAGTTTATACTAATTCAATCAGTCTGATTTCGAGGACAGATCAAAGATTATATAAGCCGCTCTCAAGTTCATTTCCTGGGTTGAACCCGTACTGAGAGTTGTTATTTGAGAGGCATTGGGTCGAGCTAGGGATCGAACCCATAACCATTTGAGTGAGTGGCTCACACTCTATTTACTACATTACTGCCTCTGTTTTTTATTTGAGGCCATCATGCCAAGTCTGGGATTGAACCCGCAACCTATGGCATGAGCAGTCAACATTCTTATTATCTACCACACAACATTCCTAATGATAATAACCAATAATTCAATTTAACAAGAGTATATAACAGGTTGTTACGAGACAAAATACCTGTATTTCTATCGTAAAGAAATAACCAGGAAACCATGTTCTCTTCTTCCCATTTTTTCATGATTTCATATAATTATCTTTAAACACAAAATCAATACATTTCTAGTGCATATTAAATATCCATTATGGTTTCCTTGTTCAAATACTGGGTTAAACACACCTCATTCAAAAACAGTTCAATGATAAATACATATTTTCCACTTACTGTCAGAGCTCGCCATTTTCTTGTACGGATCCACGGCTAGTAGTGTCTCCATCATCGTGACTGGTTTATTCACTTCACACCCGTATTTACAACATAAACGCCTAGGGTGATAATTACAACATAAATGCAAACACTCGACACTTGACGTAAACTTTCTGTCAATATGCTTCACTTATTCTTTGGCTCTGAAAAATACCAATAAAACAATGAATTAGACAATTTATAGGTTACAATAACTTACAGATTTACAAACTTTCCACTTCTCGTAACTAAGATTTACAATCTGGTATGCATTGATCTTCAGTTTTATTTCCTTTCATTCTTTACAAGAAAGTGATATAAGAAGTTTATATCATTCACTCCATTACCTGCACAATGCTGACAACTGATCTATTCAAACGACTGAGAGTCATAAAATTTAAGTACAAAACTTGAAAGAAGAGAAAAGTCACTTGTGTTATGTCATTAACGATTCCACGTGGTAAAGTATTAAATATCTTGTAAAAGTGTATCAGAGATTTACCCAATAACACTCCCAGCTTACTTCAATTAATTAACAGCCGCATTGGAAATACTGGGCAAAAATGCAGTAATAGCCTTGATGGAAATACTATGTAAAATACAATAACAGCCAAGCAGGAGATACTGGGCAAAAATGCAATAACAGCCACACTGGAAATACTTTGTAAAGATGCAACAATAGCAATAGTGAAAATTAAAAAATGCAATAACAGCCACACTGGATATTCTGGGCAAAAATGCAATAACAGCCATACTGCAGATTCTGGGCAAAAATACATTAGCAGCCACAAAGAAAAAACTGGGCAAAATGCAATAACAGCCATACTGGAATTACTGGGTAAAAATGAAATAACAGTCAAACTGGAAATACTGGGTAAAAATGCAATAGCAGCCACACAGGAAATACTGGGCAAAATGCAATAACAGCCATACTGGAATTACTGGGTAAAATGCAATAACAGCCAAACTGGAAATACTGAGCAAAAATGCAATAACAGTCACACTTGAGATTCTTGGGGAATAAAAGACTGTGCAATGTGGGTAAAATGCAATAACTGCTGAACTGGATATACTAGGTAAAAATGCAATAAGAGCCAAACTGGAAATACTTGGCAAAACTGCTATAGCAGGTACACTGGATATAATGGAAAAAAATGCAATAACAGCCGCACAAGAAATACTAGGCAAAAATGCAATAACAGCTGAACTGGAAATACTGGGCAAAAATGCAATAACTGTCACATTGGAAATACTCGGCAATTATGCAATAACAGCCAAACTGGAAATACTGGGTAAAAATGCAATAGCAGTCACACTGGAAATACTGGACAAAAATGCATTAACAGACACACAGGAAATACTTGACAAAAATGATATTACTGTCTATCTGGCAACACTGGGCAAAAATGCAATAACAGCTAAACTGGAAATACTGGGCAAAAATGCAATAACAGTCACAGTTGAAATACTGGGCAAAGATGCAATAACAGTCACAGCGGATATACTGGGCAAAGATGCAATAACAGTCACAGTGGAAATACTGGGCAAAGATGCAAAAACAGCCAAAGTGGTAATACTGGACAAAGATGCAACAACAGCCATAGTGGAAATACTAGGCAAATTTTTTTTTAATGTAATAACATCCAAACTGGAAATATTGGGCAAAAATGCAATAACATCCAAACTGGAAATACTGGGCAAAAATGCAATAACAGCCATATTCACTGTGGAAATACTGGAAAAAATGCAATCCTCAAACAAGACAAGATGTTCTCACCATACAACTACCTATGATTAACTTTCCACACAAGCAAAACACAGTATCCCCATCCTAGATCTTCCCTTTCATGCATTCTCTGACAAGTAAAACAAAGTGCCCTCTCCCCAGATATTCCCCTGACAATATTCTCAGACAAGCTAAACAAAGCATCCCCTCCCCAGAACTTCTTCCGACTATATTCTCAGACAAGCAAACAGATTTGATTACATTAAGCATAATAACATATCCGGATTGTCAATATTATTAATTAGTTGCTTGGTGCAGTCTTGCCAGAACATAATAAAGGCTGAGCAAAAGTATCATCGTACAGAATTGTCAACACACAACATTGAACAATATTTCAATATCCACACAATAAATATTGATTAAATCACATTGATCAAAAGACCTTTATATCACATCAAATGATACATTTTCTCAAGCTATATTCCACAAGTGTTTCAATACTAATGATTAGTAATAATCCAAATAAAAAAAAGACAAATTCCCAATTCACAGCATGTTTGGACTATTTGTTTAAGCCCTCATCATGTGAGTATGTTTAATTGTTATTGATTATGTATGTATAATACCTTCCATATACATGTACATATACCAGTACTGGTAAATCCCAAACAAATAAGATCAAAATTTGACTTCCTGTAATATGATCAAATCTAAAACGGCTAGATCTACCAATTGTCTGACCAAGTCAGAAAACACATCTGAAATACTAAGTTTATATCTGCCATTTCCAGTCAAAAAAATTCTCAAAATTCAAAGGACGAAGTAATATTTAGATTTTAGATGGAATGAGAGCTGTTATTATCAATGATTTTAACTGGAGCCTTGATTATCCCAGCTAATGCCTAGATTATCACTGAAATGAGAGCCTAGATAACACTGACATGAGAACTTAGATTATCACTGAAATGAGAACCTCTAGATTATCACTGACATGAGAACCTAGATTATCACTGACATGAGAACCTAGATTATCACTGACATGAGAACCTAGATTATCACTGACTTAGATTATCACTGACATGATAACTTAGATTATCACTGACTTAGATTATCACTGACATGAGAACTTAGATTATCACTTACATGAGAACCTAGATTATCACTGACATGAGAACTTAGATTATCACTGACTTGGAACTTAGATTATCACTGACATGGGAACTTAGATTATCACTGACATGAGAACCTAGATTATCACTGACATGGGAACTTAGATTATCACTGACATGAGAACATAGATTATCACTGAAATGAGAGCCTAGATTATCACTGAAATGAGAGCTTAAATATCACTGAAATGTGAGCCCAGATTATCACTGAAATGACAGCCTATATTATCACTGAAATGAGAACCCAGATTATCACTGAAATGAGAGCCTAGATTATCACTGAAATGAGAACCCAGATTATCACTGAAATGTGAGCCAAGATTATCACTGAAATTAGAGCCTATATTATCACTGAAATGAGAACCTAGATTATCACTGAAATGAGAACATAGATTATCGGTGAAATGAGAACCTAGATTATCACTGAAATGAGAGCCTAGATTATCACTGAAATGAGAGCCTAGATTATCACTGAAATGAGAGCCTAGATTAGCATTGAAATGAGAGCCTAGATTATCACTTAAATGAGAGCCTAGATTAGTACTGAAATGAGAACCTAGATTATTACTGAAATGACAGCCTAGATTAGCACTGAAATGAACGCCTAGATTAGCATTGAAATGAGAGCATAGATTATCACGGAAATGAAAACCTAGATTATCACTGACATGAGAGCCTAGATTATCATAGAAATGAAAATTTAAATACCTTCTCTTATTAACTAAAATACAGTTGTTATTAACACCTCAAGGGTTTCATGTTACAACATGGCTTGAATAATGATTACTCTAATGAAACTTGTATATTGCATATTAACAAAATTCTCACCTAACAAAGTTCTACAAACATCAGACACATATATACAATATTTCAATAAACATAACTGAATATTTTAGCTTTAAAATCTTTAATTGAAATTTATTATTTTTATTATTTTATAACAGCAATAAAATTATAACAGTAATTTTATGCCTGTTACATTTCCCACTGCACAAGTTATATTAAACTTGCTTACTTAAGGATATAAAAGTAAACAGAAATCTAGTCATCCACGCATCTGTTACATTTCAATAATTTAGCTAAACCTTTTGAAAAATGGAAGCGGAATATTACAATTAGTGATAAAAGGATATGAATAAATGGAAGATCAGCAGTATGCAAAGAATACATATAGTCCTAGACTCAGTCTATGACATTTTTAACCAGATGTATAGGCTATAGCCCAACTATTTCTATGACTTTATATCGAAATGGAACAATCTTAGAAAGATATTTAAATGATAATAATTTAGAAAATGAAACTTAATGTAAATTTTATGTCTCCTGTTATTCACTATAACACTTGAATTCGAACTCTGTAATTTTGGAATATCTCTAGTCCTTAAAAGTTTTTGGCACAGACTGGATCAGCATTATTTGATAAGGCACACTAACAATAATCTTGATGTATAAACATATAACTATATTTATACAAATATAGAATCATGTGTAATAGTCAATGGCCACTTGTCAGAGTGGTTCTACTTACAGAGAGGTTGTAGACAAGGAGACCCATTATCCCCATATATATTCATTTTATGTGCAGAGATCCTCGCTGTTCTAATTAGAAATAACCCTAATATAAAAGGAATACAGATTGACAATACAAACTTTTTAATTTCACAATATGCCGATGACACAACACTCATGCTTGATGGTTCAGAAAAATCACTTGTAAACACACTTCAAACACTCAAATTCTATGCTGAAATCTCCGGCCTTAATATCAATGTTGATAAAACTAAGGCAGTGTGGATAGGTTCAAGGAAAAATAGTAATATTAAGTTATGTGAAGAATATAATCTTTCTTGGGACAATGAATTTACTGTCCTTGGTATTCGATTTTCAGTAGATTTAGATAAAATGATTAATGTGAACTTTGATGATAAAATACATGATATTAAACAACTTCTTATCCATTGGTCAAAACGAATATTAACACCAATTGGTAAAATAACAATCTTAAAAAGTTTAGCCATATCAAAAATTAATCATCTTATCTTAGCTCTACCAAACCCTAACTCTGATAAAATTAAAGAGATTAAAAGCTTATTTTTTAAATTTATTTGGAATGATAAACCGGATAAGGTGAAAAGAACTACAATTTGCAACCCTTACATAAAAGGGGGCCTCAAAATGTTTGATATAGACCTTTTTATTAACTCATTAAAACTCACATGGATAAGACGACTTTTAAACTCAAATAAAAAATATCTAGATATATTTAACTCCATGTACCCATTCATGTCAAATGTTGGCGCATATGGCCCAGATTTTATTAGTAGACACATAAACAGAATACATAATCCCTTCTGGAAAGATATTTTTAGAAGTTATCAAACATATTCAAACCTACTAAAGCCTGCAAATTGGTACACATTTCAAAAAATTCCAATTTGGTTTAACCCAAACATTAAGGTCGGAGGCACAAGTATATTTTATAACCATTGGTTCTCTAAGGGTGTTTTATTGATAAATGATATTATGAATGCAAATGGTAATTTTTACTCATTGACTGATTTTATTAATAGGTACAACATAAATACAAACTTCATAGAATATGAAGGATTGCTAGCATCTGTTAAAAGGTACTTATTTAAACTTTCTATTGTTCATTTAGCTAGTAATGGAGGGGCACCTACATGCCCTTTATCAATATCAATAATTATGAAAGATACAAAAGGATGTAGGGCAATTTATCAGTCTTGTATACAAGAAAATATAATCCCTCAATCCGCTGCAAAATGGGAAAATGATTTGGATATAAGAACCAGTTTCGTTGAAACTAAATTTTACTGCCTTCCATTTAACATAACAAATGATACAAACTTACAATGGTTTCAGTACAGAATAAACCACCAAATATTAGGAACCAATTCGCTTCTTAAAAAAATGAAAATAAAGGATTCTGATATTTGCAGTTTATGCAACAGAGAAATAGAAACAATTAAACATATTTTTATCGAATGTGACATTTCTAAACAATTTATCTCCTGTTTGATGAACCATATTCGTGAAAAATGTATAGGCACTAATTTAAATTGGACAAATACAGACATTATGTTCGGAAATAAAATTTTTGACAAAGTTTTGAATAAAATAATATTAATTGCAAAGAAATTTATTTACACCCAGAAACTTAAAACAGTTAAACCTACACTTGACAACTTTAAAAAACATATTATAAATCTGTATAATACAGAACGGTATCTTGCAACAATAAATTGTAAAATACACACTTTTGATATTATTTGGAATGACTATAAGCCACTTATATCTTGATACAAATTTGAAACATTTTTCATGTTACTCTTTCAGTTTTAATTTAGACACATTTGTTTGATTACAAATACATATATATTTTGTAGATAATTAATTATATCAATCCCCATCCCCTCCCCAGAGTGTTTTTCTTTTTTCCTTTTTTTTCTTTTCTCCAATCAACTATAATATTTAACTGCTCATTATCAAGACTAGACCTGCAATAAGAATAATTATTTAATGTTATATACATCAATAAAGCATTACTTTCTTCTCAAAATAATAAGTTTACAAAGTCAGATAAAAGATTCAAAGCGGATTGTTTTATGACAATTGGATTGGTTTTTTTATGCATTCATCAATCATAAATAAATGAACTCCAACATTCAATTTAACATGTATTGTTGCTTTTTAGTGTATACGTTACAACAAGTGAAAAGCATTTTGATAACGTTACAAAGTTGACTCTCATCGATGTTTGTTAGACTGGATGAGTACTTATTAAAGATTTGTAGATGAAATTTTGCACTTTTTAAGTTGTGTAGTATTTTCTCAGGAATTTGCAGAACTTAAGCTTATACACTTATTGTTTCAAAATATCTCTAATACAAATGATTAACCGGCCAAATGTTTAATGATATTCCACTATATAACTAACTACTTTATATTAAATTGTGAAAATTGATTTCAATTACATGTATATTGTTCTGCACGTCTACAAATGCATATATGTACAAGTTATCTTAATGTCTGGTAGCCATTGAGTTGTTGACCCCGGTTTCACTAATTTAACATATTTTGATAGTTTCCTCAGCGATACTTTTAAATGCTAAAACATCACACTTACTGATTATGTTGCAAGTTATATTTTATCATTACGTACAGAGGTGTTAGGACTGTATGTGATAAATTAACTGTGAAGTATTTCAAATAATAATTAAAAGAGAAACTGAAATTAAATTGTTTGGGGGGGAATTTCGGTTTGAACATTTTTATTAATCTCGATAATACAGCCCTTGAGATTTAAACTACACAAACAAACTATCTGGATTTACCTGGGCACTGTTTGTTACTCATTCATTTCCCACAGACAGTGAGACACTCAATGGCTATTAGAAATTTCTAAATGTATATATAATTGTCATGAACTATTTTGTATCAATATTTCTGTTTTTGTACAACTAAATTGAAATAAAAGTTACAAAAAAAAAAAAAAAAAAAAAACTATATTTATATATTCATTCATTTCAGCTCATTCATGAAGTAATCTCCAAGCTTCATTTTGTGAATCACTCTTGAGTATGTTGTTTCCTGGGTAGAACCAGTACTGAATGTTGTTTATGAGTGGCTATCGGGCTGAAATTGGGATCAAACCCATGGTGCAACGTGAGCAGCCAACACCCTATCCACTACACCACTGCTGTACTTAAATGTATAAATATACCATGTATTCAATACCAAACAACTAACTCTGCTTGGCCTTGGACAGACACATGTTTGTATTGATGGCAAACTGGTCACTTTTTGGTATCCAGCTTAAGTTACTAATTATCTAATTATTGGTATTAACAAATAGCTCACAACCAAACGCTTGCAATCTTCCGTTATCACTATTTAGTCACAATACATGTATCTCAACTTGCTACACGACATTACCCACTTTACTGCTAAAGGTATGAAACCTCACTACTGAATGAAATATTTGGGTACACAGGACTGTCAGGCACTTAGCTAACCTATATGTTATACTGGTAGTTTTAAACAAAACATAAGGATTAGCACGCAATGTCATATTATTTGAATAAAGTTATCATACTTAAAATTGTGTATTTTCTGTATTTTGACACAGATGCCAGGTACACATTCATTTCTCCATATGGGGTGTATAACAATCAGTATTTAGATACACTGCAGTCTCGATATAGCACAGTCCGATACGACGCGAAACTTATTATAACACTGTTTATGGCTCCCATATTCAAAATTGATATTTTCAGCCAGATTCATGAAAAAATTGCGTTATAACAATTGATTGAAAAATCTAACCTAAATCGCGAAGTTATGTTTTTTTCCAACAGTAACCTCATCTCATTTGTGCATCAATTACACCTAATTAATCAAGACTGACATGATGATAATTACTTATGGTTATACACAACATCGCTTTATATTGATTAACACTGACAAACAATGGTCTGTCTTGTTTATCACACATAAATTGTCATGTTTTTTGCGAAACCAATTGTTTACACTTTACTGGATATAAAATTGCCAATTCCAGTTGAGAGCTATATATAGACTTCACACTTTGTGGCTTACTAGATATAATCAAGTATCCATCATGTGATGCAAAGCGCATAAAGATGGCACAACAAAGAATGTTTTTGTTTCAAAACAAAGGTATTTTTGTCCAATTTATAGGTATATACGCTAGAAAAATATACCATAATAACAGAATAGTAACAATGTAATTAATCATTTCAAGATAAGACACTATATATTGAAAGAAACAGAAAGAAAGTTGTTTGCATAGAGTTCCACATATGATGTCTTGATTGATCATTCCACAATGTCATGTGGGACTTTCCATAACTGCGATATATTTATACTTCCATCTTTATCGCGGTCTGATTCTTTGGTTCTCCGGAAACATACTTATTGGAACCCGAGTGTACTTCAGTTGTTCCTGTTATTGATTGCTTGTAAAATCACTATTTATTCAATTCAATTTTATACACATGTGAATCAAAATAAATGGAAACGTGGATCAGAATGGAAGATGTATTTTGAATACTCAAGAGAATATCACTGACCCTTTGTACACTGTAAATTCAGAGCTACAGAAGCTTTTAGTTTATTGGGAAAATACCGACTGTAGTGTGTGTTTTGATTTGATATTTGTTGAAGTAAATTAAAAGATGTGAAAACATTGAAGGCTCATGAATGAAACACTCAAAAAATGACAGGTTTTGGTTCTAATTTAAGCCTGTTTAATACTCTATCGGTTATTAGGTTTTTTTACCATTAAGAAAGTATACAAATGAAAAAACATCTAACATGGATAACGTTCAATTAGATTGTTTACAAAACTTGCAAGAACCAATGGTTGTCTCCTTCTGATAAAGACCTTGGCAAAACAAAATGAGTCGTGAAACTTGGGCTGATTTTAAAAAAAAATGTTTGCTGTGCTCTTACCTACTCACTCAAAATTGCAGCTGCCTAAATTTTGTTGTTGACTTTATTAATGATTTCTGTCCATTTTTGTTTAAAATGACTACGTAAAATCAAAATCCAGCAAAAAATTTACTACCTACCTACCCACATGAAAAAAACTGGGTCAGAGCATTGCAAACAAACATTTTGAAAGATGGTCTTATTGATCTGTTAATTAGACTATCATCTTATAAATGACTTGAGTTTATGAGGACAATTCCAAATTCATCATGTAAACAATCTGGTTGAATTAAGAAATTTTCAAAATAGAATGGTGGAATGAATAAAATGGAGTTTTACTGCATTTCAATAAATAAAGGGTATATGCCAGGATCAAGTACAAACTACCTCAAAATACTGACTGAAAGAATGATGGACCATTAAATGACTAGATCTTTGATACATGCAGAGTTACAGCAAATTCTATCCAATATTCAAATTGTCGTATGACATGCATGAGTTACAGTGGTTCCATTTTCAACATCACTCATGAAGCACCGTGGGACTACAGGCGACAGTATTGGTGTTTTAACAACCTAATTTACATCCAAAAGCAAAATAAAAAAAAATTTGAAAAGTTTTATATGACTATATATATGAATACAGTGTTTTTTTTGGCCACTTTTATAGCCGTTATTGGGTCATATTTCCAATGGCAAATAGTATCTTTTTTTCCCAATTGAATGGTAAAAATTCCCAATTGAAAGCTTCAAAAATGTAAATTGAAACTTGCCATACTTCCTTGATAAAATAAAGAAAGTTTTCCCCATTCTGAATTTAGTATAACATTGATTATTTAATTAAATGGCCTGATAAGCAAGTGTACACTTTTTATAAATATATAAATATATTTAATGCAAAAATATTTCCCAATGTTAATGAAAATGCCGCTAAAATTCCCAATTCCAAGGGTATGGGTCATCGTCCCAAAACGGTGAAAAAAAACACTGGAATATATGTTGATTTTCTTTTAAATAATATGATGTTACAGATTTAGATATATAGACATAGTTACAATGTTTTAAACTCAGACAGTAATTAACATGATTTAGTTATCTAAGGAGATTTTCATTGTTGTATTTAAGTCAAGATCCAATGACAAATACTTATGCTAGAATGCACACCTGAACAAATCAAACACTTTATTAAGATTCAAGAGCAATTTATTAATATTCATTTTGTTTTTATTTGTATTGAAACGTATCATTGAGAAAGACCTTTGCAGATGGTATAGACACGTGTTTATGAATGTAAATGTTGGAATGTAAGTATCATTGCAAAAACTATGATCCAATAAATGAAACTTTTTTTGTCAATTAATAAAATAACACAAGAATGAAACTTTCACTGTAACATGATAATTTAACATGGCATTTAAACACATCTTTCTTAATGATTTGCCAACAGAGCTTTCTTAGATAGGTATTATTATCTAACAAATTTATTTATATTTTCGAGAATGATGTGTTTATTTGTTGCTGTTATTAGACTCCAATTAGGATCCTGCTGGTTCCATCCAAAAAAGAATGTAGATGGCAGGCTAGATCCTATTTTGACACTATGCTGAAATTATTTCTACTTCAGAAAATAATATGGAACATATGTTTAATAAAATGCATTGACAAACTCTTTTGATATAACATATGGTGATCACCTAACCTAATTTAAATGCATTGCAGTTATAAACAGATTTTTTTTACGTTAACTATGTTTTAAATGAAACTTGTGCTAAACGAAACTTTTATCGGAACATGAAAACAGCAAAATAACAGAACGTTTAGCGGATGTAGCGGGTAAATGGTGAAATGACATCATTATAACATTGTATGTTTATAATGACAGTTACGTTATCTACACATAAGTAAGAGTTGTGAGGGAAAATGTGAAAAAAAGTATAAAAACAAACATTAATTGTTTCTCGCACCTGTCACTGGCCGCCATCTTGTTTATAATCAGTTGCCTGGAGTTTTCGCAGTTATTTTCATTTTTGAATATAATTGAAAATAAAATAAATTCAAAATAAACAGTAACCTTTTAATTTTATTAATAAAACAAATACATATATTTCAGCTATTTTATGATTATAATTGAAATAATATCAATTATAGTCTTAAAGACTAGACTAATAATATATATACATTTTTTTATCAAAGTTACTAAGACGTTTGCATATTTTTAACATATATCAAAAGCGTCTGATTACGCTGTTTTATTATTTTTGATAGTCCGGTCTGGTTGTAATTTATGAGCACAGAGATTGATGACGTTTTACACATATACAATTCCGAGAAGGAAGGAAAGATGGCACCGAAGGCTGTCAGATTGTGTTTTGCTGCCGTTAGATGGACCCCTGTCGTGTTTATATCTGCTATAGTTGTTTGGTCATACTATGCTTATGTTGTACAAATGTGTATATGTAAGTTTATTCATATGATGAAAAGTTACAAATGTGTACCCGGTAGTTTGTCATCCGTGTATTTGTCACGAGAAAAAGATGCATCATTGGTTTTGACGCAATCCCATATTTCAATGTATCAATAAATCATAAGAACCCCTTGTATAGTATTTTCTTTTTTTGGTAGATTTTCTCTTATATTCGTATGTATACTCGGCCTGTTTAGTTTGTTTTAGAAAACTATAAGATTTTATTTTCTTCTTATTTTTTAAAAAAAAATATAATGACAAAACCCTCCTTGATGAAACATGCAAAACATTTATAAAGCTGAGAAATAGTCAAATTAATTAATGTTCAATTGTGAGTACAATACTACCATTTTCCTTAGGGAAGCTGGTGATTGCAAAGTAAACAATACATTGTATTTACTTGGCCAAACAACATCATGTGACCAGTGGTGTTCTCGCATCGGGTTGATTGTCACATGATTGTCGTCGCCCTATACACTCAAAATGTATATTTATGTAAATAAAATTAAAGATTATTTTGTATCAAAAACCATTTAACCAAATCTACTATAACACCTAAAATGGTGGACAAAATTGTGAATATTGAACTAAAAACAAATGTCAGGGAATTGATTGCATTCATCTACATATGGTTAAAGAATGATATCTTTAAGATTTAGTATGTTTATTTTCTTCAACAAATCTGTAACTTATAATATGTCCTGTTAAAAATTATAATTTCTTTCTTCCTTTTCTTTCAGTTTCTGTTGAAAGTGTAGCAGAAAAAGGTATATTTTTCATATTTATAGTATTAGGACAACTTCACTCAAGTTTAAACATAAATTTTACTTAGAACTCTTTCTTTTATTGTGACTTCAATTGAAAAATATAAATACATCTTCTTCTTCCAATACTGTGCAGGGACAATTCTTGGGGCATTGTTGTACATTTATGACTGAACAAGAATTGTGTGAGGAGCGAATAAGTAGTGCAGGTTTAAAAATTAACAGCTGGGCCTGATTAGATCAGTCGGTAATGCGTCTGACTATCAATCCAGGGGTCATGAGTTCAAATCCCCACCCAGCAACAGTCTCCATGATGATTGATATATGACATTGTGTCTCATTATCATTCGTCTGTCATTGCTGATTCAAGTAGGAAAGTGATCGGAGATGGGGTGTGCTCTAGTACTGGTTAACCTTTCAGGATCACAGGAAACAGTGGTTAAGTTAACTGATTGTCTGTTAGCGCTCGATGGCATAAAAATGATGGAAAATATTCAATCAATCAATCAATTCAAAATAGATAAAGTTGTATACATAAGAAGAACTTTAAATCCTTTAATGTTAAAACTTCCAGTGTGTTAACTTAGGGTTTTGGTTTATTTCAGTTATATATCTCCTATTATACCACCCATTGCTTGTGATGTTTGTGTGGTCATATGCCAAAACCATATTTACGCCTGTTGGAACAGTACCTAAAAAGGTGAGATGTACATGATTTTGTCAGAAATTAAAATTTCTTTTAGTATCATGCCTTGTGGATGATATTACAATCAAGATTGTGCTGCTACACATGCTCAGTAAAACAGTGTAAACTCAACTACATTTTGGCTAGACTAGCCACTACCCAGTGCGGCTAGTTTTACCTATTTTACTAAGATACAAAATTTTATAAATAAAATTCTTTTCAAAAAAGCCAACTCGATTCCAGTTTCAGCCATCCATTAGCTTTTGTTTTGAGACAAACTTTGAAAATCAACACGCTGTCCTGTGATAGCTCGTGTTCATTATAAACCTTGTATATAGTCACAAAACACATCTGCACATTCACACACAACTTTGGGGGCATTTATCACTTACTAGTTAATTTCTTGTTATTTATCACTAACTAGCGAATTCTTGTTTTATAAATTATTTTAGACCTTGTTTGATTGCTAAAATGTAATTTTGAAGATTGTTTGTAATGTGGTACTGGGCAACTTTATTGTGTGATGTTATTTCTCTACAAATAGTCCATGCTTTATTTCAGTTTTATTTGCCTGCACAAGAAGCAAGCAGATTAGAGAGAGAAACAAATGAAGAAGTGCAGAAAAACATTCTTATTGATCATGCGAGGAATTGTAATTTACCTGTACAGAATAGGACTCATTCTGGAAGTGAGTTGATTGAATTGTATAAGAAGGTCCAGAGGGTGAAGTTCACGACTTGTTCTGAGCTTGAACCCTGACTCTTCTTAAGTAATACTAACTTCAAAAGGTCCTTGCTTCAGATAATTAATTTTAATGGTGGTTTTGCATTGAATATTTGCAATTCAGGATTGAAATTAAAATTTAGGAGTAAAATTAGTATTGGATGTTGATAATTACTAGATTTAAAAGATTTTTTTTAAAGAAAATACTATAAATTTTGGATGTTTTGATATATCAAATAATATAACTGCCTGTTTATTCAAATGTGGAACACATGGTCAAGTGGTAGAGCACAGGATCTGACTTATGTGCATCTGGGCTGCTTTCAGTTTGGTTAAACATTTAATGTGTTTGCTAATGTTTGATAGCACAAGTCAACTGAACAACATGTTCCCTGTAAAAATTTGCTAACAGAAGCAAACACTTTTGAGAGCTGTTTATGTTAAATCACATGATTTAAAGAAAAATGGATGGATAACACAATGTAGTCCGATTTTCGTTTACTGTTCGTTCAGTATAAACACAGTAAACACGTTTGACCAAACTGAATTCAGCTCAGCTTCGTATTGGTAGACTGGAGTAGACTACCATCATGATTTGTCTAATTTGTAGGAACTTGTTTCACAATCGATGTATAATAAATCATCTTACCATGAAGGATCTGATAATTTTAGGAAACCCTTCCTGTTGGTGTCATGTCACCTATTATGGGTTGCAACAGCATAAAACCCCAATTAATTAATTATAATTTTCTAATATTATCATTTAATAATATAATTGTATTCCTGTATTATGTTATATATGCATGTATATATGAAATTGAATACATATGTATTATTGTTGTAATGACCACATGCTCTAAAATATTTCACGATTCTAAACTTCTATTTTAGCTCCTAGATACTGCGAGAAATGTCATTGTATAAAACCAGACAGGTGTCATCATTGCTCTGTATGCGGTGCATGTGTACTTAAAATGGATCATCATTGCCCTTGGTAAGCAAATCAAGAAGAAACACAGTAGTATGCTTGACATGTGCTTTTATGACATTATTTTTGTTTGTCCTTGTATGCTTAAGTACAATGATGGTTTGTAAAGTTTTGATATAGAAATTTGCATCATCATCATCATTTTGCAATTCGTCGATAAAATATATAATCGGATATGCTACGGTAACTGATTATCAATAGTACCACAAAATTGATATTGTGATATTTGCAATGCTAAAAATGTGTTTCCAAATTACAAGCAAAAAAACCTATTTCAACCTATATTGATATATATCCGGTGATTGCTTTTTCCAGCTTAAATTGACAAACACAAATAACTAAACTCAGTTTGTTAAACATAACTTAAACTGTTTTTGTGAGAAGTCATCGTATTTTCTTTACCACTGAATTGGAATTCTAAAGCTATCACACCACCAGATAGTTGAGTGACTTTAGTCATCTGTGGGATACTGTTGGATTTTCTTACAAAATGTTTACCGCATGTTGGGGTGTAAAATAAAAATGTACAAGATAGAGGAATTGATATGCAACTGTAATTTTCAATGAAAACACAAATACATTTTTTCTCCAATTACTGAAGCATATGATAGGAAATATGATAATAGAATGTAAAAAGACAAATGTCCTAAATCATTGGGCTGTGTATATATAGCTACTCCTTTCTTTACATGACCTTTCTAACTGAATGTCACTTGTGACAGTCCTGATTGTATTTCACTGAAAGGAACACTTACTCTTTTCTATGTATATATTATGCATTTTATAAAAAAAATATAAAACCTATGGTAAATAACAACCCAGGATCATGGTGTCGTGGGATAGATCCTCCACCAGACTATGTCTGGTGTCCTTGAGCGAGACACTGTATCTGCATATGCATACTGCTGGTTCTACCCAGGAAAAATTACAGCATGAATTGTCTATATTGTATGAATTTGTTTCACATCTGATGTAAAATAAATAAAAAAAATACAATTAAAAAATAGATGATTGTACTTTTATTGTTGAAACTGACAATATACTTTTCTTTTCCAGGGTGAATAACTGCGTTGGCTTTACCACATACAAGTTCTTTGTTATGTTTCTAGGATATGCCTTGGTTTACTGTATATATGTAGCACTGACATCTTTAAAATATTTTATTTTATTTTGGTCGGTAAGTACTTGTATCTTATTTTGATAGTTTACAATCTAAATCATCCTATATACATTGATGCAAAAATGTGATAGGTTTATATAACTAAGAAGAACTTAGCACTTTTATGCACTATTGGGACATTTTGTCTTATCAATAAGGCATATTAAGCGGGGAGGTAGTGTGGTGGGTAGAGGGTTGGCCAGTCGTGCTAGAGGTTGCAGGATTGAACCTGTTGGACCCAATGCCTCACAAAACAACAACACTCAGTAGTGGTTCTACCCAGTGTATTGTAGAGCCGTTCATATAAGCTTTGAGCTTTTGAAATTAAACTAATAAATTAGTATAAATTAATAGGGCATATCTAAATCAGGAAAGCTCCATTTTGGTTTTCTGGAACAGAGATCTCTATGAGAGTTGTTGAAACTTTTGGTGGAAATATTCATGTGAAGCTTTGGATTGGATGTGGATGGAGTTATGCATATGTTGAGTAAATTCTCTCCTATCCGAATGAATTTTAAAATTGTCTTATTATTGGTCTGCCTGTGTCGAATGTTACATATTAGTAATTTATTTATTGTTGAAGTATATTTTATATACAACATTTCGAAGTTGAATGACCTGTTTGTCCATGGGTGTTGTTTTTACGCCATTAATTATGTCTGTTTTTCAACTACATTATGTGTTAAGAAAAAATCTTAGAACTTTAAACTTCATTTTAAGATATTGATTTATTCACACAGGATGATGTGTAGCCCACAACTGAATGTGTTTATCTGTTCACATCTGGCCCACATTTGAAAATGTTTCTTTATTTCCACAGAGTGGTGTGGCAAATAATACAGTATGTTTTTTTATTTCCACAGGGTGGTGTGGCCCACAATATGGGGAAGTTCCACGTTCTGTTCCTGTTTTTCGTAGCTGTGATGTTTGCCATTAGTTTGATATCCCTGTTCGGATATCACTGTTACCTTACAGCAAATAATAGATCTACACTTGGTAAGATATTTCCCTCTCTAGCCATAATGTGCATTATTTTTATATTGATATGAGAAGTACTAACAAAATTTCATATTTATACAAGAGTTTTGTTCATTTCTACCCACAACTAGTTCTAGTTTAACTGTATGATGAGCGGTGGGCCTGGTTTGTTCAGTCAGTAGCTACCTGATTATTTCAGGTGTAACAATTCATTGATGCACCGTGGATAGCGATTCGCCTTTCTGCCAGTGTTTGTATCTGTTGTTAGATGAAACTTCCAATAGATTGCGATGCAATGCATTCTTTAGACCTACGATGCATGAATACGGTTGTCAGATATTGTGCACTGCTATTTCATTCTTGATGAAACTAACAAACAAAAAAGAAAGTTTTTTTTAAAAAGCAAGACAAATTTTTGGATATAAACTGTAAACATGTGACAGATATTACTGACAGCATCTTCCCATCAGGTACTATCCCACTATGTTAATTTCATCACTATAGCATTTATGTAATGTTATAAGTTCTGTTGTTCTCTATAAATAAAGATACTTTTAAGTTGCTGACGAGCATATGTATTACATACACTGGATGCAATACGCATCACCTTTTATTTGCACAAGCAATACATATCGTGATATGAATTGTTCTGAAAATGAAGTATCGTGATATGCATCGCAGATGAGAAAAGAGCCAATGCACAGCCCAGGGGTCATGAGTTGGATTCCCTGCCCGGCTACAGTCCCTTTGATGATTGATATACAATATGATATGAGATGCATCTCATTATCGTTCGTCTCTCACCACTGGTTAAAGTGGGAAAATTATCAGTTACTTGCAGAGATGGGTGTGCTCAACTACTGGTTAATCTTCCAGGATCCCAGGATTAACTGATTGTCTGTAAACCATTGATGGCATACAAATAAAAAGAAATGTATGGTTAGTCTATTCAAGATTAATATTTTCTCTTGCCAATAGAAATAAAGCTTGTCTAAACTGTTGCAAATATTTAAATATGATTATTATAAATTCTTTTAACCTATTTAAAACATAAAAGCATACTTATGAATTATTAATAACTGTTCTGTCATTTCAACCTCTCTATTTTTGAGGAAACAAAATGAACCCTGTTGAAAATTACTCTTAATGATATTGTTTCTGCAGATTTGGTGGTCTTGCAGAAGAGACATTTTGTATTGGGTGACCTTCTTGTGCTTTCAGCAGTTGTTGACACCGAGGCTGTATGTGAAGGAAGCTAGTGGTTCTAAACTGTACTTACATACCGCTACATTGAAATGGCAATTTTAAAACAAGAATATTGCTGCAAATTATTATTTTTTTTTTTACTCACTCTGTGATTTCTATTAAATTGTTAACCTTGTATATAGCTGTTTGTTATTGTTTTTTTCAGAGTCATTCCGGTCACCTATATTTCAGTCTGGACCTGACAAGAACGGCTTCAGTTTAGGCAAAAAAAACAACTTTATAGAAATATTTGGGGAGAATAAAAAGATGTGGTTCCTTCCAGTGTTTACAAGGTGAGAAATAACACGAGCCGTGTTGTAGAGGTTTAGTTACTTTGTGATCATTTTCAGGACCTCCTTGGATTGAAATTGATTTCTACATCTAGAAATTTGCTAGGTACTAAATTAAAAAAGTATGTGCCGACTCGACTCAAATGTCTCGAGCCAGTTTTTTTTCCCAAAATGTTTTTAAGATATACAGTCAAACCTGTCTTAAGCAGTCAGTGAAGGGAAGGAGCCTTTAAAAGTGGCCTTTTAAGATGGGTTGTTGCTTATTACAGGTTTATTTACTCTGAAAGCATAGAAATGGAAAATAAAAAATATGGTTGCTTAAGGCAGGTGACTGCTTAATAGGGGTGACCGGTTACACAGGTTTGATGTAGTAAAAAGGGAAAAAAAGTAGAAAAAAGGTAAATTCACTGCATTTTGAAAGAAAATAGTTGTAATTAAGTTTATAAAAAAGTTCTTTTAAAGATTTCAAATCAGTGTATAGTATTTTAAGGCAGAATTCGATCTTGTTTCGAAAATGTTACAACTATCGTAAATTAAAAGATCTGTATGTGAAACCTGTTTAAGTATATTAAACTTTTTGATTACGCTGTTGTTGTACACTGCAGCTTTGTTTATTGATAAAACAATTAAAACATTTTCAATTTTTGACTTGAATACCAATTGCCTATAATGAATGGCCAATTATGAATGTAGACAGCTCTTGTTCAAAATGTTTTAATACTATACCCAACCCAGTTCTTTTTTATCAACAATATAGTTTTATTTGCAATACCTAATTATTTATTAATCTGTTAACTTCAAGTATGCTGTAACAACTTTAGAATATCAAATTTAGGATAAAAAGTGCGAAAAATAAGTAAGATAGCTAATTATGTGTAAAGATTTAATTGAAAACGTTTTCTGTTGTAATGAAATTTTTTTCATCAACACAAAATATTAATGAGAATCTTTTTCACGAAACTTGTGAAATATTCAAGTTATCAGATTTTATTGAAGTGCTTTACAGTCAAACCAGTCTTAACTAGCCAGTCAAGGGAAGGAGCAAATTTGGTCTTTTAAGACCGGTTGTTGCTTAATACAGGTTAGTTTACTCTAAAAGCATAGAAATGAAAAAATAAAAAAATGTATGCTTAAGACAAGTTGCTGCCTAAAAGAGGTGACAACGTACACATGTTTGACTGTACTTAACTATCTGACATGATACAGAGTTTAATACTTTTCGGAAGGAAAAACAACAAATTATTATAAATATTCGTAATTTTAAGGCTATTTGGTGTTGTTGGTTCATTGGGAGAACTTGTGTCCAAATACTGGCAGTGTGTTAAATTAGATAAGCTGGGTCCAGTTTAGTCTGTAGAATGAACCTAGCTCTCCACATTAGATCCGTTAAATAGCATTTGTTAGCTGATTGGTCTGTTGCATCTGGGAAAGTTTGAATGACATCATAGTGTCAATTCTTATAATTGTGGGACAGGCATAGAATTCCCTGCTTTTTTCATTGGTGGTTAAAAGACCTGAATCCGCAGATATCAGGATCTGGAAAAGACTAGGCCTGGTTAGCTCAGTTGGTAGCATGTCTGACTATCAGGGCTGTGAGTTCAAATCCCTGCCAAGTCACAGTCTCTGTGATGATTGATGTATGAGATTAACTGTCATTGTCATTTGTCTCTCATGGCTGATTCAAGTGAGAAGATTCAAGCTATCAGTTACTTTGCGAAGATGGATGTGCTCAAGTACTGGTTAACCTTTCAGGATCCCAAGAAAGAGTTGTTAGGTTAACTGGTTGTCTTTTAGCCCTCGATGGCATAAAAATGCTGCTAAATTTCAAACCAACAAACAACATAAATTAAACATATTATCTTCCCAAATGTCATTATCTTGGACACATATTTAATTTGGCACCTTGGTTGTTCCGCATGACTGCACACATCCTATACACAGATTCCTCACTTTGCTTGACCATGTACATCATAGTCTGGTTCCCTGACCGATCGGTTATCGATAGGTGATGGAACCAGACTAACATTATTATTTCACTTGTATATATGGCTGCTGAAAAATTAAGCACCTGTGATAATCCCCATTGCGAAAAAATCTTCGCAACTTCTGGCGTCACTGGTGAATTTGGCGACAGCTAGTGGAGACCCTGAATTTATAACTTAGTGGAATAGGCATTAAGATATATTTTATGTGCAAAGTCTATTTTAAAGTTTGCCTGAGCCTAAGAACATGTTTCATAACGTATAGTATTGATGTAGAGACTTTATTCAGTTGTTCTTTAAAGCTTGAATTTACTTAACAGTTGGTTATAGTTTTGTTCTCATCATATCTGCTTGGCAATTCTGATTAAATCCATCTTTCATGACTTGTTAACTGTACTGGCCAAAGCCCAGCAGGGCTTATGTCATGGTAAATTGTTGTCTGATGTCAGGCCTCCGGCGTCCCTCTGTTAACCTTTTTGTTGTGGACGCGACAGCATCCCCATTTTTTAGTGAATCTTAACGAAACTTTGACAGAAGTTATAAAACAATAGAATCTCAGATTTTTTTTTTGACCAGCATCATTTGACGTCAAATGCTCCTACTGGGGGCTTTTAAGGACATTTAAGAGTAACTTACAACAAAAAACATTTCCTCTGATGGTTTGCTTTAAGTATTGGTCATTTATGAGTCCGGCAAGCTTTCAGATGGGCTGGTATGGACAAATACAGGAGATAAAGTAGATCTCTCATTTGACTGTGGCTTTCTCATTTCAAAGCTTTGGAAGGGGTCAACAGAAATGACTGAATCATTGAAAAATGAAGTGTTTTCAAGTCACACTATCTGTTAATATAGCTAAATTATATTTATGCAGAGTTGTCTAGTGGTAGAGCATTGGCACTGGAATCACAGGGTTGTGGGTTTGATCCCACACCAAAAGTTTTGTGTTTTCCCTCACACTTTTTAAATGGGGGTTAATTACCCCCCATATAATGAGACTTTCTAAGCTGATTGACGAATTATTATATTCAATGCCTCTACAGTCGACAATTGTTTTATATCATAATATATGAGGTGATGGTCCAAACTTTTCATGTGAGAAACCAGGGAGTTTGTTATAGAATCAGAAGTTGTTCTTGCTTGTCTGAGCCAATGAAATTATGTTTATTTTTAGATTATAGAATAAATCATTCCATTTAACAATTTTTTTGTCCTTTTCAGATTTGATATTCATTTTTCTGCTCTGTCTATATTTATAGAAGTTTTTAATATTTTGTAAAACCAGTATCCCTGAATGGTTCATGTTGTTTTGTACTGAGAACATATATGTATATATTTAAATTATTCGTATCCTGTACATGTATGTAAAACCTTTGTACACATTACTACAACAACAACTATATACAATGTATATATATTGACCTGGTGTATGTTTTTGGTGGGTTGCAGTGAGGGAGATGGCGTGACGTTCCCCACCCGCACAACTAGCACGTCAAGCTCGTATCAAACCATGGGAAATACCACTCCGACCCTACCAAGGTCAGGTCATCATTTAGCCATATATACGTGTACTTTGTCTTTATGACATTACTCACTTTGTTGTCACGACACGGGTCTCACAAAACAGGACTTGCTAAACTTTGGTCAGGAAATTTGAATAAACCTGGTAAATCACTTTAATTGCTAAATGATCAAACAATAAAAAAATATAGAAAACTCACTTGAAATGGTGTACGGAGTAAAATTCGAAGTACAGTATTTCAAAAATATACATCAAAAGTTCAGATGGTGAGATTCTATCTTTGTTTTGTATTTAAACTTTGAGGGATAATTAGCGGAGACATGAACTATGTGTTAATAAATAGCAAACCAAAGAATCTGCCTTAAGTAAAACATTAAAAAAAAATTTATCGCGTACTTAAGTATGCTTAGCTGTCAGGTTTCTATAATATAATTAATGCAATAAATTACATGATAATTTGTATATGTTAAGCATGCATGAAACCATGTTAGAACCTCTTACAGTTTCTCCATTTGTATCCATTGATTATTCACTGCATTTTATCAGTTTACCGTCTCATTCATTTTCCTTCCATCATAATATATATTATGAAAGCACTGTTTGAATGTTTAGCGTCATTTTATGCCATTAAGGGCTAACAGACGATAAGTTAACCTAACCACACGCTTTGTTGGGATTCTGGAAGGTTAACTAGTACTCGAGCACACCCATAATATAAACATAGACAAAAGTGCAACATCAAATAATTATTTCCAGATGGTAAAACAACATTCTTTAAAAAAAAAAAAAAAATCAAACAAGACTAGTTGTTGGTTTGCAAGGTAAGGAATTGATACTAGTTTTCGAGAATGAATGGGAACTATCACAATTGGATATTGCTTATGCTTCAACTTCTACAAAAAAAATCTCATCTCATTTCCTAACTTAGACTTGGAAGTTCTCATCTCTCAAGAACAGATTCTTCTATATACCTTCCGCGCTATGCATACATTATAAGTTCCAAGGGACACATTTTTCAAGCTTTTGAGTCCTAAAGTTAGGATTGGACTTTACAATGTCACTTATTTTATTTTTTAATTAAGCTTAAATTAATAGAAATAGATCTGTGTAATGGTGGAAAATATATAGGTATACGTACAATTATACGTATCTGTGCAAATAATTTGGCTTCATTGCAGAATTTTAAGAAATTGATTTTGAGATTCAAGTGGGGCAGTTGTTTAGTGGTTAGAGTATTGGCCGCTCACATCAGAGGTTGCAGGTCCAATACTTCTTAACAAAGCAACACTCCTACTGGTTCTGCCCAGGAAGCAGACTTGAGATCAGTTTATTCAAGCTTTAAGTTTTCTTCGCAATCAAGCTAAAATAAATTTTAGGATCAGAATTTTATAAAATTTACTTGTTAGCTATATAAAGTGGTAAAATTTTTTTTAAAAAATTGTCCGTAGTCAGGTGAATAAGACGTTTGTCACTCGTCTCCATTGAGTCATATAAAGTTGGAAAAATACAAAAGTTACAATTTGAATATTATAATAATAATAATAATACCCACCTGTGTACATTGATGAAGATGTCAATAAATGTGTTATTTGCGCAACGTTTTTTTGGCAATGTTGCAGTGGCGCAGTCAGTAGACGTCATAATTAATGTGCTAGATACTGACGCCACAGGGGCTGTGGGTTCAAATCCCAAAAGTGAGAGAAATATTTCCGAAACTGTCCGTTGTCAGCTGATGTTTGCCATATAAAGTAGGAACAGTACAAAAAATTAGAATATGAATATAAAAAGTAATATTTTGTCATTAAGAAGTCACAGTGTTCTTGACATATTCTGTCTTCCATTCCCTTTTATCTTGGAATACTATTTGTGTGTCACATTTACACTTCATGTTTAATATTTGACAAGCACACCAGAATTTTCAAGTCCTGTTTTGTCAGTCCTATAAATATATTGTTTGACCAAATGTTTGACATAAAAAAACACAAATTTCATTGGAAATATAATACAGTGTACTAACACTTTGTTTGCTTTGTAAAAGAAATCAAAATGAAGAAATGCTGTTAACATTTATAATTTGTCCATTTGGATTTAATATAAAAGTACTCTGATTGTTTTGGTATAAAATTGGGGGAAAAAAAGTTATTTGCATATGACAAAGTCAAGTTTATTTGGTCGAATAATGTTAGAATAGCAATTTTCACCTCCTGACCATCACACTTTGCTGTCTGCATGTATAGTAGTATTAGATTGTATGTGACGTCTGCTACAAAAAAGTAGTCTACCATTATCTGTACTTTAATTGTTCATTGCATCCGCAAATAAAGAGAGACAAATTCAGAAGCTAGAATACCTGGTCCGAAAGAAAATATGCTTGTTTCCAGTTGTCCCTAGATTTTTTTCCAACTTAACAAAAATAATTTTTTGTTAGTTTTTGATTGACCATCTGAATTATTTCCATCACGTCACCTAATGATAATGTGTATTTTGAATACTCTAATATGTTTGCTGAACAATATCCAACATGTCTACTGGCAGTGACCCTAAGTAGAAACTATGAGTAATCAGAAACAAACATTTTCTTTTTCTAAGCCTAGTATATGAGACACATACTATATTTTATCAACTTGAAACAGACTGTATGCATTTTCAGGCTTATGTAGCTATATTCTCGAGTGACAAATATTTTGGAATGAGCAATTAAACAAGTAATGTTTACATAACAGCACTCCTAAAAATTTGTATTGCCCTAGCCGGAGACTGTAACCTCAATAGAATGAATATGGTGTATCATAGATTTGTCTGATTGGGGATACATAATTTTGGGTGGTGGTGGTGGGTATGTTGAAGGTGTTTGCAATCGAGGCCATGTTGAATACATTATATAGTACAGTCATACCAGTCTTAATCAGCCAGTCAATGGAAGACAGGTGATTGCTTAATACAGGTTAATTTGTTCTAAAAGCATAGAAATGGGAAATAACAGATATGGCTGCTTAACCCTTTACTCCATAGATACGCGTTTTCCTGCACCAATCACAGAAAACCTTTAAAAACAGTGCAGGAAGTGTTCAGATTGCTTGTTATGAGCAATCTGAACACTTCCTGCACTGTTTTCCACTCTGTCAGTTAATATAAACATAATTCACCCATTGCTGATACGTAGTGAATTAATACTTTAAATATTAGAGGTGTCCAAAGGCTTCTATATGAAGTAAAGGGTTAAGACAAGTGGCTGTTAATAGAGGTGATCACTTACACAGGTTTTACTGTATATACAATGTACATTTATTTGTGTATGCAAAGCTGGGTAAACAATTAAATACTCTGTATAGCTTTGTTTTAGGGGTTGGAGATTTTACTGCACTATATATATATATTTTCGTAAAACTACATTTTATTTTCAGTCGGGACATCATCAATGCATTGTTAAGTCATAGTGTGAAGTCAGTACGTTTTAATGGGCATCACTATTTAACATATCTCTGGGTTTTTATGGGAACCAGTATTTATATTGAGGGGTTTCATGGGCACCAATATTTATATCAGAATTTTCAATATACCAGGTAATTAAATACAAAGAAGGCTTTGGTTGTAAAGGGTCAGGCATTTTGAAACTAGGGTAAATTTCTCTTTATTAAATTAATAAACCATGATGAGAATTGTGCACATTCAAGGTAACAGAAGTGCAATAATGAATGATATGATAAACATGTGTAGAAAATGTTCAGTTTTACCGGAGTACGAGATATTGCATTGTTGCATGCCTGAATATATACAGCCATACCGGTATATACAGTCAAACCTGTCTCCAGCAGCCAGTCATGGGAACTAACAAAAGTGGCCTTTTAAGACAGGTTGTTGCTTAATACGGTTAATTTTCTCTGAATGCATAGAAATGGGAAAGCTGCTTAATAGAGGTGGCTGCTTGCACAGGTTTGACTGTATATGTATTCTTTTTTTTTTTTTTAAATCTGATTCGAAAATATTCTTAATAAAATAAATTTGTTGTAACAATATTGTAAAGTGGTGCATGTTTAAATAGTCAGTTTATCCTAATGGAAGTAATGTTGTGCATAACAACTACCACAAGGTCTTTGGACACTTTTCTGCATGATTTAGTGACATGCATTTTATTCATGATTGTATGCATGCTATACAATATCCTTATATGTTGGTAAAAAAAAAACAACACACAAATCTAAAGATCTTTTTTAAGCATCATAATTTCCACAGTATTAACTTAAGAAAAAATATGTAATTGAATAATAATTAATTAATGCTAGTATATGTGCAATGTATGTGATTCATTCCAACTTATAAATGGTATGACAAATTATCAAAATAAAGTAATCAACATCTTTTACTTACAAAAGGACCTTAGTCTTTTCAGATTCATTCTGAGGTCTTCCTCCACAATTAACACTGGATACGCTATATATAATCTGTTATATGTTGACATTAGCGTTTAAAAAACAATTTTTATTAAAAAAAACACCATCTTTTACATGTCATATAATTTTTTAATTATATAGTTAAATACTTATAAAGCATTTTGCCTGTGATTTATAGAGATTATAAAGGAAAGGTGTGTTGGGGAGTGTGTGTGTGTGTGTGTGTGTGGGGGGGGGTGATAATTCTCAGAGGGACTTTAGGAACTACTTTTTTTTCCACAAAATTAATTGTTTGTGCTTGAATATTAAAAATGTTATGAATAATTGCTGGTTTACGTTGAATTTTGTCGTAAGTCTTTTTTGTGAAACTCAGTCCTGATCTTTGTCGTTAGTGATATATTGTGTACATGTGTATATATATATTGCACTGAGAATGTAAACAGTGTGCTTTTGATGTGGTCTTGTTTTCATTCCACATGTAAATGGCTTTTTGATGTCCTGACTTTGATCATGTGTTTCCATGGCAACTAGCTATGGTTAAAGTTTTATCGTTTTATTTATTATCTTGCTTCATATTATATGGATGGCTAGTGGTATTAAAATTCCTTGTGTTGCTAATTTCCTGTTAAAGTGCCAAACTGGTTCCCTGTTACATTTCTCGTCTCCAGAAGCAACACGGAACCAGTGATAATATATTATCTGATTGGTTAATTTTGTTGCTCTGCTTTTCATTTCCCTGCCATTCGAAGAATGGTGAAGGGCATTAAGTGTTAACCTGTCTGTCCGTGCGTCTGAGGTCTTATTGGTTCCTGACCAATAACTTCAGTGTCTCGTCTGCCACGGCTGAGCATTTTAGGGTCAAAAGGGTCCTCTTGTTTAAATACAGAATAAAACAGGGAAGGGAATGGGGGTGGTGGACAGCAATTTTTGTAGTTTACCTGTTGTATGTAAATATAAAATGTAATGGAAAAACAAGAGGGTTCTCTGGGGCCGAGTGGTCTAAAACGCTGTCTCAAGATCACTTACTTTCATCGCTAAGGTCGTTGGTTCGAGTCCTGCCTATCATAAAATTTTATGTGAGAAAGTTTCCAGTTACTTGCTGAAGAACGGTGGTTCTTCTCAGTCTCAGGTCTTCCTCCACCAATAAAACTGAATATTCCATATATAACCTGAAATGTGTTGAAAATGGCGTTTAACCCCATTCATAAAAAGAAGAAAAAACCGCTAATTACCAAAAGTTGAAATAGCTATGATCGCCGGTATACTCCTCAAGGCCTCTTGTTCTAACTGGGTGTAACTGGGCTGTATTGAAACCCTAAAGAAGACTTGATTCCCGCGCCCAAATAGTAGTTACCTTATTTTCATGGTTTCCCTTGAAAAACATGGGGTACACATTTTGAATTTATTCTTTTGCATATTTCATATGTTTTGAAACACAGGCACATGTATTATACATGACAATAATACACCTTTGGGCATATCATTTGTTTTCTCTGCCATAACTTCTGAAATTATTTCACTTTTTGATATTCCCCTTTTCTAATATGACCCTTGCCCCAGTCCTCTAAGCATGGGCAGATTCAGAGGTGGGTGTCCCCAATGTGCGCCCCCTTCTAAAAAAATTTTTTTTTTCACATATTTAAACCTTAATTTTTACTTATTTATTTATGTGGCCTTCTTTGCTGCTAATGTTCACTCCCTCTAATGAAAATTCCTGGATCTATCCCAGCTAACATCCCAGTATTATTAAAGTTAAAACTATAAAAACAATGTCATTAAAAAAAAACACTATTGAATTGGGAATGATAAAATTGCTGTTGGTAAAGGAACCTGGTATAGATATATAACAGGGAACCAGTCAAAATGGTGATATCATGATGGTGCGGTTGCTTGTATTTTGTCTCTGTAAAGCTGGGTATCAGAACTAAGTTAAAGGAAGTGCTTATAACATAAGAATTAGATAATGTTCCATGATTAAGGCGATAAGCCGAAATGTCGGTATTAAATTCAAATAACGTTTTTTATGTGTTGGTGATTTTTTTTAACTGTATTATTATAATGTTTGCTATGAAATTAACATGATATTTCAAAAATGATTAAATTTAATTTTGTTAATCTGTTAAAATTTACTTATCAATTTCTAAAAATCATCATTATATTCAGCTTAAATAAATATATTGATTCTCTCATATTAAAGTACCTGTAATTAATTAGTTTTCTGCTGGCTGGTACCCTTTAGCATGCTGGGAACAAAATACAAGCCTGATGGGGCATGCCTCATTTTTAATATCTTAAACAGATAAAGGGGGAATGGTAACAGGTTTTGTGAAGATAAACATTGATTTTATTTTCAGTATCAAAAAATATATGGTTAACTCCATCGTTATCAGAATGTAAAATATATCTTCTTTGTATGCAGATGTTCTGTACATAATGGGAGTTAACTCTACACAGAAAGAGATCGCACGATATTATAATATTGTTGCATTTGATCAGCTTTACGTTCTGATTATAAATAATATTTATGATAATTTGATGTGTATGTTATATTTAGGGGGAATAATTAGGGGATGTGTATGTTCTTATTTAGGTGGAATAATTAGGGGATGTGTATGTTCTTATTTAGGGGGAATAATTGAGCAGAGATTATTTTTATCAGTGGAATAATTCAATAAATCAGGAATGTGTTTGTTTTTATTCAAGGAAAAGGTGGAACAGTTAAAGAATTTATTGTATTTTCTTGCTGTATTAAATTAATGAATATTTTTTGGATTGTATGTTACATGTTGAGGGGTATGATAACTGAGAAATTAGGGGTGCATGTGTTATTTGTAAGGGTAAGAGTATATGAAGTCAACTTCATAGGGCAATAGTTAGTGAACAATACGAGTAGATGTATCGTTGAATAACCAAATTCATTTTCATATTTTGTTAATCAGTGCTGGTGACGGTGTGACATTCCCAACACGGACAGTTGATCTGGACTCTGACGGTCTGCTTGCCGACAGACAGAGATGGATGGAAGAAGGGGAGTTAAACCAAGTGAGCAACGGTAAGTACTGCATACCTCATCGTCTTCCATCTCCCGAACTCTACAAAAATGAAAAATAAACAAGAGCTGTAAAGCTGCAGTAGATTTTCTCACACAATGGTTTGGACGTCATCCTATTGCACATAAATTAGCATCCTATTGCAAATATATTATACTACTTGTATGTAAAACTTGTAGCTTCAAGTTAAGGGATAAGCTACTTGTTAATAGAGGAATAATTTAAGCTTCTCAGTAATAGAGGAAAAGCTCATAAAGTTGCTCAGTAATAGAGGAGTTTGTTGCTCGCATATTTGCTCAATTATATAGCTATGAGTTCACATATTTGCTCATTAATAAAGGAATGAGCTCACAAAATTGCACTCTAGTATAGGTTATAGTTCATGCATTTTCTATATAGTATAGATATGAGTTTACAAGTTACTCAGTAACTTAGGACTGAGCTTACACAGTTGCTAAGTAAAAGAAGAAAGCGTTAACTCAATTGCTAAGTAATAGAGGAATTAGCTGCTCACAGAGAAATGAAATACAATGTTATAAAGGGTACTTGATACTAGTACTTGTTAATGTACTATATACTCATTAAATTACTATATACTCGTTAAGTTACTATATACTCGTTAAGGTACTATATACTCGTTAAGGTAGTATATACTTGTTAAGTTTCTATATACTCGTTAAGGTACTATATACCTGTTAAGGTAGTATATACTTGTTAAGTTTCTATATACTCGTTAATGTACTATATACTTGTTAAGTTTCTATATACTCGTTCAAGTACTATATACTTGTTAAGGTAGTATATACTTGTTAAGTTTCTATATACTTGTTAAGGTACTATAAACTTGTTACGGTAGTATATACTTGTTAAGTTTCTATATACTCATTAAGGTACTATATACTTGTTAAGGTAGTATATACTTGTTAAGTTTCTATATACTCATTAAGGTACTATATACTCGTTAAGGTACTATAGACTCGTCAAGGTACTATATACTCATTAAGGTACTATATACTCATTAAGGTACTATAGACTTGTTAAGTTACTATATACTCGTTAAGGTACAAAACACTTCCAATACTTGTAAGGCTACTCAACACTGGCTAGGGTACTACCAGATACACTTCCAATACTTGTAAGGCTACTCAACATTTGCATGAGTATATAACTAGTGTAGTACATACTTGCTGGGTGGGGTATGCCACAATTGCTAGAGTACAGGCTATGTAAGACACAACCCTTACTAGAATACAACACTCTAAGGTACGATGCACTTGCTAAGATATTTACCACTAGCTAGGGTAGGAGATACTTGCTAGGATAATCCACTAGCTAGGATACTTACAACAGCTAGGGTAGGAGACACTTGCTAGGATATTCCACTAGCTCGGATAGTATACACTTGCTTGGATACTTACCACTTGCTATGATAATCCACCAGCTAGGGCAGAAGACACTTGCTAGGATACTTACACTTGCTATGATAATCCACCAGCTAGGTTAGTAAACACTTGCTAGGATACTTACACTTGCTATGATAATCCACCAGCTAGGTTAGTAAACACTTGCTAGGATACTTAAAACTTGATTGGATATTCTACAAGCTAGGGCAGAAGACACTTGCTAGGATACTTACCACTAGCTAGGGTAGGAAACATTCGCTATGATAATCCACTGGCTAGGATATTTACCACTTGCTAGGGTAATCCACTAGCCAGGGTAGTAGACACTGGCTAGGATATTCCACTAGCTAGAGTAGTAGACACTTGCTAGAATACTTAACACTTGCTAGGATACATTCCACTAGCTAGGGTAGTAGACACTTGCTATAATAATCTACCAGCTAGGTCAGTAGACACTTGCTAGGATACTAACCGCTATCTAGGATATTCCACTAGCTAGGGTAATAGACACTTGCCAGGATACTTACTACTTGCTAGGATAATCCACCAGCTAGGGTAGTAGACACTTGCTAGGATACTTAACACTTGCTATGATAATTGACTAGCTAGGATAGAAGACTCATGCTAGGGTACAGAACACTTGAAGGCATACTTAAAATCAGACATTTGCTAGGGTACAATTCACTAGCTATAACACACCTGCTGGCCTTGTTTGAATCAATCGTAGGTTATTTTAATTGTGTTCAACAAGTGATTTGAATTATTTGCCATGCTTCCTTGTTCACAATATAGAAGCATATTGTTTTATTGTGACACTACATGAATGTGGAATTGGTCAATATATTGCTGGAAGATAAATTTACTCAAGGATATACAATTTCACCCTATATTACAAAATTAATATACAGTCAAACCTGTGTTTGTAGTTACCTCTATTAAGCAGCCAATGTCTTAAACAGCAACACTTTCTATTTGCCATTGTTATCATTTGATTTGAAATCAACCTGTATAAAACAGCCACCTGCCTTAAGGGGTCATTTTTGTTATTTTCCTTTAAGTGGCTGCTTAATACAGGTTTGATTGTAGTGAAATACTTCTTTGTATTCTACACGAACACTTAATGTGACGTTTGTATTGTAGGAAACGATCCTATGGCTACGTCTAGTCAGAACTTGATCAATTATCTTGAAGAATGAGTGTCCACCTACAATACATTGTCACCTGCGTCAGGTTGGCAGTCTGTTGTGACACTTTCTAGATGTTGTTTGTGCCTTATTTACCATGTCCTTGGCCACAGCATTGGTTATATGTGTTCACCCGTGTCCCCCACCACAGCATGTATTATATGTGTTATATCATGTCCCCTCACGACAGAGGTTGTATGTGTTCAACTGTGCCCCCCACCACAGCATGGTTTATAGGTCTGAAACCATGTCCCCCACCACAGCATGGGCTATATATGTTATATCATGTCCCCCACCACAGCATGGGCTATATGTGTTATATCATGTCCCCCACCACAGCATGGGCTATATATGTTATATCATGTCCCCCACCACAGCATGGGCTATATGTGTTATATCATGTCCCCCACCACAGCATGGGCTATATGTGATATATCATGTCCCCCACCACAGCATGGGCTATATGTGTTATATCATGTCCCCCACCACAGCATGGGCTATGTGTGTTATATCATGTCCTCCACCACAGCATGGGCTATATGTGTTATATCATGTCCCCCACCACAGCATGTGTTATATGTGATATATCATGTCCCCTCACGACAGGGGTTGTATGTGTCCAACTATGTCCCCCACCACAGCATGGTTTATAGGTCTAAAACCATGTCCCCCACCACAGCATGTGTTATATGTGATATATCATGTCCCCCACCACAGCATGGGTAAAGGTGTTATATCATGTCCCCCACCACAGCATGGTATATAGGTTTGATACCATGTCCCCCACCACAGCATGGGTTATATGTGTTATATCATGTCCCCTCACAACAGAGGTTGTATGTGTTCAACTGTGCCCCTACCACAGCATGGTATACAGGTCTGAAACCATGTCCCCCACCACAACTAGTATATAGGTGTGAAACAATGTCCCCCACTGCAGCATGGGTTATGTGTGTCCAATTTTGTCTATCACCACAGCATGGTAAATAGGTCTGATACTGTGTCCCCCACCACAGCATGATATATAGGTCAGATACCGTGTCCCCCACCACAGCATGGGTAAAGGTGTTATATCATGGCCCCCACCACAGCATGGGCTATATGTGTTATATCTTGTTCCCCAAATTTCGGGGGTTATATGTGTTCAACTGTGCTTCCCACCAAAGTTTTTTATACTTCTTGTACATGTTGTTTTTTATACTTAACCATGTGTTTTGTATAAGTGCTGTAGTTATAACCCTTGGTTAACATTCAGGTGAAAGTCCACCATTGATTTTTGTTCTTTATTCTACAGTAAATAAAAAAAGGTTACATCTTGTCTTTCATAGAAATACTCAAATGAAAGAAATGAAACTTACATTTTATTGTTTGTCAACCTCTGTACTACCAAAGTATAAGAAAATGTAGGAGTGGTGTGTCATCCAATAGATATTTATCTATTTAGTGTATGCACTGTTGACAAAGTGAAAGTAGACGTCAGAAATTGTGTATTCATACCCTAAGTTCCTAGCATCAATTTTCTAAATTCACAATTCAAACATGGCAATGCTTTCAAAATGTTCAAAATACATCAATAATTCCATTCAAATAAAAAATGAGCATTAAAATAAGGAAAATGCATTTTTAAAAAAGAAGAAACAAGGATTATTTATAACCGCCATTATGCGTAGCATTTCCTGTTTCCAATGATGTTAGTAAACCTTAATGTTATTAGTGTGGATCCTGGGATGTATTTTGTTGTTGGCACCAGTAACTGTTTTCTCGGAGTTGCATGTTTATAACTTAAATATGACATTGTTGCTAAGGAATTTTTTTCATATTGTTGAAATTTAATGTCCATTTCTACTATAATTATCATGTATAAATTAAGGTTGGGGCAAAAATTCTGTATATTTAAAATTGTGTTGTCATGCCTCGGTCAGCAAGCCCCATCTGTCTCATTATAACAGTTCATGTACATGTTCAGTTACATTGTTCTGTTTAGACATAATTTTTACAATGTATGAACAATTTGAACAAAGTTTGATTTATAGCAAATTTTCAGGCACCAGTAACGAGTGCATATATCCAGGCAAAGGGTACCTACGTTCGTAATTGATACCTGTAAATTTTCATTTTCGGAGATAGCTTTGAAAAATTAAAAAAAAATGCATTAACAATTTTATTATCAGTCATGAAATTTTGACAGTAGTAGACCGAGATGGCACTCTTAAGTTTTAACGTATATAAACTTTCTTTGAAATCGGGTGATATTTTTCTGTACTGAAATTACCTGTGTGTAAGTGATGCACTTTCAAAGTCCCTGAGTGTATGTAACTTTGTAAAACTATTTACGACACAGGGAACTCATTTGAAAATAATGTACTAATTGTGTTAAGATGAAAGTGTGAATTTAGAATGAGCATATAGCCCCTTTATATGGGGGTGTATATATTTGGCTATTCTGAGGGGTGATTTGGGGTGAGGTGTCCGGCGATTGGGGGTGAGATGTCCGGCTCTAGTTTTCAAATATATTTTTGTTTTACATAAATATCAAGACTTTTTTCTTGCAACAAGATTGAAAATTTAGATCAATTGATGTTATTAACTAAATCTTTATTTGTTATCGATTTTTTGCATTGTTATTTAATGTCAATTGTAGAAATGCTATAATGGAACGAGACAAGATACTTCTGAAGTTTTTTTTATATGTTTCTTTGTTTTGTATATTTCTGAACAAAAGCATGCAAGAAATTATCATGTTGGATTGTTTCTTTGTTTTCTGTATAACGTTAGGTTAATTGACATTCTATGAGTTTGTTTGATATAAATTAGTCTGTTGACATATTAAAATGTTAACTGACATTCCATGAGCTTGCGTTGTAAAGGTATCTGTTGACATACAGTCAAACCTGTGTAAGCGGTCACCTTTATTAAGCAGCCACCTGTCTTAAGCATCCATATTTTATATTTCCCATTTCTATAATTTAAGTATAAATAACCTGTATTGAGCAACAACCTGTCTTTAAATGTCACTTTTGCTCCTTACATTGACTGGCTGCTTAAGACAGGTTTTACTGTATTAACATATTTATATTTTTAAAAACCAAATTCAAAGAAGAGCATCTAGGTGATCATGATTTCAGACTGGCACCAGAAAATTTGCTTCCACTTTCATTTACATTTGTTAAATAATATTTTAGTAACCAGTCAAAATTAAGATTTAACTTATCTTAACAAGATTATCTAAAACACTTCACTGAGAAGTTTTTGTAATTATTCAAAAAGCTTACAATACATTGACTTTATAATTGTATTTATGCTTTCTGTTTACATTGCAGGGTATGTTAGTTGTACGGTATTTATGTTTTCTGTTTACATTGCAGGGCATGTTAGTTGTATTTATGTTTTCTGTTTACATAGCAGGGTATGTAAGTTGTGTTTATGTTTTCTGTTTACATTGCAGGGTATTTTAGTTGTATTTATGTTTTCTGTTCACATTGCTGGGTATGTTAGTTGTATTTATGTTTTCTGTTTACATTGCAGGGTATGTTAGTTGTATTTATGCTTTATGTTTACATTGCAGGGTATGTTAGTTGTATTTATGCTTTATGTTTACATTGCAGGGTATGTTAGTTGTATTTATGTTTTCTGTTTACATTGCAGGGTATGTTAGTTGTATTTATGCTTTCTGTTTAACATTGCAGGGTATGTAAGTTGTATTTATGTTTTCTGTTTACATTGCAGGGTATGTTAGTTGTATTTATGCTTTCTGTTTAACATTGCAGGGTATGTTAGTTGTATTTATGCTTTCTGTTTAACATTGCAGGGTATGTTAGTTGTATTTATGCTTTCTGTTTAACATTGCAGGGTATGTTAGTTGTATTTATGCTTTCTGATTCACATTGCATGGTATGTTAGTTGTATTTAATCTTTCTGATTCACATTGCAGGGTATGTTAGTTGTATTTATGCTTTCTGATTCACATTGCAGGGTATGTTAGTTGTATTTATGCTTTCTGATTCACATTGCAGGGTATGTTAGTTGTATTTAATCTTTCTGATTCACATTGCAGGGTATGTTAGTTGTATTTATGCTTTCTGATTCACATTGCAGGGTATGTTAGTTGTATTTATGCTTTCTGATTCACATTGCAGGGTATGTTAGTTGTATTTATACTTTATGTTTAACATTGCAGGGTATGTTAGTTGTATTTATGCTTTCTGTTTAACATTGCAGGGTATGTTAGTTGTATTTATGCTTTCTGATTCACATTGCAGGGTATGTTAGTTGTATTTATGCTTTCTGATTCACATTGCAGGGTATGGTTCCAACTATGACAGTCGGGATGAGGATGGCAGATTTGATTTATGAGGGTAATCGTTCGTAGAAAAGTGTAGTTCCATCAACTTACATCACCACCGTGGACTTACTTATGTGGTTCATACATTCGTGGCCAAGATATATCCATGTGTAGAAATCCGGCATATATGAACATGTGTCAAGTTGGTCCATATACAATATAGTCTTCAACATGACTCATTCGTGTTTGAAGAAACCATGACTCAAAATTTAACCAATCAACTGATATATTTATTTGAAGATAGCCATGTGCAGGGACCATTTCTGTACAAGAGTTATCTCAATGAACATAGCCATGTGCCAGATGCAGTTATACTTGAACATAGCCATTTACAAGATTTACTGCGTTTGAACAGCCATGTACAGGATTCATCTAGTGTGAACATATCAATTAACAAGATTTACAGTGTATGAATGTAGCCATTTACAAGATAACATAAAGTTTGAAATGGCCATTTACAAGATAACATTATGTTTAAAATGGCCATTTACAAGATAACAAAGTTTGAAATGGCCATTTACAAGATAACAATATGTTTGAAATGGCCATTTACAAGATAAAATATGTTTGAAATAGCCACTTGCAAGGTAAAGCTGTTCATGAACATAGCCATGCACATGGTTTAATGTGTATGAACATAGCCATGTACAAGGTTTAATGTGTATGAACATAGCAATGTACATGGTTTACTATGTATCAACAAAGCCATGTACAGGGTTAGATGTGTATGAAAATACCCATGTACAAGGTTTACTTTGTTAAACATAGCCATGTACAATTTTACTAATGTGTGAACCTCAACCATGTACATATATTTGCTTACACTAACATATAAAGCCATGTTCATTCATCCAGTATAAATAAACATCCAACACTTTTTTGAACCATAGACCTCTGTACATATATCCGTCTGACATATCGACGTCTTATAAGTGTATGTAAATATGTCCGTCTTTATAAATCGGGCCAAAATCATTCATCAACAAGAAGTTTAAGGACCCCAAGCTGTGATAAGCTCCGGTTTTTATTTCACATGTGCGTTGAACAGATGTTTGGTATAAATACACGTGATCAAGGATTATAATTCATTTGTTGCAAAAACACGTATGCCTCAATTGTTATATAGTATACATTTTCGCGCATTTATTCATCATTTACTCTACAATATCAAAATTTATTAAAGTAAGCGGATGGTGGGTGAGGAAGTAGAAACATACTAGTAGTATGTATAGTACATTTGCATTCAGTTCTATGGTTAAATCCCAGTACATACAGAAATGCCTTATCTTTTTTTGGATTTATTTTTTTTTTGCTGCAAAATATTATGTATGTGAATCCTGCTGTTTTGTATTAAAAAGTCAATTTCTATGCCCAAGATTTTCTATATAAAGTGTTTTAAAATAATTCTAGACTCTGTGTTGAATTTTTTTTTTGTGTGATTTAAATTAGATATATTAGGAACTAACCTGAAAACTAAGATTTTTCGCACAAAGAAAGAAGGACTTTGTTTCAAATTTATAACTGCTGTTAATAAGTTTTGAACATAAAATGGAAAAGAAATATGATATACAGACTACATCTTCTATGTCAGATTTTATTGTGTTAAATATAATATTTTGTATGATAGAATAAAAACAAAGCCAAAAAGATTATAGATAAACATAATTACTTTAAAAACTAGATATGTAATGCAATAATGTCATGATTTAATGAATAAATGTCTGTCACATATACAGAAGTTGGCCATGCCTGGTTAGCTCAGCCGGTAGCACTTCTGACTGTCAATGCAATGGTCGCGAGTTAAAATTACCACCCGGCCACAGTCTCGTTGATGATTGATATACAACATTAAATCTCATTGTCATTCGTCTCACCACTGATTCAAGTGGGAAAGTTACCAATTACTTGTGGAGATGGGTGTGCTTGAGTATTAAGAGTAACAGATTATCTGTTAGATCTTGATGGCGTAAAATGATGTTAAATATTAAAATAAAAAATATGAAATAAACACATAAGATATAGTTGTCTCCTAGGGTATTTCAACAATGAATGGTTTTGTCCTTGTCCCTTGTTGTTTGAATACATATTTCCATATTACATTGTGTCCAGCTTTTCATGGATACTATTTTTGTGATAAATTTTTTAGTTCCTTAGATTTTAAACATAAAAATATATTTAAAATGAAACAAAGTTTTATTATATTTTGCGTCCCCATTATTAGCTGAACTATTAAAAGAGTAAATGAACCATTGTACTTGCCTAGGCGTGCTGTCACCATTGACTGACATTGATTTAAGTTTTGTGATTCTTAATTGAATTAACATTAAACTGAAATCGTACTGATGGACTTCTCCAGTGACGTTCCTCCTTTCCATTTTAACCAAGTCACAATCATGATCAAACAGCTCTCAAAAGTGTCTGCTAATAGCAAATGTTTACATTAAATACAATCAGTTGAATATTGTTATTGGGCGTTGGTATAAGTATAAGTATACTGAACAGGACAGCTAACCCGCCTTTTTATATTTTAAATATCTTCACAATTACAATTAAATACCGTTATCAAAATTTACATACTGCATCTAAAACAGACAAATATTTATTTATTTGACATGGCGGTATTCTAATTCAATTCGTAATTTCAAGGAAATTGCTTTGATACTTTGTGAGAAATTACATAATATATCAGGTTGCAGGTTAGTGATACTTTGTGAGAAATTACATAATATATCAGGTTGCAGGTTAGCTGTTCTGTTCAGTATACATGTGCATTAAGTATTTAATGTTGCTGAATGCAGCTCTCTTGATTCTAGAGAAAATAAATATTGAACAAATTAACCTATTTTCATGAAATTAACCATGGAAATAGCTCACATGGTGAAACTTTTGTGGCTTTTATGAGGTCAAGGTCATTGTCAATGAGATATGATGTTTTGTATTTTGTGAAAGTTTTATGGCAAAGTTAGCTTCTGTTGACCACAAACAACGTATCCACTGTTCGCAAATGTGGACTGATTTAGTGAGAGAAGGTGACCACTGAACATTCTTGGATTTTATTCAGGTCACTGGGAAAATGGTCAAGCTGTTGTATTGCTGTTCTTTAATATCTTGGGCTCTAGTAACAGTTTTTAATTTAATGAAAAAGAGACAATTTATTGTGAGCTAAACAAACTTGTTAAACACAGCTCTGGGAATTCAAAAAAATTACAAGTAATGTACTTATTGGCAAATAATCTGGGGAGTTCACAGTTTGTTCGGTGGATTTCAATGGAAATTTTAAGATAATTTCCTTTTCCATGCACAATTACAGCATTAATAAATATTTTTGATAATTTTAAGCTTTTACTAAGTGTCTTTTATTTGAGGATGTTGCTAATTTACAGTAATTGGGATGTAGATTTATCAATATTTTCTGTAACAATTAAGTATTTGATTTGCCCTTATATTTGTCAAACAGAATATTGTTTGGCAATCGCAAATATTTGGTGTTTTTGTGGTGTCAATTTTTAACATTTTTCAAATTTGCAATTTCAGTTTAAAAAAAACACTATTTTATTTGTCAAATGCCAACTTCATAATAATTTTATTCAACAAGTTATTTATCGATTGTCATAATAAATATTTATTTTAATGATATCGTGGACATGGCAAAGTTGTCACAAAGCAATATATACTTTTAAACAATGAAGTGATAATAGGCCAGAATGTACAATTCTTTCAATCACATACACTCGGGTCCCATTGTAACGCGGATCTTGGGGTCCACAAAATGAAACCGCGCTATAAGCGGACTGCGTTATAGAGATAATTACCTTGAAAAAGCTGGTTATTCACATCTATTGTGCTGTCCGACTCTCTTATGTGAATGGTATTGTTTGCATTGTATTGTGATATATCGCATATTTAGTTACAACTGATACTCTTAGATATGTAATTAATAAAATAGAAAAACGTTTTCGTGTTTTTATGTAGACAATGTTTTTTACATCTATATAAAAACTCGCACTTTGTTGCTTGGTTTACATGGTCACTTGATAATAACAAAGTTTGCAAACAGTTTCCGTATTTGGCGCTTTCAGCATTTATTCAATCACTCTGATTATTACAAACTGTTAATACTCAATGCTGGCATGAACCATTACTGAAACTATCTTTTAAACCACCATGAGGTAATGGTTATAACAGTTTGTTCTAATCAAGGCTAATTGGTGTCAGAGTAGAAAATGAGCGATAACCAAATCAAATCTTGGCGACAATATATTGTTTATTTTTGTAAATTGATTATATCGGATCACGTTGTAATGGGACCTCAGTGTAGCTGGAAAAAAATTACTTTAATCTTTTATATTTTCTTAGTTTATATCAGGAATGTGAAAAGTTTTACATGTCATTTTTTTGTTAAAGTCGCCATATTCATTTTTAAATAAACCACATCACCATATTCATTGTTATCGTCCTTGAATATCTTCATATTGTGATTTTGTCTTAAGTCAGATTATATAACAAAACATTTTACATACGCAAGTTAAGTCAGATGGATACAACTAAGTGATGAATCCTAGGTCATTTGCAATGTTATTCAACTGTCGAATGTTAAATATTATCTGTTGGACATTCTTTCAATCTGATTTCAAAAGTTGTGTGATAAACTGAAACTTGTTTTTCAGGATGTGAAAATTTAGCGCTTGATTATGTTATACTCAGGAGTAATTTGGTGGGGGTGTGTTATTTTAGTTGCGTGTAATTTTTTCTACTGCTGATATTTGCCTTGAATGATCATGAAAACATAGATGTACTCCTTAGTTCATTGCTTTAATCTGATTATCTCTAAACTTTTAAACTTCAAAAAGGCTTTGTTAGAATTTCTACAATTTTGCAATACCCAAGAAGCACTTTTCGAAAAGGGGGCATTTATTTGAGTCCAAACTTTTTAAAAGTTTTACAAACTACTAGTGTTATGTCTGATAATTGTTTCACATGCAAACACCTCTACACCTAGGTTTCTTTTAACTGATACTACTTCCATTTTTTTTGTTTTGGACCAAAATTAATTAGGGGTTGTGGGAGGTGGGGGGTATTTTTTATTTATGATTCATATGTTTAATTGTATAAACATCTGGTCTTTTTCAAAACGTAAAATTATATAGCTTCTTGATGATAGGAAATTGAGAGATAACACAGTAGCTTGAATGCATGACTTTATAATGCCAACAGTTTCTGTATAAAGGTCAAATTTGATTTCTTAACATACATGCAGTTCACCCTGAAAATAATGAATGGAAACCCCTTAACAGTTTAATTATGCAATTTCATATTTTGAGAAAATTAAAAAAAATTCACCATGGCAAAATACAAGTAGCAAGTAAATTATATAATCTCATCTGTCCCCCCCCCCCCCCCCCCCCCCCCCCCCCCCCCCTCTGTGACATTCTCATCTGCTTCCCCTCTCTGTGACATTCTCATTGCCTCCCCTCTTTGGGACGTTTATTATATGACCTTGCTCCTGTTTTACCAACATATACTTAAATCAAAGAAAAGCAGTCAGGTGATCATGATTTTAGACTGGTTCCAGTAAAACTGCATATTGTTTCATTGATATTGATTATATAAAAGATAAATAACCAGTCAAAACTTTATTAAGTTTTTAAATATTTAAGAAAATGTTGGTGAAGCAGGCTCTGTTTCAGTCAACAGATTTAAGTATATACTTTAATACTTAAAAACTTAAATCTTAGAAAAGAATCCCAGTGATCATGATTTTAGACTGGTTCCAGTATAACTGTATATGGTTTCATTGTCATTTATTTAATATAAAGAAATTAACCAACCAAAATTCAGTTAAGTTTTTAAGTATTAAAGTAAAACATAATAAAACAGTGAAATAGATACTTGAACAATTGTTTGTTTTAACTACAAAGCAGGTTTATATTTTTGGATTTAAGTTGCTACACAGGGTATACATGTTATATACGTTCCAGTTATCAGAGTATGTTTTGTTATTAATTACAAAGTGTTAGTTTATTTTGTTTTTATTGATGAACACCTATTTTGTTACGCTTTTGTAGAGTGCTTGTTTGAGCAAAATTTGTATTTGTTAATTTGTGGTTTACAATTTATGGTGTAAATATAAATTATGTATCAACTGAATTCAGTGGTAAATTAACTACTGCGATTTTAAAAATTGATTGAATATTTTTGGGGATATAACAGAAAGATTATTCGATGGGCAAATATCAATTCAAATACTTCTTGCATGGTCTGAAATGTATGTAAAAACTTCATTCAATATGTGCCAAATGCTTATTTTAAGAAACACTGAAAGTTTTATCGTAATATTTTATGCCTATCATAAGTTTAAGCAGTATATCTTAACATTTTTTTATTTTTTTTAAGAAAACACTAAATTTGTATTCATTTTACCCATTCAAAATATTTTGTTGTAAAATCGATTTTAATAGACTAACTTCAGAGTAAAAAATATTTATTTACCACTGAAAAAATATTTATCTAATATCGATATATAAATGCAACTCAGAAATTGTATCTTAAAGGCTTGAAAACAATTGGCTAAAAGATGTTCCCTGAGCAATACACATCATATGCATTATATTTTTATTTCAATGTAGTTTCTTTATAGAAACTTTTCCATTTTGCTTTTTTCACATTTGTAACGAGATGCACACATTGTACAAATAATATATTTATAACAAATAACATATATATACATATTATTTTTTTATTTCCAGTCTCTTACAATTCCTTGATTAAAATTAGCTGACACACTTTAGTTCTGGAGGTATCAATGTTCTAGGCTCATTCTGGGTTTTCATTTGATGATGTGTTTTATTTTATCTGTATGTTAATTTCTTGTTATTGTACATGAAAAGTGAGTCTGGAATATCCCTCCATATTGGCATCAGGCAAGCAATTCATTTATTGTTCTAGCAGTAAATCAGACTTCTGCCTTTGTAGGTTATAATAAAAAAAAATCACATATCTAAAGTTGTTGGCTTAACGTGTTACATAACTAAGATGTATTACCTATAACTTTCTGTTCAGTAAATGATGGAAAGTTTATTGAATCACAAAGAGGAAGGTCACATTCGAAGATAACGGTTGATTCTCTCTTTATAGTTGTTTTTTTATGAGAAATTCGTTAAAACACAGGTTGGCATTTTCTGTTTTACATGTATTTGTTAATGTTTTAGCATAACCCAATACCGGCCAATGAATGACTTTATTATGAACTGAAATTTGATATTAGTCAACAAAATTAAATCAGTTTACACTACATTAAAAATATAGTATAAGTTATTGAACAGAATATCCATAATATGTGAAATTGGCGAGATATAGTTGAGACCTCTTTAAAGTGATTTATTATGCATGTTACCATGTTGATATTGACTCTAACCTTTGAACTAGACTTTACACAAAATTGTCTTTGCGTCTAGATGCTGGAATTTTGAATGTTTAAGACAATTGATTTATGTTGCATACCCATACTTGTAAATATTTACCAGTAGTTGTGCTTTATACATTGGCAGTTTCAGCACAAAGGCAAATTTTATTTTCTAATTTTTGTGATTTACACATTGTATGTGACGCTCTGAATTGTTACAGTATCTGGATACTGTCGAACGACTAATTAAGGTGTTGTGTTTTAATTGATTGTCTACAAATTAAAAATAATTCATAGCGACTTCTGCATTTAGAGCAGTTTTCTCTCTATCACACATTTTGTAAAATAAGAACCATAATATATTTAAAGTTATCTGTTCTAAAATTGCATATTAACTGTATGTTGAAAGGTGGCCCATGTATCAGTGGCATTGTCTGTTCTTCATGTTGTGTGTCCAGGAAATAGGTGTCACATTTTCAGTTCAATTGACCCGACGCGAAAGCAACTATCTCCGCCCACTGGCCAGTTTGCATTGTTTGTCCAAATAAGTACAATGTAGTATAAGCTTGTCTAAGGAAAATGGAAACAAAATAGATGGGCGATTTTTCCACTTGTTAGATTAAGTTTGGGTCAGGGTAATTTAATTTAAACTTACTTTACAGCTCGAATCCAAGGATTTTTTCTTAATTTATATGCTTATATTTATATTCTTAAAAAATTGTTTCCTTTAGCTTTTTTATCAAAACTAGACTATATAAATCAATATATTTTACACAAAAGAATGTTAGTAAAAAATTTGCTGAACAAAACTTAACACCTATGTATTGCATTATTTTGTGTATTGGTTACCATTTTGTGAAATAAAATGTTTTGAAATGATTATCTGGTGCTTGTGTTAACTGGTCCAGTCAATGTACCCTGGTGTCCAGTATTCATCATTTGTCAGAAGTGCTATGTGATGATGTCCCATCATCCTACCTGTACGTATACTACTCATCATCTTTATTCATGAGCCCCATTAAAAGCAATATATATATATATATAATGTATCCAATACAAGTTCCATTTTTGATTGGATTTTAATTAAAGTTTGATACAAAATCCTTTCACAGAATAACAAAATCATGGAGCGACTGCTAGAATCGTGGGTTCGAGTCGCACTTGCTCAAAACACTTTATGTGAGAAAGTTTGCCAGTTACTTGCGAAAGGATGGTGGTGGTTCTACTAGGATTAATTCTAAGGTCTCCCGCCATCAATAAAACTGGATATATTGTAAATAACCCAAAATGTCTTGAAAATAGTGTTACACCTCATTCAAAAAGTAAAGAAGTTTGTAAAATGATGTAAGCAAAACACTACATGAATTTCCTTAACTTTTTTTCATAACTTCAAATTTTACACTTAGAAGTTTGTAGTGAGACTGGCACCCAATACAGATATCTGGATTTTTACTGGGGAAAGATTATATTTTTTTTGCTTTAGATAAAATTCTTGTGCTAGAAGTGAAGTTGGATCTATCTGATGTGATGTTTAAAACTACATGTATGTGAAATAAATTATATAAATTAACGTCTTAAAAGCGATCATGATAAAAAATTTATCATAGTTATGAATTTAACACAATTCTCTCATGCACAGAATAGAGCTTAAGGGCAAATGTCATCAAGGGCTAACAGATGATCAGTTAACCTGACCACTCTTTCCTGGGATCCTAAAAAGGTTAACCAGTACTTAAGTACACCAATCTCATTCCACAAGTAACTGATAACTTTCCCACTTGAATCAACAGTGAGACGATGACAATGTGGCATGTCCTGTATCAATCACCATGGAGACTGTGGCCAGGCAGGGATTTGAACTCGTGACCCCCGGATTGATAGTCAGAAGCTATTCAGGCTTGTTTTGATGGAGAAGATTCAAACAATGTAACCATACAATTTTGTTTCATTATTGTGAACTACCTTTTTAAAATGCTCATAATTATCAATGAATGAATGAAAAACACATTATAGGTTATTCGACGCCAACAGGAAGGAAGATTCCAGGTTCACTTTACATATACAAAAACAACAAATTAACATACAGATTTAAAAAAAATACAGCAACAAATGAATATGCAGAATGAACCTAGAACCTTGATACCTGCAGAATTGCAGAGTTTTAGCAAATTCTATAACTATCATATTACTCAAATTGTCGCTTCTTACGACATGTACGAAGCAAAGTGGTCCTATTCTTGCCATCACTCATATGGCTCCCTGAAACCACACAGGGGATGATAATTTAACCACAATAGTGAACATGACAAAAAAAATGATAAAACGAACATGACACCCATTCGGGGGATTCCTACCCCTCTGCAGAGATCGGCAGTGATTCTATTCTAAGCCGGAACTACAAGGGCTCATAATTATCAACAAGGATCTTGATAGAAAACTAGAAATATATTCTAGATGCTTATTCTTTTATTTTGGTTATAAAATCACATCATGCACATATTATTATCTATACATATTGCCACTGCACGAAACAGTACAGACCATAATAATGTACATGTAAAACAATTTTTTAAAAAAGATATCTCAGAATATAAGATATTATGATCAAGTTAAAAAGGGATACAGTATCGAGATAATTTAAACAAGAGATAAAAATTATACATTACATTATAATTTACTATAAATTTATAGTATACAATTCTTAAAAATTTTAATCTTTGGAATCAAAGCCATTCACAAAAATACTTGTTCTCTTAATAGAACTTTCTGAACCTCATTTGTAGCACTGGCCCAGCTCGACTGATTGGGTCTGCTAAATAGAAATGTTGGGAAAGCCCCATTGGAACATGTTGATTGGTCATTGCTGACTGAAAGTTTGGATGACATCACAGCTTAGAAAGCATTCAATTGCTGTGAATTGTGGGACAGGCAGAGAATTCCCTGCTTTTTCAATTGGGGGTTAATAAACCTGATAGACTATTCTGAACCAAAAGAGATTCTGTGGACACTATAGTATACAAAAGAAACTTTTTGTATCAAAATGTTTATCTTTCCAACTACGTGTACCTCAGAAATATTTTGGGCATTATCAGATAAATGAAACTATATAACACCTTAAGTTATAAATCATAAGATTTGTTTGACTGTTGGATCTAATAATATGTAAAATTTTATGGATATGTAACATTTTTAAAGTAGCACGCCTGCCAAATTTTGTAGTAAGACTTTAAATAAAAATTTCAGTATGTGAAATGTACATACAACAGTCACTGACCTATTAGTACCTAGTTAACTTGGTAGCTTAGGTAATAAAAATAATATATGAAGTGAAGCCAAAAAATCTATACAAATAACATATAGCTATCTGCACAATATTTTAAGAGAGCCAACTTTTTTCGAACTGATTTGGTCAAATTACCAGTAACGGTAGCGTTTTATGGAGAATAGAAATATAAATTATTATAAGGTTACCTAGACAGTGCATTATTTAAACTTTGGTAATGTAAATAGTGAACATAACATTATTGGAGTCATTATGACTTCCAAGTTTATCCTTCAATCAAGCATTGTGACATCATAATGATGTCATAACCAAATGTCGAGCATTTCTGTGACATCATAATGATGTCATAATTAGAAGTCAAGCATTTCTGTGACCTCATTATGATGTCATAATCAGAAGTCAAGCATTTCTGTGACATCATAATGATATCATAATTGAAAGTTGAACATTTCTGCAACATCATAATGATGTCATAATGAGAAGTCGAGCATTTATGTGACATCACTATGATGTCATAATCAGAAGCACCAAATTAAAATATTTTTGTCATACTTGAAGGGAGCATAAAAATATAGACTTGACATTCCATGAACATTAAAGTTACTATATATACCGACTAAAACAAAATTTATAACCGCAGAGGAATCTGATATACATGTACATGATTCTTGATTACATGAATATTCAATGGAATATAATCTCTAAAGTACTGGTAGTAACCATAAGGACTAGTTACAATATATATATATATTTATTCTAAATCCCTATATGTAGTATAATTATACTATATACAAGGGTATAGAATATATATGGTCACTATATGTGGTAGTAACCAGGCATTGTGACGTTCAGTGAACTTATGCTGAAAAGATAAAGAAACGCCAGCTGAATTTCACATTATAACCAAACCATTGAAAGCAACATTTACAGTTTTAGAATAAGTATGGAAGTTATAGTATATCATTAATGATAATACTGTTATTGACAAAATCATTAAAGGAAAATACCTTTACATATATAATCTATGGAGTACATGGTCTAGTGATAGAGCACTGAACCCATGATCAGAGGGTCACGGGTTCAATCCCCGCCACGGCTATGTGTGGTGTCCTTGAGCATGACACTTTTTCCGCAAATGCTTAGTACTGGCTCTATCCAGGAAGACTTTAAGTGTGATTTGTCTAAGATGTAAGAACTTGTTTCACAATCAAAGTAAAATAAGTAAGATTAAACTATATATTCTAAAACTATAAATATTGTTTATAATAGTTTGATGGTTGGCTGTGAAATTCACCTGGTGATTCTTTATCTTTTCAGTATATGAACTTATGATGTTAACAAAAAATATAAATAGATATATCAGAGTCTGAAAAAACACTGCTTTTTTAACAGGGTGAATTAGATCTACATACAGCATATTAATAGCGTCAAATTCAATATTTCCAAGCTGTTTTTCTTCTACAAAGATTTCTATGAAAAATTGAAACCAAGTGTCACCGACAGACCATCTGTTTAAGTAGAGCTTCTAACAAAAAGGGTATTCAACAAAGAGTATTACATCTTTCGGCCCATTGATTGCTAAACATTGGTTTAAAATTTTATGTATATATATTTACTGTAAAATGTTTAATGATATTAATCTGTTTTGAAACAAAATGCTTCATTTAGTTGTTAAAAATTAATCTAAAATATCATTGGTGGGTAGTTTTAAATTGTTTTAGTCTCATCCAAAGACATGCTGGACAACAAAATGAAATATGCATGCGATACATGTAAAACTTTTACAATGACAAAATTTGGCACAAATACCAGAGTGGGAGGGGTGGGGTTAAACAACAAATGACTGCTGGTACATTGGAGGTAGAGCTACTAAAATCACTTTTGTTTTTTCAGTTCCAGATCTACTTTTGCTCTCAATGACCGATTTTAATTTCAAATTTAAAAGAAAATCAGTCCAGATATGTTTTGCAAGGTTTATCCTACAAAAATCATAAAACTGTCATAAATTGTCATACAAAAATCTTCCGTAAGAAAATAAATATCGAACTGATCCATCGCCAATTTGAAGGACTTTCTGAAATAGACTCGAAAGTTGTTGTGTTGTAAAAGATATATCAAGAAGGTCTTGTTTACAGATAAATAGTAATTGGTAAGGAAACCGGCAACAAAATTCCCGCAGGGCTGCAATGTTAAATATAACATTTGAATTGAACTTCCTTAATGCAGGAAATTCCTTTACATCCTTTGACCTTATCCCTACAGGATATGATGTCATGTCATCATAACAAAAAGCAAGTTATATTAGAATGGATGTTACTTAGCTGTGATAATATTTTTTCATTTTTGATAAAGGCCGGATGGCCAAAATTTAAATGAAGAGTGATATTTTGAACTGCCATAAACTGACCTGTGAAATATACCCTCGACAATTTAATTGTTGCTAATTGATCTATAATACCATCTTTCTGACCCTTTAATGTATCACTCAATACATATAATGGAACTGTGCTATGTGTTTGTTTGGAAATAGGATATCATCAAATGGTATTTATTTTCTCAAGTGCAAACCTTTTTAAGGAATTTATTAATATTAACGACAATAATTATCAAAAGAGAAAGTGATTGAAAACTATGATGCAAATTTACATAGAAAAAAAAACATGGACAGTACTGATGACGGCTAGTCTGTCCACAGAAAACTGATGCGACATCCCACATATACAACACTTTCGGTTCATTTCCTAAACCAATCTTACATAAAATTGACTGAAAATAAGATGTTTTGGCGATGTCAGTAATGAAATGTACTGACTGAGTAAAGGATAGTTACTGATATACTCGATACAAACAATATTAAAATTAAAATTAGCACACAAACTTATAAAATGCATGGTGGGTAGGGTACTTGTATATGCATAGGCACATGCCTGGTAATTTTGTGACATATGGTGGGTAGGGTACTTGTATATGCATAGGCACATGCCTGGTAATTTTGTGACGCATGGGGGGTAGGGTACTTGTATATGCATAGGCACATGCCTGGTAATTTTGTGATGCATGGTGGGTAGGGTACTTGTATATGCATAGGCACATGCCTGGTAATTTTGTGATGCATGGTTGGTAGGGTACTTGTATAGGCACATGCCCGGTAATTTTGTGACGCATGGTGGGTAGGGTACTTGTATATGCATAGGCACATGCCTGGTAATTTTGTGACACATGGTGGGTAGGGTACTTGTATATGCATAGGCACATGCCTGGTAATTTAATGATCTTTTTAAAAGCAACATCACTCTTACAACAGTAAAAAATCTAGACCAAACTGTATTATGAAATTTTAGAAGCCCTGAAGGGTTTGTGGTTGGGGTACAGGTTGGTGGTGGAGGTTGGGGTGGGGTGTGTAGGGGGTGTCAGTGTACCAACACAAACTTGCTACATGAAATGATACCAATAGGAAGAAAGATTAACTCTGCATGAACAAAAACAAAAAATTAACATACAGATTAAAAACAAAAAACATGTAAACACATAAACATGTATGATGAACCTAGAACCTTAATTCAATTATCATTGTTGCCTCTTCTCTAACATGTGCGAGCTACAATTATAGTCCAAATCTTTCCATCACTCATGTAGCACCCTGAAAACTCACAGGGGTTGATAACTTAACCACAATAATCAACATGACAAAAATTGATAAAAACGGGACATATGAACTCATTTGGAAGATTTCCGTCCTCTACAAAGATCAACACTGATCCTATTTCTCATCTGAAGCCACATGGCTTATCAGTAAACAAATAAAACATCAATCATAAACATGCAAGACTCACATAATTACCAGTGTAGATGTATTAATATACAAGACAGAACAATTCTCAATTCTCTTTTATTCAATTCTCCTTTCAGAAAATATATAATTTTTGAATATCTAGCATAAATTTTATGCTAATGAGGGCTAATAGAAGATCAGTTAATGTAATTACTCTTTCCTGGGATCCTGGAAGGTTAACCAATAAGACACAATGTCACATATCTATCATCATGGGAACTGTGGCCGTGTGGAGACTCAACCTTGTCCCCTTGATTGATAGTCGAGTGTGCTACCGACTGAGCTAACAGGGCTATTTTGAAGTGAAATGTACTGTTTTAAGATGTTTCATTCTGTAAGGACATGGTTGATCATTCAAAAGTTTAAAACAGCATGTAGAACTGGTCCATCCATCAGTTTCCTAGACAGTGTTATGGTATATTTACCATAAAAGAACTGCAAAAACTTCAGTGTGGATCCTGTTTAAGTTCAGAAAACATTTGAAAAAGTAAATTTTTGAAAAAATAGAAGATATTCAATATTTAAAATCTATTTTTAATGAGTTATCATTGCAAATATTTATAGAGTATTAAACAACATCTACATCAACCAGAAATTAGTTTTTGGTGAAAAACTATATCCCCCCCCCCCCCCCCCCCCCCACGTATGTTTTCAATTCCAGGAGTAATCCAGAAAGATTTTATTAAGACAGACGGATGGACAGACAGAAAGAACTTGAACAATGGGAGAGACATAAAGAACCAATAATTACCAATGTAACTATTTAACTATTTATCCATTCAAAAATATTTGTTTATTATTAGGACATGATTTAATATAACATATGACTCAAGGTGGCCACAGCTCCCATGATCCCTCCCCCATCACACAAGAACTTTTTAAGTACTATTTTACAAAGGAAAACACTTTTGTGTGTGGAAACACTGGCCCTTTAATATACATTTTATTGTATGGGATTGCAAATCATATTTTTCAAATTTCATATTTATTTTTAAATCTAAGGAATGTTTTGATTAATTGAAGGAAGTTTTTTTTCACAAATTCAAGTAAATTCCAGGAAATTTTTTTTTTTAAGAAATATCAGGAATTTTCAAGGAGAAGTCAAAAATTCCAGGAGTTTACAAGGACTGTTGCAACCCAGCTACTATACACAATTAGTCCTTACATATGCATGTAACATATTGTTGGTCTCCATTTAAAATACAGTAAAAATCCACCTTGCGACCACACCACGATATGAAGACTATCCTGCTATTACCTGTAAAAAAAGCAGGTGTCTATGGGGAATGAAAACCAGTAAGTTGGCATCTTTTAATTGCTTAACTGTTATTAGAGTGATATCGATGGTCTTTTATGATGTAGTGAATCGCATTTGTAAATTTTAATGTAAAAGTAAAACATGTGGAGAAATGGAGAAACGAAAACGCAATGAACTTACTTTTAAAGAAAATGATAATCTTATTAATGACAGCAGTTTTAAATGATGATTAAGAAAGAAACGGTTGTTATAATTTTTATACTTTCCTGACAACTTACAGTATTCTTTTTTTTCAAGGTCCTGACAATGATAAAATGAGAAGTCCAAACACGTTCATCGATAAGAACAGAATGTCATAAGTGAAAGGAAATGACCCTACTTAGGACCGTACTATCAGAATTAAATCTACTCATGTATAATGTTGAAACATTTAATGTATTGCCTTTACTGGTTATTATTTTATATATGTAAATAAAAGATAAACCATACAATATATTTATTTTAATTGTCCACATGTTATATAAAATAATGATGACATAATAATTATAAAAGTAATAACAGCCACACATCCATAATTAGAAAAGAGGATTTATTTATTTATTATTATTATCATTCGTCTAACAGTTTGTGCACACACATGCAGAATATAGTATACATTAATCTACTATAATTACGGTTACATAGACCTACAACTTTTGCCAATACAATTCGATAATAAGACCACCCCACTATTAAGACTGCTTTTGCCTGGTCCCAAAGGTGGTTTTATTTTAGGTGTTTTACTGTACAAACTTTTCAGGAGAAACAAAAATTTAATCTTCTCAAAAACACAATGTCATGTAATTCAATAATAACAGACCTGAAAACTTGTATTTATAAAAAAAACAAAGGTATATATTCCAATGTTACATTGTACATGTATTCATTTATACAGTAGAGTACTTATTTGTAGCAGAAACTGTTGCTTCGGCATTTTTAGGTGCTTTTTTATGAAAAAATGTTTGGCATTATAATATTAATACTGTTTTTACATTCTGAACATGTTCACATGGTTAAAATAACCTGTTTTGATTGGATATCAACTTTGTTGTTTTGCATGCAGATGTTAAATACCGAAAATAACAAAAATGGTAAGTTCGTCATTTTGAATGGAAACCAACAAAATTTTTTGTCCCATCTGTGCAACAATTTAATGCACACAACATGTCTCTATTATCTACATATTCTTATGTCAAACTTCATACAACTACGCCAACATATATCAGCCTATACCTCCTGAAACATCAAGGAACACGATATGAGTCACAATTATTGAATGGCATAACTAAACGTGATGTCACGCAAACTTAATTCTTAAATAAATTTCATTGACTTAAAAAAAAACTATGACACCTGAAGTAACAATTCATTATTATATCAACAGTTGGTGGGGTGACACATGATTTGATAATAAGTATGTAGTGCATGTAAGTTAGTTGTGTTTACTAAACATAGACATTACAAACCATGTCATTTTCGTAGTATCGAAGATGATGCAGAAAATTGTGTATCAGATTTTAATAGATTAGACTACATTAGTCATGTAATTTTTATACAAGATCAAATACTGTGATTAGACTAGATGCAATGTTATTGTTGTCATGAAGACTGTGGCCGCACAGAGATTCGAACATGTGACCCCTAGATTGATAGTGAGACATGCTATCCAACTGAGCTATTCTGGCTTGCTTTGATGTAGAAGATCCCATGAAATGATATGATTAGACTAGATACAGCTTAAACTGCAACTCAAATGACAGACATGTTAATGCTATCATTTTATTTACACTTCCGTAAGAATAGCACCAACAAGAATATTTTGATTGAAGTTTAACAGTAACTAGTGAAAATGTCATGCTGAGAGAAAATACAGACATTTCCAAACAACAATTTAATTTGAGCATTACATATATATAATTATATATATGATATACATACAATGTGCTTGAAATATATTTGCCTAACAAGCAAAACAACTCCTACAATTATTATAGTCAATTAACAGAGCAATTTCAAAACTATGCCTATATGGTCATATATATGCTAGTCTCTCTCTCTCTCTCTCTCTTTTCCTCTTCCTCTTCCTCTATACCTATTCTGTAATTCTGTATCTCTATTACTTTTTCTTTTTTATTGTATCTTCGTCTCCTACCTCAAAATTTCTTTAAATATCTTGGCACACATGAATTATACACAAATACAATAGCAACAACAATTAATCATGATTAAATATTTCTTTATGTTCATTTCAAATTCTCATTTTCATACATCACATTTTGTTTCACTTTAATACTGGATATATAAACTTAATTTACCCTGGCTCCAATTTCATCAACATTTATCTTGGTTTTACTTTAAGTTAATTTTGACTGGTTACTTTTATATTCTTTAATCAATGTCAATGAACAAAATGCAGCTTTTTTCCCAGAACCAGTCTAAAATAATGATAACTTGGATGCTTTCCATCAACATTTTCCATCAACAAATTTTACTTTAACTTAATGTGACTGGTAACTTTTAAATTAATGTTCTTTAATCATTGTCAATGAAATAAAATTCAGATTTTTCTAGAACCAGTCTAAAATCATGATCACTTGGAAGCTTTTCTTTCATTTTCAGTTTTTGATGCAAGTTTTTAAGTATATGCTTATTATTGGTTAAATAGAAGCCTGTTGGCTTGATCATTCCTTGATTATTGTCAGTAAATCTTAGTAACAAAATCCATTTTTATCACAGTGTAGATACTTAAGATTAAATAGTATATTTTAAATAAATGTTTTAATGAATTTACCTGAAGATTGATTATAAAATGTTAAATACTTCAGTTTTAATATTTGATGCAATGTTGAACAAATACGATAATGTGGATTTCGAATTCCCCATTCTCCTACTCTCATGTTAAATTAATTTTTTTTTTTTTTTACAATGTGATACACATGGCACATGGCTAGAGGGCTGACAGGGTGAAAGTGAAAATCATTATTTTAACAATGTAACAATTTAAAAAGAATGATTAAAAACATGATCTTTAATCTACAAATACTGTATATACATGTATGACTGGTATAAAGTAATGAATATATAACTAGCATTGTTAAAAATATTTCCTGGTAAATAAAAATAACTGACGATAATTTTTAAAAAAAATGAAAAAAAATGTAGAGAGGCGAACTCTAAAAAAATAAATCGTTAAAACCATTAAAATATCCTTAAAGAACTGAAATTAAAGCATGGATTTTCAACAACAACAATGTTATATACACTTCATGACCTGTACACAATTTGGTAAGCACCAACAATTAAAAATACTGATGAAGTATACAAATGTGAGAGTAAAAACAATGAACACAATTGTATTTAACCCTTTACTTCATTTATACGCCTTTGGACACCTCTAATATAGACACCTTTGTACACCTCTATTATAGACACCTTTGGACACCTCTAATATAGAAGGCTTTTGAATTATAAAGTGAATTATGTTTATATTAACTGACAGAGTGGAAAACAGTGCAGGAAGTCTTCCCACACTGTTTTCAAAGGCCTTCTGTGATTGGTGCGGGAAAACATATATCTATGGAGTAAAGGGTTAATAAAATAAGAGAAACGATGGGACGTTCACAACTCGATGTTATATGGCAAGTTAAAGTTTCTGTGGCTAAGTGGCTCCAAGTACATAACAGTATTATCTTGTGATAAACATAGATAAAACAATTATCAAAAACATAATTACAAATACCGTATTTATCCTACTTAACGCTTCCATAATAATATCTGCGCCCACTGGGCCCCCTGGGAGGGACGCAGGGGTATTATATTTTTGCGGAAAATTATATTCACAGAATACTAATGATAAGGCAAGTGAAGAAATGCAAAGTTTATCCTGGTAGTTTCTTCTTTAAAATCAATTCATATTTGATTGTTTTCACAGTTCAATTTTAACACGTAGCAAGCAGAAGGCAAATCATGTCTATACACGTCTTAGTTTATAATGTGGATATTACAATTTGCTCTACGAATGTGACCGGTAAACAATAGATCATCAACCGCTGCAAAATGATGTATTGATCCACGCAAGTCATTTTGAAAAAAGTATATTTTGGACTCAAATAGACACAACCTTTCCATAGAATGTGAAGCACTTGGGTGCAATAATTAGGAAAAATATGGTACCATATTAAGGTACAAAAAAGCTACATTTATCTAAACACATGGACCTTGACCAGGAATACAGTGTTCCAATTCAATCCATAGAAAAATATCTGTTTCAGGCTGTATAGCTAGTTTCAATGATAGAGCATTCTATCAGCATACATCTGTGCAGAAATAAAATAGTTTTCTTAAAGAAAAAAAAAGACATAATTACACACGAAATTAAATAGTCCCTTCTTTGGATCAAAATATAACAGTTTCTTCCACAGAGCAGATGATATGTTGGACTAGATTAAACACTTACATGGCATGTCTGAATAACAAAGGGTTACATGGGGCTCACAATAGCTGGCATACAATCAATAACAGGCAAACAATTAATAACAGACACACACTCAATAACAGGCAAACAATTAATTACAGACACACAATCAATAACAAACACACAATCAATAACAGGCAAACAATTAATTACAGACACACATTCAAATGACCCGACGGGAAAGTGACAATCGCTGCCCACTGGCCACATGGTATTGTTTTTCCGAATAAATACAACGTAGTATTTACTTAGAGACTGTATGCTTGTCTAAGGAAAATGGCAAGCATGGAAACAATATTGATCACCGTTTGTATTATCGACTTGTTTGATTGACAGTCTGCATCAAGTCGATTACAGGCACAGATTCAATAACAGGTTAACTGTCATTCATAGCCATTCTATCGTTTACAGACACACAGTCAATTACAGGGATATTTACCAGTGCCACAAATTATGATTGGCAGGTATTAGCGCCACTCAAATACATGAAAGTATCTCTTTTAAACAAGTTTTCTTCATTCAACAACTATTCCTTATTAAACTTTATCTTATTTCTCAAACAATAAACAACTAAAGTTTAATTTACTTTCTATTAAAAAAGAAAATGTTTCCATTAAGAGAAGACACGATTATCTCCCTTGGTTACCCCTAACCCTAATCTCTGTTCCCAAATATTGACCTTAAAGCACTACTGGCCCAGTTTTCACAAAGAATACTTAAACTCAAATAGTGTACTCAATTTTAGTACGAAACTGAGCACACTATAATTGAGTTTAATTAAGTAAAATAACAGACTTAAGTATAAAACAATCAAGTTTAAGTTAAATAACAGCCTTAAGTATTTACGTGAAAATGGTAGGGTCAAGACTACAGCACACAATATAATATGAATCAATGCATACATCAACAACTCATGCTGTTTTAGCCTAGCCAGACTGCAGTGTAAAGCTTTTCTATGTATACAAAAATCTCATAAGTTTTAGGAGGGAATATAACTTTAAATTATCTTTGGATGATTTTGTATGTATATGAAATGCATCAACTTCCTTTGCGTAACTGTGGTGTTGAAGTGACCTGAAGAAGCTTTCAGAAGATAGCGGGAGGCGCCATCAGCATGTTGTGTCAACTTGCTGCTTTCATTGGAACTATATGCACCTACAAATATATGAGGGACATAGATTAGATAATAAAAGAAGATATTTTTAGCATACAACATTTTACACTTTTCAAGAAATTCTGTTTAAGTATCTGTCCCCAGTTTCACTAAAACATTGAGATTTTCCTCAACTAAAATTTTTGCAGTTATGACTTCATTTACACTGATAGCTTTGCTTAATACCCTTCACCAATAAGTAAAGATGTGTTCATATATTAATTATGTATGGTCCTTTAACGTGTTATGAACTAGAGAAATACTTTACAGAAATTGAGAGTTTTGAGTTGAGGAAAATTTAAGCTTGAGATATTTAGTGAAACCAGCCTGAGGATTTTTCACAATTTTAAAATTGGCAAATCATTTTCCATCAGGATGGATTGTAACCAATTGTTGCACAAAATGTGTCGTGAAAGATTTTTTTTTAAAAGAAATTTTTTTTTTTTTTATTTATCTTAATTTTAGTCTTAAAATAACCTTGCACTTACCTCACTTAAAATCACCCAGTTGGAGACGTCTTCTAGCACCTTGAGGCGCAACACTGCCACATTCCCGTATTCTGGGTCAATTTCTCCAGTTGCTACTCCAGATTCTGAAAACTCACCCACACGTTTATATTCAGTCACATCCCCACCCATGGGCAGAATTTCAACAATGGTATTTTTGAATTTGTCATCTGGATGGTTTGAGTTGCCACTCCTGAACAGGAAACTGCAAACACATCATGAAACATATGTTACATTGATCATACATAAAAGGAGGATATTAAAACTTTTTATGTCAAAACACAGAACCAGACTAAATTTATCAAATCTGTGATATCAAAACACAGAACCAGACTAAATATATCAAGCTTTTGATATCAAAACACATAAGCAGACTGAATTTATCAAACTATCAAACTTTGTTACCAAAACACAGAACCAGATTAAATTTACCAAACTTTTGGTATCAAAATACAGAACCAGTCTAATTTATCAAACTTTTGGTATCAAAACATGGAACCAATCTAATTTATCAAACTTTTGGTATCAACACCCTGAACCAGACTAAATTTATCAAAATTTTTCAATATAACACTCTGACTCAAACTCATAATCTAGACTGCAGCAGCAATACTTTCAGTAAGAAAAAAAGAAGACTTTCATATATATTCTATTAAAGATTCATTGAAATGTATTGCTTTTGCAAGAATATAAAATTATATCTCATTTCTTTCCTTTTTATGAAAGAGGTTTCACATAATTTTCAACACATGGCCCACTTGGTATATGAAGTTTTAATGTCAGAGGAAAACCCTACGAATGAATCTGATTAGAATCACCGTCCTTCCGCAAGTAACTGGCAAACTGTCTCATATAAATTCTTTTTTGACCGAGCTAGGCTCGAATCCATGACCTCATCTGTGAAAAGTGGTTGTTAGGTGATTGTTCACTTTCGACAATCTTTTAGTCCTATCACAATGCAGAAACATGCCAAAAATCACACGATCAGCAAATTATACAGAAACCATGTCAACCAGTCTTTAAACTAGCCTCTAAATCCTGAGCAGAAACAAAGCAGCACCTGTTATATTTTTGGCAGTATTTTGTGTAAGACCCAGCAGGGATTAAACCACCAAACTCCCCATGTGATGTGGAGGTTCCACCACTACACCACTGCAGTAGACACAAAGAGAGCTGGTCAAATATTGATAGAATACTAATACAGTCACCCCTGTGTTAAACAGTCAGTCGAGGGAAGGAGCAAAACTGCCTTGCTTAATTAACCCTTTGCAATTTCCCGCACCAATCACAGAAGGCCTTTGAAAACAGTGCAGGAAGAGTTCAGATTGCTTGTGACGAGCAATCTGAACACTTCCTGTACTGTTTTCCACTCTGTCAGTTAATATAAACATAATTCACCCATTGCTGATATGTGGTGAATTAATGCTTTCAATCTGGAAGAGTCAAAGAAAATGCTTATGGAGCAAAAGGTTAATTAATACAGGTTAATTTGCTAGATGAAAGCATATAAAAGGGAAACTGCAAATGTGGCTGCTTAAGACAAGTGGCTTCTCATAAGAGGTGACTGTTAAAACAGGTTTGACTATATCTCTTTTTAACTAAATTTCAACACTGAAACAAAATTTATCAAAATTATTAGTACCTTGCAATCTGTATTGGAGGGTCAAATTTAATCTCAACAGAATCGCCCTGACTAGGGGACAGACCCCAGAAAATGTCCTCGCCGATATAAGCTTTCTTAAGGAAATATTTCTGGTATGCCTTTATAGAGGTATGCACTGATGCAGTAGGATTCACGTGCGCACGGTATATAGCTTGCTTGCCAAAATCTCTGTCCTGAAAAGAGAATAATACATTAATTTTTAAAAAGGGACAGCTACATTTCAACCTGTCGAATCATCCTGGTGGCAACATTTTTACCACTATACCTCGTGTTTTTATTTAAATATGAACTGAGAGAAAAACGAATATCAAAGCTGTGCACTGAATATGGACATCCATCTTTATTGATGGAGAATAGACGTTTGTGCATAATATAGAATTAGGGTATGTGCCAATTTGTAAGTCCGAGATATTTCATAACTCTAATATCAACGCAAAATTTATTAACTGAAACTGTTTTAAAGCCAACTTTTACACCTGAACATTTTAGCTAACCTTAGTCAGTTATATGTATAGAAAATAGAGTCGTTTATGAGTGTTACATAATATTATAACTTCACAAAACATTATTTCTTGTAATATTGAAATGGTACAATGAAAAGTAATACATGGAATCACAAATAATATCTCAAATAATTATCTCAATAATTATGGAAACACCAGTTAAATCTCAATTTTTTATCTCCATATGGAAACACCAGTAATATCTCAAATAATTATCTCAATAATTATGGAAACACCAGTTATATCTCAAATAGTTAACTCAACCTGGAAACACCAGTAATATATCAAATTGTTATCACAACCTTGAAACACCAGTTATATATCAAATTTTTATCTCAACCTCGAAACATCAGTAATATCCCAAATCAGTAATATGTGTTATCTCAACATGGAAACACCAGTTATATTTCAAATAGTTATCTCAACATGGAAACACCAGTCATATTTCAAATAGGTATCTCAACATGGAAACACCAGCAATATTTGTTATCTCAACCTGGAAACACCAGTAAAATTTCAAATAGTTATCTCAACATGGAAACACCAGTAATATTTCGAATATTTATCTCAACATGGAAAGACCAGCAATATTTCAAATAGTTATCTCAACATGGAAACACCAGTAATATTTCAAATAGTTATCTCAACATGGAAACACCAGTAATATTTGTTATCTCAACATGGAAACACCAGTAATATTTCAAATAGTTATCTCAAAATGAAAACACCAGTAATATTTTGAATATTTATCTCAACATGGAAAGACCAGCAATATTTCAAATAGATATCTCCACATGGAAATACCAGTAATATTTCAAATAGTTATCTCAACCTGGAAACACCAGTAATATTTGTTAACTCAACATGGAAACACCAGTAATATCTGTAATCTCAACCTTAAAACACCAGTAATATTTCAAATAATTATCTCAACATGGAAACACCAGCAATATTTATTATTTCAAAATGGAAACACCAGATTATTTCAAATATCTATCTCAACATCGAAACACCAGCAATATTTGTTATCTCAACAAGGAAACACCAGTAATATTTCAAATAGTTATCTCAACATGGAAACACCAGATATATTTCAAACATTAATCACAACATGGAAACATTAGTAATATCTGAAATAGGTATCTAAACAAGTAGATTTATCTCTTTAACAAAACTGAAGAATCATGATGAAAGATGCTTATTCACCCCACCCACTACATACTTTTAACTTCTGCGTCTTTCCTTTCAGGGACGACTGAGTACCAACATGCTGAAATAATGATGGCTTGAACCGTTTACGTGCTTCCCCCTTCATTCTTGTACAATGTTTCTGAAACAGAACATTCCATAAAGTAACAATCCTTTACTATACATGTATACACAATATTGTTTAATTAGCATAATGTCAAACACCAATCAAATTGCTAAGATCAACAAATATTATTAATTGTTTATGCATGTTTTGAGCCTTTTTTTTAAACAGTATTTCAGTTTATGTAGCAACAGAGAAGAATTCAACTGACAAACCAATCTTCCTTGAAGCCCTCTTAAACTTTATAAAATACATCATATCCCATTGAAAGATACAAACACGATATAATCTATAGTAAACACCTGAATAACAATGAAGTAAACTGATAAAATATATCATACTATTATACATTTAGTATAACAACCAAAACCATTAAAGAATTATCATTTCTTACTATTATTTTCATTTCTTGCAATTTCGTTATAAATTCACTTTTGACTACTATCCAGTCCTTGGGGGTGAATCAAATCAAAACAGACTGGCAATCATACTCACAGGATCTTTCTCAGGACTGCATACTTTGACAGAAAGATAATGGTCAAGTAACCAGTCTATGGGCTTGTCTTTATGAAACATGAGGAAAAATTCCACAATCACTGGTAAGTTGGACGATTTAAATAACTTTCCTGTAAATAAAATAACATCTGTAGTTGAAATTTTAAAAAAATAAATAAATTAAAAACAATTGTTGAGAATACAGCAAAAGGAAGTAAATAACTCGGAAGTAAATTCATGAAAGCAGAGAACAAGTCAATAGTAAAGATAAGTTACAAATAAATGTTTTGTTTCCTTATTCACAAATTGCGGTGTTTTTCCTCACATTTTGAAAAGGAGGTCATTTGTCCCCCATATCGGCAGATTGGAGAATCTTAAGGGTCAAATGATTATATAGTGTGCCTAATACACAAAATTTGAAGGTCATGGAACCCTAAATTGTATGTTCACACAAGGACTATATAGAAGGACAGGAAACTAGCATCTCTCTACTAAAGGTTAATAAAACAACATACCAAGAATTAATAACTTTGCAAATTAATCATTCAAATTTCATAGGCAACTGATTTCTTTTACATAAAATCTAAGGTGCATGACAGCTTAGATGTTTTATACTGTTTTAAACACACAAAAGGATCATAAATTTAAAATATTGCAGTTTAAAGTAAAATGTCAAGTACTTTCCTTGATTTTTTAGGTGCAGTATATAAATGTTGTAATCATAAGTACTTCAACAATTTTAAGCACATTTGGCTGGGAATGGTCTCATTTTGTAGAGGATTCCATTGTACAAACAAAGAATTTTGATTTGTATTACTGAGATATATGTTAAGTTAGGATATTTAAAAACGAGACTTTGCAAGATTTTTGTTAATATGAGAGCATTCATAACATCTCAATCATTTGCTTTTTCTTCTTTATATAAGTCCTTAAATAATTATTCATATAAATGTTCTATACCTATAAACCCAAGGGCAGAGAACTCCAACAGCACCCAGTCATCTCCCTTCTGTTGATCTGCGTAGGTCTTCATGATGGAAAAATAACCAGGTTTGGCAATGACATCATCTTCAAGCTGAAAATAGTCGTTAAATTCTTTATAGAAACAACCTGAATTATAATATACATTCCATTTTTCTGAATTATGTGACAAAAAGAATCTTACATTCATGTTCATTTATTATCAAATTGACTAAACCTGTGGCAAAATGGATATTATGCCAAGACAGTTAAGTACATTATTAATTGATTGCTAGATTCTCATCAAAATGTTTTTGTTTCCTAGTGCTTCCGATTAGAAGATATTAGTTATTAGAAATTTACCTTGAATTACACTGTTTTGGCCCCACCCCCAGTGGGATGGGGACCATGCAATTCCTAATTTGATTCACCGTTAGGTACCACAACCTGCATACAACATTTCATTATGCATCAACATTCAGTATGATTGAGCGTATGGTTTTTGAGAATTGTGGAAGTCGCCTCACACACGGATGGTCATTGGTTTCGATTCACGGTCGGGTCATACCAAATACTTTAAAAATGGAACTAGAAGCTTCCTCGCTTGGTGCATTTGGAGAGTATTCCTGGACTGGTCGGCCCAGTGTCAGTATCATTAATGTGACTGGTACGGGTCTTGTACCATGTCTGTGGCATGATACTCCAGTGTGGCAGTGCTCAGGAACCAGTCTTCATTCGGGACTGAATTTTCCATCAGATCCTCAAACCCATAAAAGATACTAATACTGAAGTACACCCCATTGTGACATGACTGAAAAAAATTGTTGAAAGCAACACCAGCCCCATGCAACAGTACAGAAACATATGCAATACATTATGGCATTCACATTCCATTTTAAACATATGAAATAATAATGAACAGTTATGCATTTTGCTGGCTTGGAAATGAACTTATACTTTGAGAGTTGAATACAATGCTATTGTATCTCCTTTTTTTTATATGTAGATACAACCATTGGGCGCCAGTCAGTCAGATTATTGTTGCTTTGTACTTTAGACAGCACAATACCAACAGAATGATTCAGACAGTCAAAGATTGTATCATATTACAGGACTTGCACGGTGACATTAGCATATATCATGTAACTTTGATATATTTAATGTAATTTCAGCACCCTCATGTCAGCTGTACCTTATTAATGTAATTACCCTTGTAATGAAGTAGTACTTCAGATAATGGGGAAAGTTTTATATAAAACTCTGTGGCCACTTGCTAATCACTTACATTGTTAAATGTGTACTTCTACGAGGGGTGTTCAGTAAGTTATTTGTCCAATATATTATAAATCGTGAACATGTAAATTGTGAAATTTTACAGTCAGGTAGATTTATTTTTTGTGCATCCGATGATACCAACAAACAAATCCTGCAAGTTCCTGAAGATGTTTTATCAGTCTTGACCACAAACAGTCATATTAACTGCAGTTAAATATAGTTGGAAAAAGAGTTGACAAATGCGTTCACATAAGGAGCTGTATGAGTGCACGTTACACAAATGCATCACAGATTTTTATATGTATGTGGTAATAGCAAGACAATTCAAACATTAGTTCACTATTTCGAGCCTCATAGATGAAATGGCAGCAGAATATGGCCACCAAAGACAGACAAAGGTCTTGCATCGCCAACAGAAGTGTGGTGTTTCAGTGTCTGATGGGTATACACAAAACAGACTATGAAGACATTTATCGGATGTTGTTAAAAAAATGAAAATGAGCATTTCTGTTATTTTGAAGGTATGTACAAATTATTATTAAGATATTATTTGTTGTTTTATTTTATTACCAATATAACAATACTTAGTGAATGCCCCTCTTACAATTCAATCATAATGCAATTGAGTATATGGTAACATGAATCACTCTTTACAGGCAATGAACATGCTGTGTGAACCAACCGCAAAATGAAAGAAAATAAAACCACACATGTGCACTGAATCCTTCCCATATCCAAACGTAAACTAAATACAAAGAAAATGTTAACTATTTAAAAAGAGAAAACCTTTATAAAGTTTGAGCTATCTTCCAATCCTTGTAAATTTTCATGCAGACAATTACACCTATAAAGTTTTCTTAAAAAAATCTAGGATTTTTTTTAAAAAACTCAAAGATTAGGCTCAGCAAATATTTGGTACGGCAGAATAGGCTGATAAAGTGCCTAAACTGCACAACTTTTTTTTTTTTACTAATGTTGCTTTAACAATTTTCATTTTAATTTAAATTTTTGTTTCAGCTGACAATTTGGTAAATTTTAGAAACCATTCCTATCTCCAACAGGAGAGAACAAACAGTCAAGTTCAATGGTAGAGCTGCCTGATATATGTAACAAATCAAACAGAAGGAACTGTTATGATGTTGAGATGTTGATGGTTAAAGGTGTTTAGAAAAGAAACTATTTACATAAAAAGTATACTTTCCACATTTTTTTTCAATCGTAAAGACAGCATAACAGGAATTTTAATTCATATCAAGCCTATCGGTAGTATATACTCACTGATCACTTTTTTTCATGAGGATATACTGAAAAGGGATTTCCCAATTTGTTCTATGTGCAGGTTGGACAAAAAGTTATTTTGTGGCATATCAAATGAGTCACATGTTTTTATTTTTAGTTCAATTTGATCCGTCATATTGATTATATATATTGATTGATTGATTGAAAAATGACCGTCATTTTTATGCCATCAAGGGCTAACAGATGATCAGTTAACCTAACCACTGTTTCCTGGGATTAACCAGTATTCGAGCACACCCCATCCCCGCAAGTAACTGATAACTTTCTCACTTGAATCCATGGTGAGAGACGAATGATAATGAGACACAATGTCGTACATCAATCATCAGGGAGACTGTTGCCGGGTGGGGATTCAAACTCACTACCCCTGGATTGATAGCCAGACGTGTAACCGACTGAGCTAATCAGGCCCTGCTATATATACTGTAGAATTTGCTTATAGTCAGAATGATAAGGTAAAGGTGGTCAAGCAGTATTTCTGTTTTATCTATTTTCGGAATGGGGATTTTATTTCACTTTTACCACTCCGATTAATATATTGTTTTATTGTCATGTAGCTGCATATTTGAAATATCAAATCATATTTTATTTATTAACGATAGCGAGATGCTTTAAATTTGTTTTAAAATATTTTTAGTGATTTTCCTGATATACTGTAATTATCACCACGTAAGGAGCGAGATCAATGTACCAGATATAACGGGAGAACCCAGATTTGGACCCACAAACAAAAGACGAGATTATGACCATAAAATGTTTTTGCCATCATTTTTATCGGATTATATGTGTCGACTGCAATTAATTTGTTAAATTTTTATTTAAAGGGATGGACTATGTGACCGAATACTGACATAGAGTCATTAATTAAAATATGCATATAGTATTATGTTAATCAGTGTTAGTCAAAATTGAGATAAGAATATTATGTTAGTCAAAATTGAGATAAGAATATTGGGTTAGTCAAAATTGAGGTAAGAACTATTAAGTGTTAAGTGGAAGACAGGTGAGATCAAATACTGTGTTGGTAAACTTTGGTGGTATTACATTCTTAGACGTTAAACAAAGTGATGGACAATGTTAAGAAGCGACTAGATGCCTAAGGGCTACAATATTGAGCCCACCAGTACAGACCTGAGATCAAACGTTGTATCATTAGGGTGAACATTTGTAGCACATTATTTCAAAATGTTATTTATGATATATAGAGCCTAAATGAAATTTTGTACCTATATTTGACCTTCAACCACTAACTGTGACCTTTACCTTTAAGCTATAGAACTGTGTCTTACATGGGATTCATCGTCTGATTACAGTGAACACTTACGCCATGTTATTTCAAGATATGTCAAGTGGTTTATAAGATATGGAGTGGACACAAAATGTTGTACCTATTTTGATCTTTGACCTCCAAGTGTGACCTTGATCTTTGAACTCCAAGTGTGACCTTGATCTTTGAACTAAGGACCTGGGTCTTACACTTTGTCTCTATATAGAGAACACAATGTGCCATATTCTCTCAAAATCCACCCCCAAGATCAGACAGATGCAGGTTTGTTATGGACGGACGCACACACATACACCAAACCACCATTGTGACAACTATGGGGAGCTCATTGTAATCAAGCTCAATAAAAAGGACAGACAGACAGACAGACAGACAGACAGACAGACAGACAGACAGACAGACAGACAGACAGACAGACAGACAGAGACAGACAGACAGACAGACAGACAGACAGACAGACAGACAGACAGACAGACAGACAGACAGACAGTAAAGATTTTTCATTGCGAGTAGATATCTTTATCCAAGTCTGCCCTTGGTCATTTCGCCACAGTGACAAACATGAAACATGAATCCCCAGTAATAATGTATCTTATTTGTGTGAAAAATAAAAATGACATAGGAAACAAAAACTGGGTGATAAAACACAGTGAAGAAATTAGTATGTATGCTATGACATGTAAAACTTTTTGTAAAAATTATTATAATATTGCTTTGTTAGTTGATTAACAAAGGAAGTGAGATAAAATCAGAACACTGCAAGTTACCAGGAATGTCCAGATCACATTTAACAGTCTGAAAATTAGAAGCAAACAAACTATCACAAGCACTTTTTAGAATTTATATTTTTCATACAAAACTTTACACTGCACATTATCAGAACAACATAAAACCATGCATCTATCTGTTATGTCTTTTACGGGTTTGAAAACTATATAAGAGGCAATGAGATTTTGCAGTAATCCACTTAAGTTGAAAAAAAAACATGACTGTTTTCAATTTATAGTTTATACTAATTCAATTTAGTTCTATTGCAAAGAAAGCTCAGAGTTTATATGAACCGCTTTCTAGTCTGCTTTCCTGGTATGTGTACCACCGCATATATTGGTATGTGTACCACGACATATATTTGTATGTGTACCACGACATATATTGGTATGTGTACAACGACATATATTGGTATGTGTACCACGACTTATATTGGTATGTGTACCACGACATATATTGGTATGCATACCACGACATATATTGGTATGCATACCACGACATATATTGGTATGCGTACCACGACTTATATTGGTATGCGTACCACAACATATATTGGTATGCGTACCACGACATGCGTACCACAACATATATTGGTATGTGTACCACAACTTATATTGGTATGTGTACCACAACTTATATCATATATTGGTATGCATACCATGACATATATTGGTATGTGTACCACGACTTATATTGGTATATGTACCATGACTTATATTGGAATGTGTACCATGACTTATATTGGAATGTGTATCACGACATATATTGGTATGTGTACCACGACTTATATTGGTATGTGTACCAGGACTTTTATTGGTATGTGAACCACAACTTATATTGGTGTGTGTACCACGACTTATATTGGTATGTGTACCATAACTTATATTGGTGTGTATACCATGACTTATATTGGTGTGTATACCGCAACTTATATTGGTATGTGTACCAAGACTTATATTGGTGTGTATACCATGACTTATATTGGTGTGTATACCACGACATATATTGGTATGTGTACCACGACTTATATTGGTATGTGTACCACAACTTATATTGGTATGCGTACCACGACATGCGTACCACGACATATATTGGTATGTGTACCACAACTTATATTGGTATGTGTACCACGACTTATATCATATATTGGTATGCATACCACGACATATATTGGTATGTGTACCATGACTTATATTGGAATGTGTACCACGACTTATATTGGTATGTGTATCACAACATATATTGGTATGTGTACCATGACTTATATTGGTATGTGTACCAGGACTTTTATTGGTATGTGTACCACAACTTATATTGGTGTGTGTACCATGACTTATATTGGTGTGTATACCGCAACTTATATTGGTATGTGTACCAAGACTTATATTGGTGTGTATACCGCAACTTATATTAGTGTGTGTACCATAACTTACATTGGTATGTGTATGAAAACTTATATTGGTATGTGTACCACGACTTATATTGGTGTGTATGCCATGGCTTATAATGGTATGTGTACCAGGACTTATATTGGTATGCGTACCAGGACTTATATTGGTATCTATACAATGACTTATATTGCTATGTGTACCTTGACTTATATTGGTATGTGTACCAGGACTTATATTGGTATCTATACAATGACTTATATTGCTATGTGTACCATGACTTATATTGGTATGTTTACCACAACTTATATTGGTATGTCATCATACCACCTGATACAAAACACATGTTGTCATGCCAACTGATATAAAAAACATGTTGTCATAACAACTGATACAAAATACATGTTGTCATGCCAACAGATACAAAATACATGTTGTCATGCCAACTGATACTAATTACATGCTGTTATACCAACTGATACAAATCACATTGCAAGTTGTCATGCTAACTGATACAAATTACATGTTGTCATGCCAAATGATACCAAATTTCATGTCGTCATGCAAAAATGACCTTTTAAAACTGGCTTACAACAGGTTACTTTGCTCTAAAAGCATATAAATGGAAAAAAGCAATTGTCATTACTTAAGAAAAGAGGCTATTCAATAGGGGTGACGGTTTACGCAGGTTTGATAAAAACAAAATATTTGAAACTAATATTTATATCACTATCTTTTATGATAGTGTTTCATTTTGTTTCAGGAATTACATTAGATCGTTTCTAAAATAATGTTTTTTTTATTAACTTTCACATAATGTAATGTCTCTAAATGACAGAGGTGCCAGATGCAAAAGACTTCTGCTGAAGCAGAAATGTAAGAAAAACAGATTAAAATTAACAATCTGTTACTCTCCATGGCACCTTTCGACATACCTGAACATAATAGAAGCCCCTTGTACGTGCATACAGCATCAGAAATGTGAAGTCGAGATTCTGCTTTGTTCGCCACCTGCAACAAGTTTAAAATTGTGTTTTATTTTCTGTTACTTGTTATGCAAAAAAAGTGTCATCTCATCTCATAATTACCTCTATTGGCCTGTATAGGTGTGGTTTCATTATCAGCTCTACTGAAATATCTCTTTATTTATTAATTTATACATGTTGCACCCATGCAAACATATCGCATTACATGTACAATGTAAACAATACCAGTCTGTCAGTATCAGGCCACATAAAAGGTGTGAATACCAAACTTTGATTTTTTCATGGAAGGTTTAACTCTGGCATTAATGTAACAGAATCAGAAAAATATGTTGACTGTGTTGAACTCCAGCACCGTACGTTACTCCAACAGAGCTAATACTCGGTCAACTGAGTGAGTGGGACTACAAACAAAGGTAATGTACATGATGTGGCAACAGTGCGACATTAACGGTGGCCTGATGGCCCGGGGCTATGATAAATTGCCTCGGGCTATCATAAATTTTAAATTCATGGACCGTTGGTCCATGACAATATTTTTGCAATTTGAAGAAAACATCTTTGAAAACAACGTACGCTGCAACAATAGCGCTGATAAATACCCGGTTTTAGGTTATTGGTATTTAAAGATGAAATGTTAATGTTTACTGTTATAAATGTACAGACGATAATCTATCTGAGAAACTTTTTATTTACAACGTCTGCCATTTAATTTTATATGGTATCGAGACACGCATGCGTGACTTTCTTATACCAGTTTAAACATCGGCCAGTCCATGTTTGCGGCGCCCTTTCCAGTCTTCGTGGTGACATTTAAAAGGTTATGGAAAAACAAATTAACTTTAAGAAAATAATACTGATTCATTTTGAAAGAAACAAATTACGCTAAAAAAAAATAATTTAACATTATTTGAGAAAAATTTCATGTCCATTAGAATGTTTTAATTTTTTTTTTTTAATTTTCAGGTAAGGCAATTACAAATCAATTGCTAGATTCTTATCAAAATAGTTCTTAAAAATGGTGAGGATGGGAGGAATTTATTTTCCATTTTATTTCTTAAATTTTTTCCTATTTTGTTAAAAATAAAATTATGAAAATAAAAAGTGTTGGGGCAGCTGGAAAATTAGGGGGCGGGCGGGGATGATAATCAAGCAATTAATTTATTATGACCTAACAGAAATGCATCTTAGAACAAAAAATATAGCTTTGTTTTACAAGGAGTATAATGCTTAGTAACGCTAAACATGTAGCTCAGTGTAAGTATCAAAATTAATAATTTTAGTGTTTTTCACTGAAAAAAGTTAGGGCCATGATTATTTTGCTGGGGCCATGACATTTGAAAAGTTCATGGCCCTGTGGCCATGTTCATAAAAAAGTTAATGTCACTCACTGTGGCAATATTTACACATTATCCTGACCTCCTTCTTTGCCTGTACATATAAAACATGTTGACCAATCATAATATACATGTACATCATAACTAATTGAGTCATTGTTAACAAATACAGCTAGCTGCTGCAATATTCCAGCAAAGTCATGCTGTCTGTTAAATGCGAGAGATTCTCATTTGACAGACAGTATGACTTTGCTCGAATATTGTTTAGGCCATAATAAATTAATTGCTAATAATTGCTAGATTATCATCACTGCCATCCCCACCCCCTAATTTTCATGCCGCCCCTACCCTTTTTATTTTCATTAAAAAAAATAAAAAAAATTATTATTTTATTTGTTTTATTAAAAAAACATCACAAATTTAAAAAACAAAATAAATAAACAAAAAATAAAATACTCCTGCCCTGTCTGTTTATAAGAAAAATTTGGATATTTGATTTATAACATTGGCCTTATTTAATTGGTTTCTAAAAAGAAATAAAAATATAAAAAAATACCAACCAATGCACAACCACATATTAATCAATCTGTTCAGAGACAAAGCTATTTCCATTAATATTGATCAGGCAAAACCAGGTCTCAGTGTTTAATTAATTATTGTACATTTAGTCAGCATCACCACAGATTAAGTTACAGCTACAATCATTCTGCCGATTATCTTTCGTTGCCAAGACTTCTGTTTCATGTAAAATGCAAAACCCGTTCTGTACAGGTTTATACACGGGTAAACACCGCCTTCCGGGCAAGTGAATTATGGGCTTTATCTAAGGGAAGCCGTTCTTCTGGTTCACCACATGTTGATTATTGCAGAATTAATAAACAACCTGCCAAAGTTTAGTTTTAAATATTGAAATCAAAACGTGAGGAAATGTTAATAAAGCAGAACACAGGTGCAATACAAGATTTTTAGATTTTCTATATAAAACAGTTGTTGTATGGTGTTTAGCATCATTTTTAATAATTTTTCAGTCTTATTGGGACGGTATCTACTTGATAAAGTATTCTAAGCGCTGCCACACAGGAGTATCACATGGTATCATACCCGTCCCAGTGACATTATACTGGCACCGGGCCGACCAGACCTAGAACTATCCTCTAAAAGCTTAGTGCCTAGCAAAGAAGCTTCTAGTACCATTTTTTAGGTATTGGTATCACTCAGCCTGAGCTTCCACATGGGAGGTGATCGCTCTACCCCTAGACCACCGCTGCAGTGTGTATGTAAAACAGAATAGGAAACATTCATGAAACTGTGACACCAGAGCTCATAATAAAAAACACGAGTTAAAAGGGAGAGGGAGGCTGCTTCTCACCGGTAAAACTGTTTTCATTTTCTCATTTCTTAACAAACTGGTAAAAAATTCATTATAATTGAAGTATAAACAAATAACTATTGTGATACTCATTCTGAGACCATTTTTTTTTTTTTTAAAGAATTAAAAATTTCTATGGAGTTATTACACAAAACTTGAACTCAATCTGACAACTTTTCGAGGTCTGTATAGCCATCCAAGACAAGGAATTCAGTTGGGTTTGTAATAAACCTGATCTGTTTATATACTATATACATAGTTAGGCTACAGATTATTATCCCCGCCCACCCTCTAATTTTCATGCTGCCTCAACCCTTTTTATTTTCATTTTATATAAAAAAAAAAAAAAAATCTTTTTAAAAAAAAAATTTAAAAAAATCTTACCCTTCACCCCGCTTTTAAGAAAACTTTGGATGAGAATCTAGCAATTAATTTATAATGGCCTCATTGTCAAGTTTTACAAAAACAGATACTTTAAAACAAGTAATAATAACGTTTATATAGGTATTTAACTTAATTAACTTAAGTCGGTCTATATTTCAGCATGCTTTAAATTTAATGTATTTACCAAGTCGATAGTGCTGAAACTTGATTCTGGTCGCCCCATCCTTGACGAAAAGAAAAAAGATTATCTTACCCCCACCTTATTGCGTGGAATGATTATACACAATGATATGACTTAACTTACCGAACTCTCTCCTTCGTATCTCCAAACGTAAGTTTCAGGTTGCTCATATCTGGGTAGAAGTCAGAGGGCGGGGCTATCACATCAATGAGACCACTCTCTACAGCGTGGGGAAATCTGCAGTACACAAAACACTCGGCAATTGTATGACTGTTTAATCAATTGTATATTGACCCACATTAATTTAAACATTTTTAACATCATTTTCAACACCATAATTGATTCACAAGCAAATACACACTACAGAGTAGAATCAGAATAATTCTATGTCAATATCAGATAGAATGTGGGCCCCAATTTAATGATTCATCAATATCTGATATAATCAGGGAACCAGAATAATTCTATATCAATATCAGATAGAATGTGGGCCCCAATTTAATGATTCATCAATATCTGATATAATCAGGGAACCAGAATAATTCTATATCAATATCAGATAGAATGTGGGAACCAATTTAATGATTCATCAATATCAGATAAAAAGAGGGAATCAGAATAATTCTATATCAATATCAGATAGAAATGGAAACCAATTTAATGATTCATCAATATCAGATAGAAAGTGGGAACCAATTTAATGATTCATCATATCAGAATATCAGATAGAATGAAGGAACCAGTTTAACAATAGCTCATATCAGATATAATGAGGGAACCATTCTTCCTGCTATAAACCATTCACCAGCGGTAGTTTATCCCAGTCCCTGATATCTCGGAAATCAGGTCTGTTAAACCCCAATGATATGGAATTCTACATCTGTCCCACAACTCGTAGCAGTATAAAATTTACCAAAACTGGGGCGTCATCATTCAACTTTCCCAGAAGCAAATGACCAATCAATATGCTCAAATCTCATTGTTATGTTACGGACCCAAATGGGGAGAGCTAGGTCCCTACAGTCTACATCAGCAGAAATTATGAGTACAGTGTTTTTTTAACCCCAAATATTCAGCGAAATTCGACCCCATTCCCCCCTCAAAATAGTATGTCCCCCACCCCAACCCAAAAATTCCCCTAAAAAGATTTTAAGTGGTGTTTAATACCAGTTTAACAGTTTACAACAATGAAAGACAGGGATGTTGACCTGTTAACTGTTTTACTTATGATTTCTTTTCTTTTTTTTAATTCTATTTTATGACCTATTAAGATTCTCTCAAAAAACTGGAGTTTGCTGACTGGTCAGCAACATCAACAATATGCAAAGCCACTTGACAATTTTGGTTCAATATGAATTGTGGGACATGCGCCAATATGCCCTGCTTTTTAACAGATCTGAATCAGGAGGTGCCAGTCAGTGGGACAGACTTTAACAGGACTGTATCAATGAGATAAAATGAGTGAACTTATCAGATAAAAATATATACCAGTCTGTATCAATCAGACAAAAATTATTAGGGAACCAATATGATAAGGACATAAATTATGAGACCGTAACAATGAGACATAATGTGGGAAATATTCTGTTATGGATATTTGTGATCGTGGGGAATAGGTATAATTAAGTTTCCGTGATTATTTTGTTTTATGAGGGCAATGCCATTATCTAATCAGTTAGGAATATCAGTGTTTCATCTATAATTAATAAAATATGAGAGACAGTAATAACACATGAAATCCAATACGATATGTAAAACAAAAAAAAATCAGTAGTTACTGATGATTAAAAATAATATATACACCCATATATGTCTACGTTTGTATGATAAATAAGTACAATGCTATCTCAAATTTACGAAACATCCCAAATAAACCATGGCAACCACAATGTCATACAGAAATACAGATATAATTATATGTATAAGTTTATTGATGTTTTACTCCATATTCAACACATCACATGTTATGTGTCATCCATTTTTTTGGGGTGGGGGTTTGGGAATTGGTGGGTGGAGGGTGACTCTAGATATATACCATATTCTCCAGAATAAATGCCCCCCACATTAAACACTGTTGAACAGTGTCATCAGTAACAGGAAACCTTCAAACAGTCAAATACAGTCAGATAATGTGTATATGCTTGTGAAACAAATATCAAACAAGATTCTTTATAACACACTTATAAAAAACAATGGGGGGAGGGGAAGTTATAAATGTTTCCCTTTTGAAAAATGCATTGCTTCTGAAAGCATGAATCTGAGTAGAACCACCATCGTCCGACAAGTAACTGGCAAATTCTCTCACATTTTGTTTCTAGACTAAGCTGGGTTCCAACCTCAGAGTTCTGTGATCTTAATTTGGTGGGGGACTTTAGTAAAATATAAATCACAAAGTAAAACAGTAAAATAAAGCTGATTAACAATAACCTATCTGAGCCCCAATTGTAAAAATATGCTTCATCATTACAAAGAAACTAAGTAAAATTTGCAAATGCTGTGTCCCCACAATATGCCTTCCCATCCCCTAACCCTATTCCCCTCCCCCACCCCGCTACCTTGACATAGAGCTGAACCTTGACCTGACGAGATGCAGTCAGGGATTATTGTCACTGCATACTGGTATGGATTTCTAAAATCAGGAATTATCGTCCGTATATATCAATTTTCAATATTTTCTTGAAGAAACAAATACTATTATTTCATTTGACAAATGCTGACTTTCTCTGAGAGAAGCGAAAAAAAACACAAATGAACACGCATTCACATGTACTCACTCTTTGCTGAGATGTTTTCCAACTTCAACTGCATATTCACGGTCCCAGGGCTGTAATGAATAATGATAATCTCATAAACATAGCGAGGCATTTCATTTTCTCCATGAAATAAAAATTGGAGAATAAAAAGAAAAGAAAAAATTGTCTACATACTTACCCTTTTTTTTTTTTTTTTTGGTCAAGTAACCCTAAACAAAGATGGATTTTTTTTTTCTAGCTAAGGCATCACTTTTTATGATTTTCCCGTAATATCATGAATCATGATGGTGTCTGTCCGAGACAGTATTCTTAATATTGCTACACTGGAGTACCATGCCACAGACACATGGTATTATACCCCATCCAGTCACATTATATCTGTCACCCAGCCAACCAGACATGGAACTATTTCCTCCCCGTCATGACAACAATACTAAGAACCACAATGGAAATAACGGCAAATAATTTTTTATCAGTTCTGGTGTAATCCTTGGTACTGGTGCACATGGCGTGACTTACAGCTCATGTATGTATTCATTTTTATCGCCGTTACCATGTTTAACATATCCATCCACCATTCACCCATCTATCCACCCATCCATCTACATATTTTAAGAAACTGATAAAAAAATAAAATCAATCAAGTGGGAATACCACAGAGAGATTTTGTAGTCGAGGCTGAAATTGATTAACTCCTATCTGAAGATGTTAAATATCACAGTCCCCAGTTACACCACTGATGACTTGCCGTCAGTTTTACAAAACACAAAAGGTGTATTTTATGAATGACGTATTACAGACAAAACTGTCAGATCCCAGTCGGTGGATGATTGCTGAGGGTCATCAAGTATTAAAAATAGTGATAAATTATTTTAAACATTTTTTTTTCTTTCAAATATGTTTTGTACTTTACATCTACTAAGGTAAATGGCAAACCCACGTGACTTCATGCTGTGGAGTGGTGCAGGTAATATTTTTTTCTTAATATTTCATGAAAATCCACGAAACAAACATTTGAACCTAACCTAACAAAGTCTCATTCAGCGCGAGACTATATTCATAGTTGATTCATACCTGTTCAATCCAGCAAAACATAGAACAACTGAAATTTTTTTTATTTTTTTTAAAAAACATTTATTGTTTTCTGTTTCTTTTCTCTCTCCTTACCTCAGCTACAAAGACCACAATAAGGCACATATTCTGTTCTTCTTCCGTCATGCCCTCAATCAGTGACTTCACTGTCTGTGACAAGTAGTCGACCTTCTCCCGTCGGATTGTTGGTATACCCATCACTATGGAGGCTGAAAACAAGCAATTCATTTAATAATTAAAATTATTAAAATTTCTCATTCAGTTATATACAATTCATGAAGGACCTTCGAAATAATGAATGAAATTAGATTGCAAGTTATTAGGAAGACAATGGAATAACATTTTCGCAAGCATTATGAACTTTAAGTAATTGTAAATGGGTTTGCTTTCGGAAATCACCAATGCATTAACAGTTGTTTTGATTTTCAAAGGAGTCTACTTTAGCATATTAATTTGTTGATGTGTTTTTTTTAATCTATATGTTAATCTTTTATTTTTGTACATCGAAAGTGATATTTGATATTATAACAATACTTAATAATCCAGTGATTTTTTTCCCCTTAAGTAAGAAACATTCCTCTCATAAAAAAATATTTGGAGAATTTTTTGCCTCAATTGCGAAAACATGATTTTTGAATTAGGAAGTAGCCAATTTTCAGCCTCTTATTATTTAATAAGGCAAAAAATCCCTGAACTATGAAAACTGCAATCATAGTGCTACCCTAAAACTTAATGATATGCAAAAGGTGGTTAAACACCATGTCATTATAAAGCCTAACTTAGCCCCAAAGATGGAATTATATTCTGCCATGAAACAGTGATGTGATCAACTTACTTCCAAATCTGTTTTTGGAAAGTTTGTAAACGGGTTTCAGACTGTCCGGATGACCAGTAAGATGGGGCAGGTAGGTGAATATACTGGGTAGATGTAAGGATCCGATCTGCTCACTCATATTGTGACTGCCCTCCTGTATCAGTTTGGGTAACCCTCGTGCTACAGATCTGTAAATAGATACAAGGTTTACAGATGAAATCTCCTGTAACATTCTACAGATCTGTAAAAAGATAAAAGGTTTATAGACAGAGTCTCCAGTAACATTCTACAGATCTGTAAATAGATAAAAAGTTTATAGTCAGAGTCTCCAGTAACATTCTACAGATCTGTAAATAGATACAAGATTTATAGACAGAGTCTCCAGTAACATTCTACAGATCTGTAAATAGATAAAAGATTTATAGACAGAGTCTCCAGTAACATTCTACAGATCTGTAAATAGATACAAGATTTATAGAGGGAATGTCCTGTTACATTCTACAGAACTGTAAGTAGATACAAGGTTTATAAATGGAGTCTCCAGTAATATTATACAGATCTGTAAATCTGTAACATTCTATATATCTGTAAATAGATACAAGGTTTATAGATGGAGTCTCAAGTAACATTCTACATATCTGTAAATAATTACAAGGTTTATAGAGGGAATCTCCTGTAACATTCTACATATCCAAAAATAGAATCAAGATTGATAGAGGGAATCTCCCATAACATTCTACAGATCTGTAAATAGAAAAAAGGTTTATAAATGGAGTCTCCTGTAACATCGATTCTACATATCTGTAAATAGATACAAGGTTGATAGAGGGAATCTCCCATAACATTCTACAGATCTGTAAATAGAAACAAGGTTTATAAATGGAGTCTCCTGTAACATTCTACACATCTGTAAATAGATACAAGATTGATAGAGGGAATCTCCTGTAACATTCTACATATCTGTAAATAGATACAAGATTGATAGAGGGAATCTCCTGTAACATTCTACAGATCTGTAAATAGATACAAGGTTGATAGAGGAAATCTCCTGTAACATTCTACAGATCTGTAAATAGATACAAGATTGATAGAGGGAATCTCCTGTAACATTATACAGATAATAGATCTGTAAATAGATGGGTTTATAGATAGTAGTTCCTATAAAATTCCACAGATCCTGCAATACTTTATCAAAAACATTCTCTAACTCACTAAACGTCTAAGTACATATGCCACAGATTAAAGAAAACAAAACTAAAACATGCCTGAAATAAGGTCAGTCTTTCTTTGGATGGGTGGTGAGAAAAGCACATGCATAAAAAGAATCTGTAAACTTTTACAGATTAAAACATAGAAGTCAAACTACTTCTAATCAAATTACAAATCTTTATAAAAATGATTTTGCTGTGTACAGTTTTAGACATGTGGCAAAATGTTTATGTGTCATTATATTAATCTCATCACCTAACAGGACTCAGTGTTGAACAAATAAATAAAACTTGACTTTTATCATTATCTTATCAAATGTGTCACTGACATCGTAGTTAATGCATAACATGACTTTGACATCTTCACAACTTCGGAGATGAAGAAAGTGTTGCATAAAAAGTAATTTTAACACATCTTATACAGTTGAAACTCATTGTGTTGATATTGCCTGAGACGATATTTCCATAGCGTCATTATTTTTGGCTGTGCCCAACTTTTCCCTTTCTTTGTGTATGTAGATATCTTCCCTTTTTCTTGATATTTTCTTTGTCGATTTTTTTAATATCTCGATCCCGGTTTTAGTTCCCACTGACCATTTGAATTGGTAAACACCGTTATAATGCGTTCCTTCAAATATTTATATCAACATGTATGTATTAAATGTGCTAATTGTTATTACGTACGCAGTTCATTAATGTTTATTTCATTATTATGCAAAATAAAACAACACATAAATATATTTATTTGTTTTTAGTCTTTGAGACAATATTGACGACTGTGAACAACAGCTGTTATCATGATCGTGAGTGCACGGACCGTAATATGAAAGCGAAAGTACAGTTGACATACGACAATAATCAGATAATAAAACTAGAGGGCCAAGATGGCCCTATAGTGCTCACCTTACCTTGAGTCACCCAACTTAAGTAGATTATATAAAACATGTACACTAAAAATTCCAGAAAAACGAGATGGGCGAGTAGTTAGAATATTGATTTGTTTTGAAGATGTAACAGATGCGTAGAAGAGTTCAAACTTGGCAGAGGTTCACCCATGGTAAATGTCAGTGAAATTTCATCGAAATCAGGTCAGTAGATTCCGACAAGAAGGCTTTTGAAGTTTTTACTATAGCTGCCTATATAGTAAACTAGCACCTTACTGTGGCAGTCATGTTTTTTATCAAATCACAAGGGCTTGAACAAACTTGGTAAAGAGTCACCCAAGGAACATTTCTGCGAAATTGTTTTAAAATCAATCCAGTGGTTTCTGACAAGAAGAATTTTTAAGTTTTTACTATAGTTTATATAGTAAACTAACCCTACCCCCTGGCCACCATGTTTTTTGACGAATCACTACGGTGTGATCAAACTTGGTGAAGGGTCCTCAAAGGAACATTTCTGTGAAATTATTTTAAAATTGAGCCAGTAGTTTCTGACAAGAAGATTTTTTAAGTTTTATACTAATTAATCTTGCCCTACCCCCTGGTGGTCATGTTTTTTGACGAATCAAGATGGCTTGAACAAACTTGGTAGAGGATCACCCAAGGAATATTTCTGTGAAGTTATATAAAAATTGGCCCAGTGGTTTCAGAGAAGAAGTCGTTAGAAGCTTGAAGTTAACGACGGACGACAAACAACGGACGACAGACGACGAACACCAGGTGATCACAAAAGTTCACCTGTGAGCCTTTGGCTCTGGTGAGCTAAAAAGATATGGAACGGACAAGAAGAGTCACAACTGCTAATAATCTACAGATGTGATGAGCAGAACATTGACATGAGTTGTGCCAAGTTTGGCCGAAACTGGCTACTGTCAAATGAAGATATAACAGTTTGAAGATGCTTAGTGATACGCTGCAACAAATGGACAGAATTGTCTAAAATGAAGGAAGGGGTGTCATCAAACCAATGAAGTTATGAAAAAGCAACCTGCTCATTACCCCATGTTTTTTCCTGCATATTTGTACCAACAGCGGACAATCTATGGAAACAAGACACTTTTAAAACCATTGATAATGTGTTCAGTGATACAGAAGTGTTTATCTCTATAATATGTAGAACAGTACAAAATTAATCGGTGTGTGAGAAAGGTTTCCTGTCCAACAACTGGGAATGCACCAAGTAAAGACTTGTGCAAATTTTCAAAGAAATAAAACATGTTTTGATGATTTAAGCACAACAGCTGCTGTGGTGCAGGATAAATGAGTTGTGACCTTGAAACTGTAAAAATATAGAATGTATTACTACCTAAGTGCAGTAATGGATTAATCGACAGAATATTAAGCGTCATGTTTATCCATCCAGGGCTAATAGACGATCAATTAACCCAACCACTGTTTCCTGGGATCCTGGTAGGTTAACCAGTACTCAAGCACACCACATCTCCGCAAGAAACCGATAACTTACCCACTTGAATCAACGGTGAGAGATGAATGATAATGAGACACAATGTCATATATCAGTCATCACAGAGACTGTGGCATGGCAGGGATTCAAACTGCAGAAATGGAAATTAAACTCTTCGAGAGGCTAAGGGTCCAATGTTAATGGGACAGGTTGTAAGCCTCTTTTTTTCAACCGTACTTCAGTTAGTGGTCACAGCACCATTTATTCAGGGGTTGAATATTCGTGACTGTAGAACAGAAGCTCATGACCAATCATCACAGAGAATATAATTGAGATTTAAACTCGCAACATGACTGATGGTCAGATGTGTTACAGACTGAGCCAGCTCAGTTAACCATATAAACCACTGTAACAACAACATGATTGACAGTCAGATGTGTTACAGACTGAGCCAGCTCAGTTAACCATATAAACCACTGTAACAAAAACATGATTGACAGTCAGATGTGTTACAGACTGAGCCAGCTCAGTTAACCATATAAACCACTGTAACAACAACATGATTGACGGTCAGATGTGTTACAGACTGAGCCAACTCAGTTAACCATATAAACCAATGTAACAACAACATGATTGACAGTCAGATGTGTTACAGACTGAGCCAACTCAGTTAACCATATAAACCACTGTGACAACAACATGATTGACAGTCAGATGTGTTACAGACTGAACCAACTCAGTTAACCATATAAACCACTTTAACAACAACATGATTGACAGTCAGATGTGTTACAGACTGAGCCAGCTCAGTTAACCATATAAACCACTGTGACAACAACATGAAATTTCAAGGGTACAGGCTACATTTTTTTTCTGCTTACTGACATAATGTCAGGTTATTTGGATCATAACAATCAATGTAACGCCATGATCAACACATCATAGGTTATATAGTATATATTATACTGATGAAAGAAGACCTCAGAGTAAATCTGAGTAGAACCAATTTATAATGAACTTTCTCACATACAGCTTTTGGACTGTGCAGGGCTCAAACCCACAGCACTAACGGTGAAAGATTAAGTGGTTATTAAACAACATTGATTGATTGATTGAATATTTAGCGCCATTTTTATGCCATCGAGGGCCTGGGATTAACCAGTACTCGAGCACAGCCCATCTCCGCAAGTAACTGATAACTTTCCCACTTGAATCAGCGGTGAGAGACGAATGATAATGAGACACAATGTCGTATATCAATCATCACGGAGACTGTTGCCAGGCGGGGATTCAAACTCATGACCCCTGGATTGATAGTCAGAGGTGAAACCGACAGCTAATCGGGCCCGTAAACAACATTAAGGATTCCTCATTGGCTTGAATGTTCTTAATGATATATTGGTATTCTGTAAGTTTGGGTGGACGATTTGTATCAAAGTTTATTAATACCTCGACAAATTATCATTCTTTGTCAGTTAACTCGTTCTGTCTGTGTGTCTGACTACCAATCCAGGGGTTGTGAATTTAAATTCCCACCCGGCCAGTCTCCGTGATGATTGATATATGAAATTGGGTCACGTTGTCATTTGTCTCTCACTGCTGATTCAAGTGGGAAAGTTATCAGCTACTTGCTGAGATGGGTGTGCTTACATACTGATTAACTTTTCAGGATCCTAGGAACTAGTGGTTAGGTTAACTAATCATCCGCTAGCCCCAAACATAAAAATGACGCTAAATAATTAATCAATCAATCATTTTGTCTATTACATCCACTTCATCTGGACATTAGGACAGAATGTCATGAAGAGTCTGTAGAACATTTATTATTCAATAAGCTAGCATTCCTTCATTACTATCTCTGACTCAGCAGCATCCTCTATGCTGATACTATTGACTGATTGAGAGATAATAATACAAAATTAATGGCACTAATTAAGTGATAATTTTGGGTTTCGGTCTGGTTTGGGATGGCAGTCATTAAGTGTTACCTCAGTTTGATATGTGTGTACAGTAGTTGTGAGAGAGCAGCAAAGGCTGTGAACAGAGAGACTTTGAGGCAATATTGGTTTAAGGCACAGTGAAAAAAAAACACACACAAAAAACTGAAAGAAAACAATTCAATGATTATTGTGACAAGGTTTAATTGGTGAAAGAAGACCTCAGAGTGAATCTGAGGTGAATAACAGTTACTGTCCTACAGACTTTCTCACATTAAGGATGGAGCCGAGCTGGTCTCCAACCCACGACCTCAGTGGTGAGAGGTAAGTGACCTTTGACCACGCAGCCACAGAAGACCCCCACCGATCTCAATATGTGTTTTGTTCAGATTTTCTAAACATAAATCAAGCAGGAAGCCATCTTATGTGCGGTGATATATGGTTGCACTGTTGCAGTAAATACTGCTTGCATATGATTGTTGGCCTTGGTCTTGATTTTTTTTTTCTCCATTTTTCATCTCTACTCAAATTCTACTCTGCTCTGGTCTCCCTTTTTCATTTCCCAGTTAAATATATCTACCTTCCTATTAATGTAAATTATTGCTCCAAATAAACCAATCTTCAGCTATAATTTAAAGCAAGGTGTAGTGCAGTAGATAAAGTGATGGGCGGGTCACTGATCAGATTGTGTTTCAATCCCTAGTTTGACCCAATGGCCTCTGAATAAGCAACACTTAGTACTGGTTCAACCGAGGAGGTGGACTCAAGAGTGGTTCATATAAGCTCAGAGCAATCAAGCAAAAAATAAATATAAATATAAAATAGCTATAAGTACCCTTTCTCATATCATATCCCCATAACTTCAACTTCACAGCCACATTCCCTACACTCTCTGTTTACAGGGTCCGCTGTGACTGAGTGGTTCAAGGCGCCAGCTCATGATCACTTACCTTTCATCGCTAAAGTAGTAGGTTTGAGTCACACTCGATCCAAAAACATTATGTGAGAAAGTTTACCAGTTACTTGTGGAAGGACGGTGGTTTTACTCAGATTCATTCTGAGGTGTTCCTCCACCAATAAACCTGGATATGCCATATGTATCCTGAAATGTGTTAAACCCCATTAAAAAAAACACTTCGTTTACGCTAACATTAAAATTTGATCTTATCAACAATTCCAGCAGCAATCTCTCTCACAGCAGAAAATATTGATGTTGTATTGAAGCATTGGACTGAAAACATCAATATAAACCCAAACAATAAAGCAATTTCAATATAAAGTTCTATCTAGTAAACATATAATAATATAATTTTTTTTAGAATAAAGTATGACCGCAGTGGTGGTCTAGGGGTAAAGAGGGAGTTTGTGGGTTCGATCCCCTGCTGGGTCATATAAAAGACTTGAAAAATGGTACTAAAAGCTTCCTCGTTTGGCGCTCAGTATTTTGAGGATAGTTCTAGGTCTGGTAGGCCTGGTTTAAGTATAATGTGAACTGGGTGGGGTATCATACCAGGTTTCTGTGGCATGATATTCAAGTGTGGCAGTGCTTAGAAAACTATATCAAGTAGACACCGTTGCAATATAGCTGAAAAAATTGTTGGAGGCGACACTATACACCATACAAACAAACTAGAACAATCTGTGTCTAACACATAATGACATTTTTTTATATTATTCGATATCAGTCCTTATCAGTCGAGGCTTTGGGTTGAACTTTAATGCAAACTATTTCATTACTTCATCATATTGTCATATCTTCATAAGTTCACATAGAACATGATAAGTGACAGGATGTCTGTCCTTGAAGGAAGTGTATCAGGACACTCACTGTTCAATATTTTAAAATGGGCAAACAACTTTTTGCCTCGCCAATATACCATGCCTAGGCATATATACTCAATGGGTCCTTATTCAAATTGCAATAATGTTGTTGTAGTTGTTGTATGGTGATTCAGCGTCGCTTTCAACAATTTTTCAGTCATATCGCAACGGTGTCTACTTGAGACAGTATTCTAAGCGCTGTCACACTGGAGTATCATGCCGCAGACACATGGTATGATACCCCACCCAGTCACATTATACTGACACTGGGCCGACCAGACCTAGAACTCTCCTCGAAATGCTGAGCGTCAAGTGAGGAAGCTTCTAGTACCATTTTTAAAGTCTTTGGTATGACCCAGCCGGGGATTGAACCCACAACCTTCCGCATGCTAGGCGGACGCTCTACCACTAGACCACGAAATTGCAGTAAGGATATCTATCTAAACAGGCTCAAGACAAGAGGCGCAAGTGGGTCCAAGCTCACCAGATTTTACCAGATATATCTTTTCAAATTTTGAATGGATTATGCCTATATGAAAAAATTATACAATTATAATAAAAATGAGAATTTTAAAAATTACTGTTCTTTTCCACGACATCCCAATGTAAAACTCAAAGTCCGCTTATGGACCCTAGCCCCTTTATTTGAACAAACTTAAAACCGTTGCTCATATAGATCGTCTATAACATATCTTTTTTTGAGAAAAACAAGTTAACAGTAATATTCCTTTTTTAGGCCCTTGCTGGGATTATCCCCTACAAAAGATAAAGATCCAGTATCAACTGTTATGGCTACACAATACTCATGATCTCAAGATGATTAAACATTCCTGTGTAAAATAAAAGTCCCTTTACTGGTCCCCAATATATCCTTGTTTCTCGAAACCACTACTCGCTTGGATCATAACATCCCAAATATGAACAAATTTGCCTGGTCGTTTCTTGAGAAGATTTTTGAAAATTCACAATTTTATAGCTTTTTGAGTCCTTGCTGACCTCTTATGGATATCAAATCCCCATATAAAGGACCCAGTCTTGAATGTTAGGACTAAACAATGTTCCAGACCTCAAGATTATAAAAATAATACCTAAACAAAATCGCTCACCTACTGCAGTGGTGACAATGCAAAAGAAGGTATTTTTGATACCTCAGACATTTAAATTTAAGTTGAGATATTAAAGACATTGAAAGTTCTGTGTAAGTTTGGAGATATCAAAATGAAAAATGCAGGTGCTAGAATGCACCTAACTTAAAATAACACACTTTTTGACAATTCCAAGGCCATTTTTGACAATTCCAGGACCACAACTCCAATATAAATTATCCAATTTCGCCACTTCAAAAATTCCAGGTGCTAGTGTGCAAATAACATAAAATAACACACTTTTTGACAATTCCAGGGCTATTTTTGACAATTCAAGTTCCATAACTCCAACATAAATTATCCAATTTGGCTACTTCAAAAATCATGTCCAAAATATTATGGTTATATGACAACTGTGCCAGTTGGATGAAGATCAAATGAAAACTGCATGTGCTCGAGTACACACATTTTCAAGTGAACCTGTATTTGACTATTCAAGGGTCTGAAACTGTTAATCATTGGGAAGTTCAAGAACTTGTCCAAGATATTTTTGTTACATAACTATAATGATTAAGTTTGATTAAGATAAAAAAGCCTTTATGCAAACTGCAAGTGCTAGAGTGCACACAACATCAAATAATTAAATGCTTGAAGATTCAAGGGCCAAAACATCGACATTAATTATCCAATTTGGCCACTTCATAATATGATTACTATGCAAGTTTGGTGAAGATCAAATGAAATATGCAGATATTAGAGTGCACATGTCAAATTAAGCAAATTTGATTATTCAAGTTCCATAACTCTTGACTTAAATGACCTAATTTGGCCAGCTCATAAATTGTCCAAAATAATCACTGTTTCAAGTTTGGTGATGATCAAGTGAAATAATATGAGTTCTAGAGTGCACACAAGGTCAAATAGTGCAATTATTGAAGATTCAAGGGTCGTAACTCCAGTACTGACAATCTGCTTTGACCAGTTCAAGAGCTTGTCTGAGAAATTGTGGTTATATAATGGAAAACAAAAGTCGAATCTCTGGCCCAACAATTTCATGTTTTTGCATCTTAATGTTTTAAGAAGTTTTTAAACCAAGCGAGGCTCGAATACACAACTTCAGCAGTGAGAGTCTAGTTGTTATTAAACAACAGCCCATTAGACCACTCCGCATTTTACCTTTAACCCTTTACTCCATAGAATACGCGTTTTCCAGAAGGCTTTTGAAAACAGTGCAGGAAGAGTTCAGATTGCTTGTAACGAGCAATCTGAACACTTACTGCACTGTTTTCCACTCTGTCAGTTAACATAAACATAATTCACCCAATAATTCAAAAGCCATCTATATTAGGTGTCCAAAGGCATCTCTATATGAAGTAAAGGGTTAACAAGTATTTAATGCCGAATTATCACAGGGATACTAAGGCAAAACCATCTGTAGCAGAATTATATTAGATTAAATCACCAAAATGTGCAGATATTCTAACTCTTATGTAAGTGACTATAACACACCATGGGGAAATAAGGAACCAGCGCATTTAAATTGTCTGAGCCAGTTTCAAGGAGGCTAAACTGAACATATAGCTGTACTATGTCTGCATGTTACTAATCAATAAAGCAGTGTGCACTCACTCAATACAAAAATGCTGCAAACAGTTAAATTAGCAGGATGCGTATTACTGCACCAATTAAAATGTTGTCGAGGAAATGAGTTAATTGCAGTTAGCTATTCTCCAATTTTCACCACCGCATTACGGTGTAAAATGAGGAAATAAAGTGTGTATTGTTCAATTATATACTGAATGGATGAAATATAGGAGTTTTATAGGTACTAACACAAAAAGGTTATATACGATACCAACAGGAAGTAGCATTTTATGCTAATTCGCCCTCTTAACATATAGAAAAGACAGTAAACTGAATAATTATATAATAAACAGAATGAAAATGCGAATTTTCACAAACGAATTTGTGAAGGTTGCCGAATGCTTATTAAAGACTGCATAAGCCAAATGCATTCCAAGGAGTGACCTCATTACAGCACAGAACAGAAAGGTCTGCAAAACAAACGAATGCAGTACATATGTACTCATAATCTACTGCATGTTTAATGAAGCGAAACTATAAATAAGAAATTTTATTTATTAGGGACTTCAGGTTTACATAATAAATAAAAAAATATTCATAGTATTGCATGATTCGATCAAAATGAGATTTCAATCTTCTGGTCTCCACATAATTATATAAATCAATTGACCTAATGAGCGAATGACTATTGCTCAACCCACTGGCCAAGTGGCATTGTTTGTCCAAGTAAATACAATGTAGGGTTTACTTAGACATACACTTAGTTTGTTTGTCTAAGGAAAATGGTGGAGTAGCAACTTAAATTGATCGCTGATTGGATGACTGACTTGCTTGATTGACAGCCAGCGTTAGATCAATTGACTGATAGCTGAAAATTCTTAAAATTTATGGGAGTTAAATTTTATCAAATACTTACGCATTTGTGGAATTTTGTGCCATTGCCTGTACAAGGTAGCTGAACTGAGAGCGGAGCATCTGAAGGTCATTCATGCGTTGTCTGTTTGTCAACTCGGCACGCTGCAACTTTTCTCTCAGGTCAGAAAACCGCTCTTCCAACAGTACCTGGTACGTGCCATCTGGGGAAACAAAGGGAAGTAACTCGTAACATTTAATTATCTTCAATGGACAATACTATTATTCAAAATATTCTAAGAAGTTATTCTTCTGATTATACTTTAAATTTCAATATTTAATTTAAAAAATATTTAAAAATTAGAAATAATGTCATGAAAAAACCTTATTTAAACTGACTATCATTGTTTTAACTTTGTGATGTGTTAAACCTGATGATGTGTATTGTGTGTCAGACTTTGATATGTTTTTAACTATGTGTATTGTGTGTCAGACTTTGTGATGTGTTAAACCTGATGATGTGTATTGTGTGTCAGACTTTGAGATGTGTTAAACCTGATAATGTGTATTGTGTGTCAGACTTTGATATGTTTTTAACTATGTGTATTGTGTGTCAGACTTTGTGATGTGCTAAACCTGGTGATGTGTATTGTGTGTCAGACTTTGAGATGTGTTAAACCTGATGATGTGTATTGTGTGTCAGACTTTGAGATGTGTTTAACTATGTGTATTGTGTGTCAGACTTTGTGATGTGTTAAACCTGATGATGTGTTTTGTGTGTCAGACTTTGTGATGTGTTAAACCTGATGATGTGTATTGTGTGTCAGACTTTCTGATGTGTTAAACCTGATGATGTGTATTGTGTGTCAGATTTTGTGATGTGTTTAATTATGTGTATTGTGTGTCAGACTTTGTGATGTGTTAAACCTGATGATGTGTATTGTGTGTCTGACTTTGTGATGTGTTAAACCTGACGATGTGTATTATGTGTCAGACTTTGTGATGTGTTAAACTATCTGTATTGTGATTCAAACTTTGTGAGGTGTTAAATTATGTGTATTGTGTGTCAGACTTTGTGATGTGTTAAACTGTGTGTATTGTGTGCAAGACTGTTGTGATGTGTTAAACTGTGTGCATTGTATGTCAGACTTTGTGATATGTTAAACTGTGTGTATTGTGTGTCAGACTTTTAGATGTATTAAACTATGTGTATTGCGTGTCAGACTGTGTGAAGTGTTAAACTATGTGTATTGTGTGTCAGAGTTTTGTGATGTGTTAAAAAACTGTGTTTATTGTGTGTCAGACTTTGTGATGTGGTAAAATATGTGTATTGTGTGTCAAACTTTGTGATGTGTTAAACTATGTGTATTGCGTGTCAGACTTTGTGATGTGTTAAAATATGTGTATTGCGTGTCAGACTTTTTGATGTGTTAAATTGTGTGTATTGTGTGTCAGACTTTGTGATGTGTGTTAAACTGTGTATTGTGTGTCAGACTCTGTGATGTGTTAAACTATGTCTATTGTGTGTCAGACTTTGTGATGTGTTAAACTGTGTGTTGTGTATCAAAGTTTGTGATGTGTTAAACTGTGAACTGTGTGTCAGACTTTGCAATGTGTTAAACTATGTGTATTGTGTTTCAGACTTTGTGATGTGTTAAACTATGTGTATTGCGTGTCAGATTTTGTGATGTGTTTAACTGTGTGTATTGTGTTTCAGACTTTGTGATGTGTTAAACTACGTATTGTTTGTCAGACTTTGTGATGTGTTAAACTGTGTATTGTGTGTCAGACTTTGTGATGTGTTAAACTGTGTATTTTGTGTCAGACTTTGTGATGTGTTAAACTGTGATTGTGTGTCAGACTTTGTGGTGTGTCAAACTGTGTGTATTGTGTGTCAGACTTTGTGATGTGTTAAACTGTGTGTATTGTGTGTCAGACTTTGTGATGTATTAAACTATGTGTATTGCATGTCAGACTCTGTGAAGTGTTAAACTATGTGTATTGTGTGTCAGACTTTGTGATGTGTTAAACTGAGTGTATTGTGTGTCAATCTTTGTGGTGTGTTAAACTGTGTGTATTGTGTGTCAAACTTTGTGATGTGTTAAACTATGTGTATTGCGTGTCAGACTTTGTGATGTGTTAGACTCTATGTATTGTGTGTCAGACTTTGTGATGTGTTAAAACTGTGTATTGTGTGTCAGACGTTGTGATATGTTAAAGTATGTGTATTGTGTGTCAGACTTTGTGATGTGTTAAACTGTGTATTGTGTGTCAGACTCTGTGATGTGTAAAACTATGTGTATTGTGTTTCAGACTTTGTGAAGTGTTAAACTGTGAGTTGTGTGTCAAAGTTTGTGATGTGTTAAACTATGTATTGTGTATCAGACTTTGTAATATGTTAAACTATGTGTATTGTGATGTGTTAAAAAAATTGTGTGTATTGTGTGTCAGACTTTGTGATGTGTTAAACTGAGTGTATCGTGTGTCAATCTTTGTGGTGTGTTAAACTGTGTGTATTGTGTGTCAAACTTTGTGATGTGTTAAACTATGTGTATTGCGTGTCAGACTTTGTGATGTGTTAGACTCTGTGTATTGTGTGTCAGACTTTGTGATGTGTTAAAACTGTGTATTGTGTGTCTGACGTTGTGATATGTTAAAGTATGTGTATTGTGTGTCAGACTTTGTGATGTGTTAAACTGTGTATTGTGTGTCAGACTCTGTGATGTGTAAAACTATGTGTATTGTGTTTCAGACTTTGTGATGTGTTAAACTGTGAGTTGTGTGTCAAAGTTTGTGATGTGTTAAACTATGTATTGTGTATCAGACTTTGTAATATGTTAAACTATGTGTATTGTGTGTAAGATTTTGTGATGTGTTAAACTATGTATTGTTTGTCAGACTTTGTGATGTTTTAAACTGTGTATTGTGTGTCAGACTTGTGATGTGTAAAACTATGTGTATTGTGTTTCAGACTTTGTAATGTGTTAAACTGTGAGTTGTGTGTCAAAGTTTGTGATGTGTTAAACTATGTATTGTGTATCAGACTAAAATTGTAATATGTTTAACTATGTGTATTTTGTGTCAGACTTTGTGATGTGTTAAACTACGTATTGTTTGTCAGACTTTGTGATGTGTTAAAACTGTGTATTGTGTGTCAGACGTTGTGATATGTTAAACTATGTGTATTGTGTGTCAGACTTTGTGATGTGTTAAACTGTGTATTGTGTGTCAGACTTTGTGATGTGTTAAACTGTGGGTATTGTGTGTCAGACATTGTGATGTGTTAAAATTATGTATTGTGTGTCAGAGTTTGTAATGTGGTAAACAGTGTGTATTGTGTGTCAGACTTTCTGAGTGACAATGGTCATAAAGTGTGTCGACCTAATAATTGTATGAAACTATGTCGGAATGTGCCAAGTATTTGTGCAAGTTGCACGTTGAGCTATTCTGCAGTTCCAATATGAGTCAGAATTACAAATTTTCTAGGAACAGGCAAAGCATTACTATCTTAGTTTATTGTTTGGAACTGTGCAGAAAGTAAGCATTTTGCATAAGCACCAGAAGCAGAAAATGCCTTAACAATACAACTGGGTGATTACCCATCCCTTCCTCTCCACCCCCGCCCGAATGCAAAATCAGCTATGCACGTAGAAAAATACAAAACAAAATAATAGCGAAGCATTATGCTGTGAAATCATTAATTTCCATTTAAATTTCATGAACAAACTAAATTGAGAAAGTAAAAAAAAACCAGTTATATTCTGAATGACCGTGTCATTGAAACCTGAATATTGCGAATACATGACGTGTTTTGGTTTTGATCACTACTGACAGTAAATGTGCATCCAACATGGGGTAGGTTTGGGGAGATGTCAATTAAGCGGCACATTTGTGTGACGAGTTTTGATTTAAATTCTATAAGCAAACAATATTAAAGAAAATGTGTCAAAAACTGAATGCTCATTGTTGAAAGATAAAAACATTAATTATTTGTAGATAGCAAGAAAAAATATGTTTAATACAATACAAATTTGAGTGAATACTTTTTTAATTTAATGCAAAAAACCTGAACACTTTTCTTATACCTATTTGAAAGAGAGTTTGAAAAAAAATGCAACACTGATGTAAAACATGTTGTCAGTTATTGAAATTGACATTTTCTTCTGTAAAACAGTCTATTTTAAGCACCATCACCTTGGTGAAAATTTAATTTGTGTACACGCGTTAACACATTACCTCCGACTATGACACGCATCCTTTATGTAATGGAACAGCTGGAAAATTAAAGAGGCGGCATTTATTTCGCGGATATTTCTTCGATCTTAGCAGCAAAACTGCATATTTACATCAAATATCATATACTATGGATATTTTATTCAATAACTTATATTCTACTTTGTCTCCGTAGCATAAATTTTTTTATTGATCAAATATTAAATCGCATCCCACGATAAAGTCACTCATTGGTCAGTATTGGGTTATACTAAAACATTGACAAATAAAATGGAAAATACCAACCTGTGTACAAACAAATTTCTTATAAATAAGATAAACTACAAGGACAGAATACATAATACATTTTTGCTTATGACCATGATTCGTGGGGTTTTGATTCTGCTGTCACACATCCTTCATAATCAACAATAGATAAAGCTCTCATGAAAATTAATGATTTCACAGTAGTTGTTTTTCTCTCCCTCACCACCCATTCTGCATACTAGTAACAGATATACATTGTGTTGTAAAAAGCACAAAAATAGCCAACAATCAGGAAACTTTATAAAGGATTTATACCTGTAGATGCCTCTGCCACTGTGATGTCTCTGCCTAAGTGTATTTCTATAAGTATTTCTATATGTCAGACTCTATATCATATTATGTGTCAGACTTATGTCAGATTGTGTGTCAGACTGTGTGTCAGACTCTGTATTATAATATGTGTCATCAGACTGTGTATTATAATGTGTGTCAGACTCTGTGTCAGACTATGTGCCAGACTGCATATTATATTATGTGTCAGACTGTGTATTATATTATGTGTCAGACTGTGTATTATATTATGTGTCAGACTGTGTTTTCTATTGTGTGTCAGACTGTGTATTATATTATGTGTCAGACTATTATATCATGTGTCAGACTCTGTATAATGTTATGTGTCAAACTGTGTATTATATTGTGTGTCAGACCCTGTATCATGTTGTGTGTCAGACTGTGTATCATATTGTGTGTCAGACTCTGTATCGTGTTGTGTGTCATACTGTGTATTATATTGTGTGTCAGACTCAATAACGTGTTGTGTGTCAGACTATGTTTTTTATTATGTGTCAGACTGTATATTATATTATGTGTCAGACTGTGTATTATATTGTGTGTCAGACTGTGTATTATATTATGTGTAAGACTGTGTATTATATTGTGTGTCATACTGTGTATTATATTGTGTGTCAGACTCAATAACGTGTTGTGTGTCAGACTATGTTTTTTATTATGTGTCAGACTGTATATTATATTATGTGTCAGACTGTGTATTATATTGTGTGTCAGACTGTGTATTATATTATGTGTCAGACTGTGTATTATATTGTGTGTCAGACTGTGTATTATATTGTATGTCAGACTGTGTATTACATTGTGTGCCAGACTGTTTTATAGTGTGTGTCAGACTGTATATTATATTGTGTGTCAGACTGTGTATTATATTGTGTGTCAGACTGTGTATTATATTGTATGTCAGACTGTGTACTATATTGTGTGTCATACTGTGTATTATATTGTGTGTCATACTGTGTATTATATTGTGTGTAAGACTGTGTATTATATTGTGTGTCAGACTGTGTACTATATTGTGTGTCATACTGTGTATTATATTGTGTGTCATACTGTGTATTATATTGTGTGTAAGACTGTGTATTATATTGTGTGTCATACTGTGTACTATATTGTGTGTCATACTGTGTATTATATTGTGTGTCAGACTGTGTATTATATTATGTGTCAGACTGTGTATTATATTATGTGTAAGACTGTGTATTATATTGTGTGTCATACTGTGTATTATATTGTGTGTCAGACTCAATAACGTGTTGTGTGTCAGACTATGTTTTTTATTATGTGTCAGACTGTATATTATATTGTGTGTCATACTGTGTATTATATTGTGTGTAAGACTGTGTATTATATTGTGTGTCATACTGTGTACTATATTGTGTGTCATACTGTGTATTATATTGTGTGTAAGACTGTGTATTATATTGTGTGTCAGACTGTGTATTATATTATGTGTAAGACTGTGTATTATATTGTGTGTCATACTGTGTATTATATTGTGTGTCAGACTCAATAACGTGTTGTGTGTCAGACTATGTTTTTTATTATGTGTCAGACTGTATATTATATTGTGTGTCAGACTGTGTATTATATTGTGTGTCAGACTGTGTATTACATTGTATGTCAGACTGTGTACTATATTGTGTGTCATACTGTGTATTATATTGTGTGTCATACTGTGTATTATATTGTGTGTAAGACTGTGTATTATATTGTGTGCCATACTGTGTACTATATTGTGTGTCATACTGTGTATTATATTGTGTGTAAGACTGTGTATTATATTGTGTGTCAGACTGTGTATTATATTATGTGTAAGACTGTGTATTATATTGTGTGTCATACTGTGTATTATATTGTGTGTCAGACTCAATAACGTGTTGTGTGTCAGACTATGTTTTTTATTATGTGTCAGACTGTATATTATATTGTGTGTCAGACTGTGTATTATATTGTGTGTCAGACTGTGTATTATATTGTGTGTCAGACTGTGTATTATATTGTATGTCAGACTGTGTATTATATTGTGTGTCAGACTGTGTATTATATTGTATGTCAGACTGTGTATTATACTGTGTGTCAGACTGTGTATTATATTGTGTGTCAGACTGTGTATCATGTTGTGTGTCAGACTGTGTATTATATTGTGTGTCAGACTGTGTATCATGTTGTGTGTCAGACTGTGTATTATATTGTGTGTCAGACTGTATATTATATTGTGTGTCAGACTGTGTACTATATTGTGTGTCAGACTGTGTATTATATTGTATGTCAGACTGTGTATCATGTTGTGTGTCAGACTGTGTATTATATTGTGTGTCAGACTGTATATTATATTGTGTGTCAGACTGTGTACTATATTGTGTGTCATACTGTGTATTATATTGTGTGTAAGACTGTGTATTATATTGTGTGTCATACTGTGTACTATATTGTGTGTCATACTGTGTATTATATTGTGTGTAAGACTGTGTATTATATTGTGTGTCAGACTGTGTATTATATTGTGTGTCAGACTGTGTATTATATTGTATGTCAGACTGTGTATTACATTGTGTGCCAGACTGTTTTATAGTGTGTGTCAGACTGTATATTATATTGTGTGTCAGACTGTGTATTATATTGTGTGTCAGACTGTGTATTATATTGTATGTCAGACTGTGTACTATATTGTGTGTCATACTGTGTATTATATTGTGTGTCATACTGTGTATTATATTGTGTGTAAGACTGTGTATTATATTGTGTGTCAGACTGTGTACTATATTGTGTGTCATACTGTGTATTATATTGTGTGTCATACTGTGTATTATATTGTGTGTAAGACTGTGTATTATATTGTGTGTCATACTGTGTACTATATTGTGTGTCATACTGTGTATTATATTGTGTGTCAGACTGTGTATTATATTATGTGTCAGACTGTGTATTATATTATGTGTAAGACTGTGTATTATATTGTGTGTCATACTGTGTATTATATTGTGTGTCAGACTCAATAACGTGTTGTGTGTCAGACTATGTTTTTTATTATGTGTCAGACTGTATATTATATTGTGTGTCATACTGTGTATTATATTGTGTGTAAGACTGTGTATTATATTGTGTGTCATACTGTGTACTATATTGTGTGTCATACTGTGTATTATATTGTGTGTAAGACTGTGTATTATATTGTGTGTCAGACTGTGTATTATATTATGTGTAAGACTGTGTATTATATTGTGTGTCATACTGTGTATTATATTGTGTGTCAGACTCAATAACGTGTTGTGTGTCAGACTATGTTTTTTATTATGTGTCAGACTGTATATTATATTGTGTGTCAGACTGTGTATTATATTGTGTGTCAGACTGTGTATTACATTGTATGTCAGACTGTGTACTATATTGTGTGTCATACTGTGTATTATATTGTGTGTCATACTGTGTATTATATTGTGTGTAAGACTGTGTATTATATTGTGTGCCATACTGTGTACTATATTGTGTGTCATACTGTGTATTATATTGTGTGTAAGACTGTGTATTATATTGTGTGTCAGACTGTGTATTATATTATGTGTAAGACTGTGTATTATATTGTGTGTCATACTGTGTATTATATTGTGTGTCAGACTCAATAACGTGTTGTGTGTCAGACTATGTTTTTTATTATGTGTCAGACTGTATATTATATTGTGTGTCAGACTGTGTATTATATTGTGTGTCAGACTGTGTATTATATTGTGTGTCAGACTGTGTATTATATTGTATGTCAGACTGTGTATTATATTGTGTGTCAGACTGTGTATTATATTGTATGTCAGACTGTGTATTATACTGTGTGTCAGACTGTGTATTATATTGTGTGTCAGACTGTGTATCATGTTGTGTGTCAGACTGTGTATTATATTGTGTGTCAGACTGTGTATCATGTTGTGTGTCAGACTGTGTATTATATTGTGTGTCAGACTGTATATTATATTGTGTGTCAGACTGTGTACTATATTGTGTGTCAGACTGTGTATTATATTGTATGTCAGACTGTGTATCATGTTGTGTGTCAGACTGTGTATTATATTGTGTGTCAGACTGTATATTATATTGTGTGTCAGACTGTGTACTATATTGTGTGTCATACTGTGTATTATATTGTGTGTAAGACTGTGTATTATATTGTGTGTCATACTGTGTACTATATTGTGTGTCATACTGTGTATTATATTGTGTGTAAGACTGTGTATTATATTGTGTGTCAGACTGTGTATTATATTGTGTGTCATACTGTGTATTATATTGTGTGTCAGACTGTGTATTACATTGTGTGCCAGACTGTTTTATAGTGTGTGTCAGACTGTATATTATATTGTGTGTCAGACTGTGTATTACATTGTGTGCCAGACTGTTTTATAGTGTGTGTCAGACTGTATATTATATTGTGTGTCAGACTGTGTACTATATTGTGTGTCATACTGTGTATTATATTGTGTGTAAGACTGTGTATTATATTGTGTGTCATACTGTGTACTATATTGTGTGTCATACTGTGTATTATATTGTGTGTAAGACTGTGTATTATATTGTGTGTCAGACTGTGTATTATATTGTGTGTCAGACTGTGTATTATATTGTGTGTCATACTGTGTATTATATTGTGTGTCAGACTGTGTATTATATTGTGTGTCAGACTGTGTATTATATTGTGTGTCAGACTGTGTATTATATTGTATGTCAGACTGTGTATTATATTGTGTGTCAGACTGTGTATTATACTGTGTGTCAGACTGTGTATTATATTGTATGTCAGACTGTGTATCATGTTGTGTGTCAGACTGTGTATTACATTGTGTGCCAGACTGTTTTATAGTGTGTGTCAGACTGTATATTATATTGTGTGTCAGACTGTGTACTATATTGTATGTCAGACTGTGTATTATATTGTATGTCAGACTGTGTATTATATTGTCTGTCGATTCTGCATTGTGTTGTGTGTTAGACTCTGTATTATATTGTCTGTCAGACTGTGTTTTGTATTATGTGTCAGACTGTGTATTATATTATGTGTCAGACTGCGTTTTCTATTGTGTGTCAGACTCTGTGTCAGATTTTGTGCAAGATTGTGTATTATGTCATGTGTCAGACTGTGTATTATATTGTGTGTCAGACTGTGTATTATATTATGTGTCAGACTGTATTATATTATGTGTCAGACTGTGTATTATATTGTTTGTCAGACTGTGTATTATATTATGTGTCAGACTGTATTATATTATGTGTCAGACTGTGTATTATATTGTGTGTCAGACTGTGTATTATATTGCGTGTCAGACTGTGTATCATGTTGTGTGTCAGACTGTGTATTATATTGTGTGTCAGACTGTGTATTACATTGTGTGCCAGACTGTTTTATATTGTGTGTCAGACTGTGTATTATATTATGTGTCAGACTGTGTATTATTTTGTGTGTCACACTGTGTATTATATTTTTTGTCAGATTTTATAATTATAGTGTTGTGTGACAGACTGTATATTATATTGTGTGTCAGACTTTGTATCACATTGTGTGTCAGACTGTGTATATTGTGTGTCAGACTCTGTGTCAGAATATGTGTCAGACTGTGTATTATATTGTGTGTCATACTCTGTATCGTATTGTGGATTTTTGGAACATTCTTAAATCAGATTTTGTATTAGACGCTGAGCCATATTGTGTGTCACATCGGGTATATGTCCCCTGATCCTTTCACAGTCACTATCATAATGAGCAGGGCTCTGTGTCATATTGTGTATGTGTGTCTCATACACTGTCATAGTGAGTGTCAGACACTGTCATGTTGATGGTCAGACACTGTCAAATTGATGGTCAGACACTGTCATATTGATGGTCAGACACTGTCATATTGGGTGTCAGACTGTCAGATACTGTCATATTGACTGTCAGACACTGTCATTTTGAGTGTCAGACTGTCAGATACTGTCATATTGAGTGTCAGAGACTGTCATAGTGTGTGTTTAACTGTCAGACACTGTCATATTGAGTATATCATATTTTGTGTCAAACACTGTAAATCTGTGTCATATATTGTGTCAGGTACTGTTGATACTATATGCCATACTGTGTGATATTGCTTACTAGACAGAGTAATGAAATATGTGTCAATATAATACCTTAGTGACAATGTATATTTTACATATACTTATCTATAAAAGGGGCCATAAGTAAAGTGAGTTTTCCTGCTCATCCCCTAGAGTGACCTTAACGGTACAGCGCTTTGTTCCTGTAAATTGGGAATAGGCCCAAGACTTCAAGATTGGGTGAAAAACAGCGTGATTGAGAGTAAATTGGGGGAAATTGTTTTAAAGCTTTAACAAACTGGAAAATAAAGTTTATCTCATGTTTAGATCATGTTCTAACCATTAATTATCAGATATATTATAATAATATTTCATATCCAGTGTTTTTTATCCCCTAACATAACAAAAATTCACAAAAAAAAAAAAAAAAAAAAAAATTAATTGTGAGAATTTTTTTGTTTTAAATAATTAAAAAAAAGATTTTTTTAATTGGGAAGTAGCCGAATATCGGCCCCTGTTTAATAGGGTAAAACAGACCTGTGGTTGTTTACACATGTGAAACTGAACTGCACTGTACATTGTATATAAAATGTAACCAAGCATATTTGCATTAATTATGCGAGATATCACAAAGTTATACTTTACCTTTGGGAGTGAGTACTGCTACCTTTTGCTTTCCTGAAGGCAATCAAGACACTATTGATACAGAATGTCTTATTGTGTGTAAGTTTTAACCTGGTACTCATTAATCTTCAAGTCAATATGTTCGGGCACTTAAACGCCTTCTCCGTACAGATATTCATGAATATAATATGATGCTGATCTTAATATGTTTTGGTACTGATTTAACAGAAATATCAATTTCATGTTCCGACAACGAAAGTAAATATACGATATACACAGATTATTCATGAGTGCCAGATTAATATTAATGGACAATAACTCAGGTTTTCGGTTTTGAATAATTGACACAAAATTCAAGACTTCAGACATGTAACAGATTATAAACCATTTATATGCTTATCTGAAATGGTGCCATTCTACCTTTACTGTTAAACCTGTGTTAAGCAGTCACTCAAGGGAAATAGAACAAACTGACCCCTTAATGCAGGTGGCTGCTTAATACAGACTGATTAGAACTATAATTATAACAAGAGCAAGTGGGTGCAAACGCTCGTCTTTTTTCCAAATCTATTAAGTAGGTCAAAATCAGTGAAATAAACTTTTTAAACATGTTGGTGATTAGTTTAAAAAATCAATACAATTACTAAAAAAAACAAACAGTTTTAAACAAATCACCAAAAAAATTAGAGATGTCTAAGAACAGCGTTAACTCGACTATTCTAGCCTTGTTGATCACAGAACAGTATATTATAATGTACCATCAGAAAAACAGATATATGTATGAATTAAAGCTTCTTTCATATTAGCAAACTATTAGACACATGTATGTGCAAGTAGGACAGAATATAAACTATATATATGTCTGGCTTAGTCTGGCTAAGGTTAGCTAGCCAGTACTTAAGCTGAAATGTATTTAATGGATGGGTGTATGTACCAAAGTTTAACAAACAGGGCTGTTTAGTTTAAATACAATTAAATGGAGGGGGGTGGGGGCAGGTGGGGGTTAGGGGTGAGGGTCTTTGGGTCGATAACAAAGTTGAAATGGGGCAGCGGTGTAAACTTTTTTTTAGTTGATGGTGATCAGTTTACAGAATTTATAGTATTACTGAAAAATAAAATGAATTTGAAAAAAAAAAAAATGGGCGGGAAGGGGGTGTGGGGGGAAGGGGGTGTGGGGGGTAGGGATTATGGTCTTTGGGTTGGTAACAAAGTTGAACTGGGACAAAGTATTTGATTTAATACAAAACAAATTTGAAAAAAAAATAAAAAAATAGGCAACAGGGAGGAGGTCTTGGTTGGGCTCAGGCAGGAAAGTCCATTAAATAAATAGGTCAAGGTCAGTGATGTTAACTTTTTTTAGTTGATGGTAATCAGAAGCTTTACAGAATCAATAGTATTACTGAGAAATAAAATTGATTTAAAAAATATTTTTAAAAAATTCAGAACCGAGCTAAGCTAAAAACTTTAACCTAAGCTTTTTAAGTCCAAAGTATGAATATTTATGCTTAGGTTTTTAAGCCCAAAGTATGGATATTTATGTAAGTTAGCTATATACATTGTTTGTATAACATGATATGAATGTGTTTATGATGTTAAGTCACCATTACATGAGTAGTTTGTTCAGAAACAGAGAAAAAGCTTAGCTAAACATAAAACTTTAACCAGTGGATGATAGTGACGACGATGACACCGGGGTCATGACAATAGCAATTCAATTTTTTCAAAAAGACAAGCTAAAAATGGTACATAAAAAACGTGGCTGTTACAGGCAAGTAGTTACTTAATAGAGGTGACCACTAAAACAGGTTTTACATACTGGTAGTTAAAATCATCCAATACAGAGGATCTTATACAAGTGCTTATTCATCATTGAATTTATCGAACATAATTATATTATACAAGGCTCTGTTGAGCATCATATAATTTTTTTCAAAGAGTTTGATAAATTCAATAATAAATGAGCATGAATGTAAGATTTGTTTTATCACTTAACTCAGAAAAGTTTACATTTACCATTTATTTAACAGATCTCTATAAGGAATGAGAAAATAATTGGGCATATTTGTTTCCGCGAGTCATCGTATGACGTAACGCCACAAAATAGCGTCATTTAACCACGCCAAACCAGTATCATTTATAGATTCGGGCAAGTCCCAAAGTACTTTGGCAATTTATGTATGAAAGTTGACTTATACAGAAAACACCGAGCGATGAATCGAAAGTGATATTACACTAGGTTGATATAAAAAATATGTTATATATTTATTACACTCCTGCACCGTAAAATATGTGATAAATGTATTTAATGTTTGTATTACAATTTTAAATCAATTTTAGTGTCCATTAAAAACCCTAAACACATCTAAAAATAGGACAAAGTTGTTACATAATTAAGAGTATTTGATTTACACTGAATAGTCAAGTAATTGATGAAAGGTTAGGAACAATCAATCCACCACAGCTATATAAAGTACATCACTTTATATATTAATGAAAACAAGAGGCACAAAAGAACCTGAGTCGCTCTACTGGCAACAGATGCTACATGTAAAATATCTACAGTCTAGGCCTTAAACTTTCAGAGAAAATATTTTTTTAATATTTTCTTAAAATGTGCTTATAAGCCCTGTGGCATTTATGGTTCAAGAACTTGCCAGAGATCTTGTCATTATATATCTGCTGGGGATGTTTAGTTAAAATTCAAGGAAAAATGAAGATGCTATCACGTCTACAACATTTTCCTTTTTTATAACTCTATCTAAAACGGTGACCCCTGTGACAGCCCAAAATTTGGAACCCGACTTCAACAAAAATTTTTAGGGGACCCCCATGCAATGCTACAAATATCTATGGTCTAGGCCTTAAGTCCTCAAGTTTCGCTTAAAACGTGCTTATAAGCACTGTGGCGGAGGCATTTGTAATTGAATCACGCTGGATCAATAACTCCTTAGAGTCTTATGGTTATATAACTGCTGTGCAAGTTTGGTTACGATCCAATGAAAAATGAAGGTGCTATCGCGTCTACAACATTTTCCCTACATAACTCTATCTAAAACGGTGACCTGTGACAGCCCAAAATTTTACCCTAGGAACCCGACTTCAACAATTTTTTTAGGGGACCCCATGCAATGCTACATATAAAATATCTAAGGTCTAGGCCTTGAACTTTCAGAGAAAATGTTTTTTAAAGTTTCGGTTAAAATGTGCTTATAAGCCTTGTGGCATTTATAATTGAATCACGCTGGGTCAAGAACTCGTCTGAGATTTTATGGTTATATAACCACTGTGCAAGTTTGTTAAGATTCAATGAAAAATGAAGGTGCTATCGCATCTACAAAATAAAGGTTAACAGAAGGATGACGGACAATTTACCATGACTTAAGCCCTGCTGGCCTTTGGCCAGTAGAGCTGAAAACAAATGTCATCTTTTTGCAAGTTATAAAAAGGTTATTAAGGACTTAAACAAGGTTCCAACAATTCATTAATCTCTACAGTGCTCATTGTATGATGGTAAAATGGCTGAGGTAAAATGAATCCTAAAAATCTAAATCATGAGTTACTGGACAGAACACAATAAATTATCATAAAGAACCCCTGAATCACTGTACACTATACTTGGTTTAGCGTAAGCTAATTACACTTGTCTGCTTGTATTGACGAGTGAATTTTAAAAAAAATAATTATATACATATATATTTTTTTAATGGGGTGTATCACCATTTTCAACACATTCAGGTCATATATGGCATATCCAGTTTTACTGGTGGAGGAAGACCTCAAACTGAGTTTGACTGAGTAGAACCATCGTCCTTCCGCAAGTAACTGGAAACTTTCTCACAAAAATATTTTGGAGCGATAGGGACTTGAACCTACGACCTTAGCGGCAAGAGGTAAAGGATCTTGAGATGGCGCCTTAGACCAATCAACCACGGAGGACCCTTGAGACCCTGTTACATCATGTTCAGTAAAACTCGGAACATTATTTACGCGAGACTGATATTCAGCTTTTTACAGCAGATGTTCAACTCTACACATGGCCAATTCTAAATAGGTGAAGCTCGTCTGCAAAACTGTCTGACATTTAAATATTCCAACAGGGATAGGAGATGCAGCCAAAAGAGAAAAGGCAAAGAAAGTTCATCATACCGCGTGGTTAATATTGTCATTGTACACAATACACTTGAATTATTGTTCAGCAGAACACATAGTTTATTGTACAGAATTCCCCCGAATTACGGTACAGAAAACCGAAATTATCAGTCTACAGCCTGAGAACACTAATGTACTATTGAACAGGATGTCTGAATAATTGTACAGAACCTCTGAATTACTGTACAGAACACCTAAATGATTGTACAGAATAGATAATGTACAGAACTTTGTCAATATTGAAGAATTTGTAAGATTGTTTGGCAGGTCCGAATTGTTGCACAGAAGACCTGAAATACTTCTATCAACCACGACCTAAATCAGTGTGGTTTAGTTATTTTCATTTCAAAGACAACATGCTATCATCTGACAACTACAATAGATGTTGTTGTTGATGTTGTTGTATGAAGTATAGCATCGTTTTCAACAATTTTTCAGTTATATCGTGATCCTGCTTAACTTGAGTATCACGCTGCATACACTTGGTATGATACCCCACCCAGTCACATTATACTGACAGTGGGCTGACCAGTTTTAGAGCTATCCTCTAAATGTCGAGTGCCAAGTGAGGAAGCTTCTAATACCATTTGGTATGACCTGGCAGGAGATCGAACCCACAACATTCCGCATGCAAGGCGGATGCTCTACCCCCAAACCATCACTGCAGTTCTACAAGAGATGCACATATGTAAAACAATGGTTATTTTAAATGCTTACCTTCCCTGGCCACTCCCAGCATCCAAACAAATATAAGACAGCAGCATATTATCCCTGTTATGATAACATTCTTTATCCTTGCCTTCATGCGACCCATACAACCAGTTTGAGTTTCAATCCTCACTCAAATTCCTCGATTTAAAATCTTCATCAATCAAATCTATTCCAATTTCGTCATTATATCCGATTTTTTATTTTTTTCCTTTAAATTTTTTTTTCTCCAAAATGAATGATATTTTTACTATTTTGTTCTACACTAATATAATAAACCAAATTCGAGAACTTGACTGTTTTTTAATTTATTTTTTTTAACTGACTTTGCTAATGAATGTGTGCAGGCACTGTAAGGGCTACAGGTCGGGTCCCAGTCTTGTTGTTGTTATAACTGAGACTGGTTCTGTAAGAGTTTGCTTGTAGACTGGGATGGCAGACTTAATTATGTTCTGTTAGAGTGAATTGACTGATTTTTCCATTAAACATGTGAAGCTGATAGTCTTGTTCCAAAATTGTCAGTTTTCCAAGCTGAAAATAGAAGAAAAAATAAGGTGAAAACAATTTTTGCCAACTTACTACTGTACTGTTACTGTTACACTTGCAGACTTAAAAACTAAATAAAACTTCTAGACACTGATAATCTGTTTTAAGTAAAGCATTATTTTATAATTATTTTAATACAAAAATATTTCAGTGCTCCAGATAAGCTGCGTATTTGCGTATTTCACACAAATAAATTAATGGAAAACGGAAACAATTTTGTTTTTAAATGTTCCCGTAATGCAATTAATTTTCTTTTCATGCAAAACACTGTTAACACAATGCGTATCCAAACAGTTGTTTCACATTTCCTGTATTTCGATAAACAGGAAACAGCCAAACAAACAGGTTCCCGGTTATTGTGCTTTGTACCTGACACAAGCTATTGGCAGAGTGAAAGTAGAGATGAGTACCAGTTTATTCAATTGTTTGCATATTATTCGTAGGTAACTGAAAGAAAGCATCTAGATGATCAAGATCACACACTTTGACAAAATCAATTTTGAGCACGAAAATCTGAACTTGCAATGGAAAAACATGTTCTAACTCAAATCAATGTACAATTTTTAGTTACTTTTTGCCCCAAACACAAATTTCTTCAATAAGTAGGTTTTAAACAATATTATTTTAACATTGTCACCAGTGAATTAGACCAGAAATTCTGAGTTGCAGGCAGCAGCATTTGTGAAAGACAAAACTAGTTTGTTCAGTCACATTTGATACCATACTGATAATGCAAATCAAGAGTTGCAGGCAGCAACAATTTTACAATATTGTGCATTTAATACAGAATAGTTAAAACATTTATATTACTTTCATTTAGACAATTCTCCATGTTTTACTCAATTATTGTAAACTAACTGAGTGAAAATCACCCAATTAAATCTTTGATTATAAGATTTCACTCAATTATTTCAATTTTGAAGGGTTTTCACCCTGTTCAGTCAATTCTTATCTAGGGCTCTGATGTATGTATTATTCAACATTATTCATCATTCTCACTCACACAAGCCTGAAAACAACAATAACTCATTTAAAGCCATAATAAATTAATTGCCACACTAACATTCCCCTAATTTTTATTCCACCCCGACACTTTTATTTTAATATAAAAAAAAAATAAAAAATAAAAAAAATCCTCTCCCCTCTCAAGAAAAATTTGGATGAGAATCTAGCAATTAATTTATAATTTTTCATGCCATCCCACCCTTAATTTTCATAAAAAAAATTATTTCAAATATTTTTTTAGAAAATATAAAAATATTAAAAAAAAAAAAAAAAAAATATTTCTCCCCCTTAAAGAAAAGTTTGGATGAAAATCTAGCAATTAATTTAAAATGGCCTAAGCTATGCATGATGGAAAATGATGACAAGCTGACTGAATGCTAATTAAGTAACAAGTTTGTAGAAAAATTTAAAACAGAATACTGAAGAAAACTAAAAAACACACAAAATAATTTTTAAAAAGCACCCTCTGTATGTACAGCATTTTCATAATCTCCTAGATAAAACATTATCTCAAAGTTGAAACACTCAAAATAATTCAAAACAAAACCCCCTATATACAGTGTACTGCATTCTGATAACATCCTCTAGTTGTAAACAGTTGAAACACTCCAAAAATTTCAAAACAAAATCTTGCTATACCATATTGCATTCTAATAACATCCTCCAGTTTACAACAGTTGAAACACTCCAAAAATTTCAAAACAAAATCCTACTTAAAAAAAATCAACTCACAATTGGTTAGTTTTTTTTTCCAGATTAATATAATATATTTCATAGAAAAAGCGCAGTTCCTTGCAGCATGCAACCTTTCATATCACTATAGTTTGAAAACAACACTGCAGTGCAATACCGGCTCGTTTACACCAACATCTGCCTGATAAAAATAGCCAGGATTGTTTAACATGCTATACATTGTTTACATAAAAATTAATTATAGTCAAACTATTGAGCAATAAATGATTACGAAGTTATGATGACTTCCTGGTTGTTATCAGTTGGAGTGTCCCATTGAAAGGACACAGAGCAATGTTAAAAGGAAGGTTAAGATCACCATTTTCAACACATTTCAGGTTAGGCCATTATAAATTAATTGCTAGATTATCATCCAAATTTTTCTTAAAAATGGGAAAGGCGAGGGATTTTATTTTTTATTTTCATTTTAAAAATATTAAAAATATATAATTATACCGATATATATCTATATATATCAGTGTTTTTTTTTCGGCCATTTTTATAGCCATTATTGGGTCATATTCCCGATGGCAAATAGTATCTTTTTTTCCCAATTGAATGGTAAAAATTCCAAATTGAAAGCTTCAAAAATGTGAATTGAAACTTGCCATACTTTCTTGATAAAATAAAGAAAGTTTTCCCCATTCTGAATTTAGTATGACATTGATTATTTAATTAAATGGCCGATAAGCAAGTGTACACTTTTTATAAATATTCAAATATATTTAATGCAAATAAATTTCCCAATGTTAATGAAAATGCCACTAAAATTCCCAATTCCAAGGGTATGGGTCATCTTCCCAAAATGGTGAAAAAAACCACTGTATATATATAGATATATATAAAAAAAATTTATGAAAATAAAAAGGGTCACGGCAGCATGAAAATTAGGGGACAGGCAGGGATGATAATCTAGTAATTAATTTATTATGGCCTTATGTATCAGAGCATATCCAGTTTTATTGGTGGACTAAGACCACAGAATGAATCTGCTTAAAACCACCACCCTTCCCCAAATTGTAACAGTAAACTGTTGTTGTATGGTATTAAGTGTTGCTTTCAAGGACTTTTCAGTTCTACTTCAGACATGCAGTAATCAGAGTACTGCCACACTGGAGTATCATGCCTCAGAAACATGATTAATTTTTTTTATGATATTCCACTCTATCACATTATACTGAAACTGGGTCAACGCAGTACCCTCTAAACGCTGATCAGACCTAGAACTATTCTCTATATGCTGACCAGACCTAGAACTGTTCTCTATATGCTGACCAGACCTAGAACTATTCTCTATATGCTGACCAGACCTAGAACTATTCTCTATATGCTGACCAGACCTAGAACTGTTCTCTATATGCTGACCAGACCTAGAACTATTCTCTATATGCTGACCAGACCTAGAACTGTTCTCTATATGCTGACCAGACCTAGAACTATTCTCTATATGCTGACCAGACCTAGAACTATTCTCTATATGCTGACCAGACCTAGAACTGTTCTCTAAATGCTGACCAGACCTAGACTTGTTCTCCAAATGCTGACCAGACCTAGAACTATTCTCTATATGCTGACCAGACCTAGAACTGTTCTCTAAATGCTGACCAGACCTAGAACTTTTCTCTAAATTCTGACCAGACCTAGAATTGTTCTCTAAATGCTGACCAGACCTAGAACTATTCTCTAAATGCTGATCAGACCTAGAACTATTCCCTAAACACTGACCAGACCAAGAACTATTCTCTAAATGCTGAACAGACCTAGAACTGTTCTCTAAATGCTGACCAGACCTAGAATTGTTCTCTAAATGCTGACCAGACCTAGAACTGTTCTCTAAATGCTGACCAGACCTAGAACTTTTCTCTAAATTCTGACCAGACCTAGAATTGTTCTCTAAATGCTGACCAGACCTAGAACTATTCTCTAAATGCTGATCAGACCTAGAACTATTCCCTAAACACTGACCAGACCAAGAACTATTCTCTAAATGCTGAACAGACCTAGAACTTTTCTCTAAATGCTGACCAGACCTAGAATTGTTCTCTAAATGCTGACCAGACCTAGAACTATTCTCTAAATGCTGACCAGACCTAGAACTATTCCCTAAATGCTGAATATACCTAGAACTGTTCTCTAAATGCTGAACAGACCTAGAACTGCTCTCTAAATGCTTAACAGACCTAGAACTATTCCCTAAACTCTGAACAGACCTAGAACTGTTCCCTAAATGCTGAACAGAATTAGAACTGTTCCCTAAACGCTGAACAGACCTAGAACTGTTCCCTAAATGCTGAACAGACCTTGAACTGTTCTCATAATGCTGAACAGACCTAAAACTATTCCCTTAATGCTGAACAGACCTAGAACTGTTCTCTAAATGCTGAACAGACCTAGAACTATTCCCTAAATGCTGAACAGACCTAGAACAGTTTCCTAAACGCTGAACAGACCTAGAACTATTCTCTAAATGCTGGAGAGACCTATAACTATTCCCTAAATGCTGAACAGACCTAGAACTGTTCTCTAAATTCTGACCAGACATAGAACTATTCCCTAAACACTGAACAGACTTAGAACTATTTCCTAATTGCTGACCAGACCTAGACTTGTTCTCCAAATGCTGACCAGACCTAGAACTATTCTCTATATGCTGACCAGACCTAGAACTGTTCTCTAAATGCTGACCAGACCTAGAACTTTTCTCTAAATTCTGACCAGACCTAGAACTATTCTCTAAATGCTGAACAGACCTAGAACTGTTCTCTAAATCCTGACCAGACCAAGAACTATTCCCTAAACGCTGAACAGACCTAGAACTATTCTCTCAAAACAATGACCAGACCTAGAACTATTCTCTAAATGCTGACCAAACCTAGAACTATTTTCTAAACAATGACCAGACCTAGAACTATTCTCTTAATGTTGACCAGACCTAGAACTATTCTCTAAATGTTGAGCACCAAGCGAGGAAACTTCTTGTACCATTTTCAAGTTTTTAGTATGACCAGGCCAGAATTTAAACCCATGTCCTTCCGCATGTGAGCTGGATGCTCATCCACTAGACTATTGCTGCAGTATATGTTGACATCAAATGTTTTTTGTGTTCACACATCAAATCAATCATTATTCAGTGATTGATATTAATCTCCAAGTATTACTATTAATATCTTTAAGAAAGTATAAGCAGTTTTAATAAAACTATTGGTTTCCAGCTTGTTTTGAAACTAGTGGTGTCCTGCTTGTTTTAGAACTAATGGTGTCCTGATTGTTTTAAAACTAGTGGTGTCCTACTTGTTTTGAAACAAGTGGTGTCCTGCTTGTTTTAATACTAGTGGTGTCCTGCTTGTTTTACAACTAGAGGTGTTCTGCTTGTTTTAAAACTAGTGGTGTCCTGCTTGTTTTAAAACTAGTGGTGTTCTGCTTGTTTTAAAACTAGTGTCCTGCTTGAGTAAAACAAAAAGTCCAACTAGTTGTAAGATGTTCACCTTATTTTATCTGTCACTACTTTTCAAATTTTGAATGGACCTGGTAAGCCTATGAAGAACTTATACAATTATGAGAAAAAATGAGAATTATCATTCTGTTTTCCAATATTATAAGCATTCTCATGTAAAATTCAATGTTCTCTTTTACTGACCCTAATGGTCAGATCATTTATACTTAACATGAACAAACTTGGTTTATATTTTTCAACAATATTTTTAAAAATTCACAATTTTACTACTGTTTTGGTCACTGCCCAGGCCCCATATGGATATCAAATTCCCTTTATAATGACCATTAGTCTCAACTGATGTAACTAAACACAATACTCCAGATCTCAATTCCTGAAATAGATGGCACAAAAAGAAATTACTGTTTTCACATAGTATATAAAGATCTAAACTGGGGCCCTTTCATGGATCCTACTGGTAGTCCCTTTATATTAATAAATTTGAAACCCCTACTCATGCGAGTCATTTATACCACACATAAGTACATTTGGCTGGTAGGTACTTATGAAGAAGATTCTTGAAGTATAATTTCCCCTATATTAAACTAATAAGTCCCAGGAGTTGTGCCAATTTTGACCCTAGGGTCATGGCTTGAACAAACCCGACAGAAAATCATAGTGTGATACTACAATCATGTACTTGCAAAATATCAAAACTTCATGCCTTGTACATTCGAAGAAGATTTCTGATATGTTGAAAAAAACATCTGCTAAACCCATAGGGCAGGACCAAATTTGACTCCAGGGTCATGTTTTGAACAATTTAAGAGAGATTCATGCCCAAACACATCTTACCAAATTTGGTGAAAATCTGTCAAAGAAAAAGTATTGTTTAAAGAAATTATTGACAGATGTTCTAACAAATGGGTAGTTATTTATTTAGTGGCTTCTTTGTGCTCAGCTGATTACTTGTGTTGCTAAATTTTAACTATACTAAAGATTTTAGCTACATAAAAGCATATTATCCCTAAACCTAAGACACTTAAAGACTCATTTGTGTGTGTTGATGGACAGTCAGACAGATGGACGTTCTGCAAATGGACACATATGTGGCTACTTCATACCCAGCTATAATGCTATAATTTAGCCACTCAAGAGAGCATATTTCAGTGGCCAAAATAGCAACAAAGCTATTTTTTCAAATGTTTTTTAACCGTCCCAAAACAAAAAACCAAAGTCTCTTGGTAACCTATATGTGAGCATGGACAGGTGACGAACAAAAAGCACTCAGAATAGTTACGCACAGGTGAGATAAAAATGTTTTTCGATAAGAAAACTGAGGGGAAAAACTAGTTGCGTCCCAATGACAATGATCTGATATTGACATCACATAATTGCAATTTGCCATCAGATATTATATAGTAACTTGCAATATCAATAATTTATTAGTCTTACAATCAAATGATTTTCAAAAGAAACCTACTTATGTTATTGCTTTTTTCTGAATGATTTATTGCTTGTTTATTTTCATGGGCACTTAAAGAGGCCCTGCCCATATCGCTAATATCTTTTTCAATCTTAGCCTTAAAACTGCGCATTTATATCAAACATTAAATATTATGGATATTCTATTCAGTAACTTCTATTGTATTTTGTCTCTGTAGTGTAAAAATCTTTAATTTTGTTGTCCAAATACCCCCCCCCCCCTCCCCCCAATATTGGGTTATGCTAAAACATTGACAATAAAACAGAAACTGCCAACCTGTTACCAATATAAACTACAAGGACGGAATCAACCATTATCTAGGATCCGTTATGTGACTAACCAGTACTAGACCCATCTTATCTCTACACTGTCTATGCATGCCACGGACTACTTCCCCATGTATTTAGAAATACGATACTCATGGTCAAAGACCAAAGACTATGACCAATCAGCAAAGAGACTGTGGCTGGGCGGCACTCAAACTCACAACACCTGGATTGACAGTCAGATGTGTCACAGATTGTAAACTAGCCAGGTCTGGCTGAATCATTTATCTTCTAAACTTATTTACAGTCTAACTTGTCCATGCGGTCACCTTTTATAAGCGGTCAACTGTGTAAATTGCCTATATAAATTACACATATATTAAACAGTCACCTCTTCAATATGGTCAGCGGCCAGTCTGATTCACCCCAAACTTGATATGATACGAAACTGGATCCATTTTCTTTTAATTTGAAACATAATGGTTTTTTAATTAAATAACAAATTATTTATTTATCTATTTATTTATTTATATGCATTTCTATATAAAATACTCAGGCGGTTCAAATATTTTCTTCCTGTGGATTTTTCTCATTCACTTCTGTACATAATCCCAAACAACTTACAGGTATGGTACAAAATGTACCATGCATGTGTGATCACTTTTTGTCTGTCACAATAAACGTCATGACTTAAGCTTTCTCGGTAAAAATATAGACCTTCTATTAACAGTCACCTGTATTAAGCAGCCATTTTGGCCATTTTCCTTGGTTGTGCTGCTTAATACAGATTAGACTGTATTTTACATCGATTGTGAAACAATTTTGACAAATCACTATCGAAGTCTTCCTTAGTATAGGCAGAACCACTATTATGCATGCAGATACAAGGTTTTGCACCAGAACATGCGACTCAGACGTGGCATGGGAAAGAATCTACCGATTCTGGGTTCAATCGGCACTCAACCACTTGACCACGTGCTCAACATGATTAGTACACATACCGGTACATATGATAGTGACAACTGTTCTCTATCTCCAACTAAACTTACACAAACGCTTTTGATGAAGTATAATAACTCGGATAATCAACATTCTTAGAAAAAATATGTCCGCATTAATAGTTCACTAACAATGAATGATCTCCGTGCACACCCTGGGAATTCTAGAGGCAGAACTGAGACAATACTGACAGGCCATTATTTCCAGAGAAATTTCTGGCCATAATTAATACATAATGCTAACGAAACTTGACAAAAGCAAAATTAGATATCAGTAAATGAGTATTTGGTTCAATCAGCTTGTGAGAACCTATGATAGACATCTGTTAAGCGTATCGTTAAGCTGTTTTCTGAGTAATTATCATGCATCACAATTATGCAAATACACAATTTTTTCCTGTTATTATATTTCTAGAACATGTGCCAAAATTGGCCTTTTTTTTACAAAACCATCAATATTATTATATTAACAAGAGAATCTTTGAATTCTCGACTGAATGGGGTTTTACGTTGTAACAACACATTGTAGGTTTTTCGAAGTCAGCAGAAAGGAAGATTCCAGGTTAATTCTACATGTACAAAAACAATAAAAATTAACATACAGATATACAGAATGAACCTAGAACCTTGATACCTGCAGAACTGCATAGTTTTAGCAAATTTTATCCTATCACTAAAATTGTCACTTCTCGAGACATACATGAACCACAGTGATTCTATTCTTGCCATCACTTATTTCGCTCCCCGAAACCTCACACCAAATAGGGGTTGATAATTTATCCACAATAGTGAACACGACAAAAAAAGATAAAACGAACATGACACCCATTTGGATAATTCCTACCCCTCTGCAGAGATCGACAGTGATTCTATTCTTACCCGGAACCACACAGGTTTCAAATTTTTTTCTTTGTTTTGAATATAAAATGTCATTTTTATGCCACCAGGGGTTAACAGACTATCAGTTGATCAGCTCACTCTTACAGGGATCTTGGAAGGTTAAGTCAAACACCCCTATATTTGTAAGTAACTGATGAATTTTCCACTTGAATCAACTGGAAAGAACAAAATGACATTGAGATGTAACATACTAATACAGACAAGGGCCTGGCAGGTATTCAGACTCACCACCCCTGGACTAAAAGCAGTGGGGTTGATTTAAAATAGTCATGCAGTTTAAAGATGACCTAACGGACGTGGTAGTCTAGGGGTAGAGCATTCGCCTCGCATGTGAAAGGTTGTGGACCCCAGCCAGTTCATACCAAAAATGGTACTAGAAACTTCCTTGATAGACACTCAGTATTTAGAGAGCAGACTTTAACTTCTATTATCTGTTTGGCCCAGTGTCAGTATAATATGACTGGGTTGGGTATCACACCATCAATGTCTGCTGCATGATACTTCAGTTTGGAGATAGAATAAATTAAATCAATTTGCTAATAATAATTCATTTATTTTATGACATTTTCTACTTTAAACTTACCCTATTTCATTGAATCAAACATAGGGTTATTTTTTATCTGGCCTTATCAAGCTCTACTTTCTCAATCATGATAACGCTTTATGTTTATAACATATAGACAGGATCACTCTAAATTACACTCATACACTCAAGGCATTGTTTTTTTTGCCAAACCTGACATTTTATCTACAATACAGCAATCAGAAAGGGGCTAGTCTGTCAGACGGCAGAATTCTTTATTTGATTAAGTGCAATCATGTCAAATCATGCCTCCTATGTTATCAATGGGAAAGATAGTTTATAGATATTAATGTCAGACTGGACTCGTATCGGGTCGTAATTAGCTATTTTACTAAGTGCAAGGGCAATAACTCTTCATTAAGTCAGGGTCACAAAGTTTGCATCATGCACATCTGCACTTGATGTTGGACATGCATGCAAAGTTTCATGTCAATCACTTCAATAAGCCTGATTACTTCATATAGATGCCTTTGGACACCTCTAACATAGACGCCTTTGAACACCTTTAATATAGACGTCTTTGGACACTCTAATAAAGACGCCTTTAAAATGGACACCTCCAATATAGAACACTTTTGAATTATACGGTGAATTATGTTTATATTAACTGACAGAGTGGAAAACAGTGCACGAAGTGTTCAGATTGCTCATTACAAGCAATCTGAACTCTTCCTGCACTGTTTTCAAAGGCCTTCTGTGATTGGTGCAGGAAAACGCGTATCTATGGAGTAAAGGATTAAATAATGAGAGAATAGACTGCTTTTTTATTATTTGGATATTACATCTGTTGTCCATAACTCACGAGACGAAAAAAAACAAACTTTAAAAGGCTCCTTCAAGATGTGCACTTCAATGGATAAAATGGCTGGACAAAATAGATGAATACAATCCCTTTCTGCATATCTTCCCACATTGCAAATATTTGAAACACGTTAGATTAAAAATCGCTCCAGTGATTAACAAGAGGGCCAAGATGGCCCTATATCGTTCACCTGACTGACCTTGAGTCACCCAACTTAAGGAGATTATATAATACATGTACACTCAAAATTCCAGAAAGACAAGATGGGCAAGTAGTTAGAATTTTGATTTGTTTTGAAGATGTGACAGATGCGTAGAAGAGTTCAAACTTGGTAGAGGTTACCCATGGTAAATGTCGGGTGAAATTACATCAAAATCAGGTCAGTAGATTCTGACAAGAAGGCTTTTGAAGTTTTTGCTATAGCTGCCTATACGTTTGGAGACTGTTCCAAACCTAAGTCTTCTAACTAAGATAAAAATCCAGTTCCAGCACAAACCTAACCTGTTATATTTGAGAACGGTTTCAAACTAAAGCATCAGACTAAACTATTGTGCATGAAACAATCCACAGTTCCAGCACAATAAATATTCCTATGAGTTTCAAACACAAGCCTTCCCAAAAAGCCTATCGCTTGAAAGAATCTTTGTCGCAGTGCACTCTCCCCCAAAAACAATTAAGCTCCTCCTCCGAGATTTTAAGTACACCTTGACACTGAAAATCTCAAGCAGACTTCTTGCTGTGAAGAAACTAGCTAAAAATATGGTATTGCTTTAATATGAAGCAGTAAACCATCCCTGTCTGAACCATAAAAACTCTAACTTTTATATTCAGAAAAACACCTATTTTAAAATGGTTCATGATTTATGAATAATATTTCAATCATTGATTATAATTGTATCATTCATCTTTTATGATGAATTATCTTTTAAAACTTATATCTGGTATAATATAGAATAATAATAGCAAAAAAAAAGTTTATTTAAAGAGTTTATTACCTCTTCTTATAATAATTGCTATATACAGACATTTATGCTATAAAACAAGGACATTTATTTGACATAAAATTAACCCCACCCCCTGGCTGCCATGTTTTTTGACAAATCAAGATGGCTTGAACAAACTTGGTAGAGAGTCACCCAAGGAACATTTCTGTGAAATTATTTTAAAATTGAGCCAGTAGTTTCTGACAAGGAGATTTTTTAAGTTTTTACTATAGCTTATATAGTAAACTAACCCCAGCCCCTGGCTGCCATGTTTTTTGACGAATCAAGATGGCTTGAACAAACCTGGTAGAGGGTCACCCAAGGAACATTTCTGTGAAATTATTTTAAATCGAGCCAGTAGTTTCTGACCAGAAGATTTTTTAAGTTTTTACTAATTAAACTTGCCCCTCCCCCTTGGGGCCATGTTTTTTGATGAATCAAGATGGCTTGAACAAACTTGGTAGAGGGTCACCCAAGGAACATTACTGTGAAGTTATATCAAAATTGGCTCAGTGGTTTCAGAGTAGAAGTTGTTAGAAGCTAAAAGTTAATGACGGACGACGGACGACAGACGACGGACACCAGGCAATCATCAAACTCACCTGTGAGCCTTCGGCTCAGGTGAGCTAAAAAGATATGGAACGGACAAGAAGAACTGCAAATTTGATCTCTGACCTCTCAGAATGACCTTGACTAGGAATCGTCATGACTGGAAGTTGTACTCTGTGCATCGTCTCAAAATGGCAAAACTTTGCGACAAAGTTATTTAATAAAAACTGAAGCAGTCAATGCAAACAATTCATAATTGAGTACCTACACCTGTCTCACCTGTATAAATATAAAGTCAATCAAATGTTTACAATCCTTCTCAAAAACAAGAGGCCCAAGAGGGCCTGAGGACGCTCTACTGACTCATAGTGGCCATAGCACTTTTTGAAATTCTACTATGCAATAGAAACATCGGCCATCTTGAATTTTAGATAGAAAAAATAAATCTTTTGTATAGTCTCCTATGCAATAGAAACATCCATGTGAAGTTTCAATTTAATTGGCCTAGTGGTTTCAGAATAAATGAAAAAAAAGAGAATTTTCTGTTTTCCCACTGAGTATCCCTATGTAAAATTCTAAGTCCCCTTACAGGGCCCCTATATATTTTAGCCCCTAAATTCTTATCTGCAATCAAACCCCTACACTTAGGGATAATTTATATCAAATATGTACAAATCTGACATACTGGTTCTTAAGAAAACAATTTTACTAATTCCCAATTTGTACCCTTTTGGAGCCCCTCCTGACCCCTTAAGACATAGGAACCCAGTCATTTTTACAAATCTTAACCTCCTTCACCTAACAATGCTTTAGTGAAAATATAGGCAAAATCATGTGTCCCCTAACTGAACTCTCGAGGCAGGGTCATTTTTAACCCTACGGACACCATTTGAACAAATGTAACAGAACTATAGTTGGTCATAATTACTACATAAACATTTTGAAAATCTGTTGGGCCGTTCATGAGAAGAAGATTTTTTAAGTTTTGGATTATTTTTAGTAATGGCAGCCATCTTGAATTTCAGTTCGAAAAAAAAATCTTCGGTATAGTCTCCTATGCAATAAAAACACCCATGTGAAGTTTCAGTTTAACTGGCCTAGAGGTTTCAGAACAGATGAAAGAAAAAGAGAATTTTCTGTTTTCCCATAGTATCCCTATGTAAAATTCTAAGTCCCCTTACAGGGCCCATATAAATTTTAGCCCCAAAATTCTTATCTACAATCAAACCTCTACACATAGGGATAATTTACGCAAAATATGAAAAAATCTGACATAACGGTTCTTAAGAAAACGAATTTAGTAATTCCCAATGTGTACCCTTTTTGGGCCCCTCCTGACCCCTAAAGACTTAAGCCCAGTCATTTTTACAAATATGAACCTCCTTCATCAAACAATGCTTCTGTGAAGATATAGGCAAAATCATTTCCATTTGAAAAAAAAAAAAAAAAAAAAAATATTATAATGACATGTGTCCCCTAATTGAACCCTCGGGGCGGGGTCATATTTAACCTTAGGGACACCATTTGAACAAATCTAACAAAACTATAGTTGGTCATTATTACTACATAAACATTTTGAAAATCATGAGAAGAAGATTTTTTAAGTTTTGGACTATTTTTAGTAACGGCGGCCATCTTTGGCCAGTAGAGCTAAAAACAACTCTGGCCTGTTATGAGGAGTTACGCAGAAATAGTCCAGTCTAGACAAATGGCATATAATCTAATAGAATATTCCAATGTGTTCATAAAATGTAAAGTATAAATGTTAAATTAGAATAAATTTGCATTTATTCACATTGTCTATATGTAAAGGAGTGACAGTAAGTAGATAATGACTAAATCAAGGTCAATGGGGTAGCCCTACAGCGAATCTTTTTAATCTATAATTGATCAGCGCGTTTCTGTGGACATCGTCCCCCTCTAACATGTTTGACTGATATCTCAAATCTGGCCCAGTTTCACTAAATACATGAAGTTTGGATTTTCCAATTTTGGAGATGTTTTAACTTCATTTACATTGATGATTTAGCATGGTATCTTTTACCAACGAGTATAAAGATGTGTTCCAATTTTAATTCTGTGTGTTCATTTAAGGCCATTATAAATTAATTGCTAGATTATCATCCAAATTTTTCTTAAAAACAGGGAAAGCGGAAGAATTTTATTTCTTATTTCCATTTTTAAAATTTTTGATGCTGTTTTAAAGCAACACATCCACGTTTGAACTTTTAAAAAAACAAACTTTAATTGAGTTATGAGCACATTTCCCATGCAAACATATGATCAATTAGCTGTATCTGAGCATATAAACACAATCAGAACAAAATGATGCCCAAATTATAATGCGTGACTAACACTTTGTAAAACAAGCGTGTGTCTCACCCGAGTCAAAAAAAATTGTCAAAATGACTTTCAAGGCAGGTAAAGTACACTACGCACTAAAACGTGAAGTTTTTTAATACGACTCGCATAATTCAATTTGAAGCAATGTTGGAATCCTCGGCAATTTAAAAATAATTTATAAAGCGTTTGTCACGCTTTATAATTTGAACATCTTTTTTTATAATTCTAAAGTGTTCTGGAAAGTGTTTGTTAGCACATATACAGCTCACTGACCATATACTGATGTATGGAAAATGTGCTCACAACTCAATTGAATTTTTTTTTTAAAAAGTTTAAACGTGGATGTGTTGCTTTAATAAAATAAAAAAAAAAAAGTTTAAATTTTTTTTTTTTTTATGAAATTAAAAAATGGTCAGGGCGGCATGAAAATTAGGGGACGGGCGGAAATGATAATCTAGCAATTAATTTATTATGGCATAATGTGTATTTTTTTTTTTTGGTGAAATTGCTTTTCAGAAACCTTGTTGTAACAATTATTAGCAAATATTACATAAACATTAGAAGCTGTCCAATTACGCTTAATGTCAGATATCTGAGTCGTCTGTTCTTCACAAATTTTTATCTAATTTTTCTTTTCCCTTTCAAGGCAGCCGTCTTAATAAAATAAGAAAACAACAGAACCACAATGCACAGGTCTAGTCTGACTCTGTAAGTCTAGTATTAATAAAACTCATAATATTAATTAATGGTGGTGTCTGATCGGACTCGATATAATGAAAATGTCAGCGATGGGCAGATGGCCGAATGACCAACAGACAGGCTGATAACCAGATATCACCATACATCTAAATAACAATATAGATAGGATCTCAAATGCAAGTTTGAACTCAAACAGCCGGGTATTTTAGGCTGACTATCAACCTAGGGAACGTCAGTTTGTATTCTCGCCCGGCCACAGTCTCTGTGATGACCAATATACAATATTGTGACTCTTTGTCATTTGTCTCTCTCACCACTGATTCAAGTGGGAAAGTTATCAGTTATTTACAGAGATGGGTGTAGTCTAGTACTTGTTAACCTTCCAAGATCCAATGAAATAGTGGTAAGAAGTCAGGTTAGCTGATCATCTGTGAGCCCTTAATGGCATTAGAGATGATGCATGATGTTATTGACCTTGAAATGATTCAAAGAGCTTTTGACATTAGGGATTATGCATGAAGCTTTTGACATTAGGGATTATGCATGAAACTATTGACATTAGGGATTATGCATGAAGATTTTGACATTAGGGATTATGCATGAAGCTTTTGACATTAGGGATTATGCATGAAGCTTTTGACATTAGGGATTATGCATGAAGCTTTTGACATTAGGGATTATGCATGAAACTATTGACATTAGGGATTATGCATGAAACTATTGACATTAGGGATTATGCATGAAGATTTTGACATTAGGGATTATGCATGAAGCTTTTGACATTAGGGATTATGCATGAAGATTTTGACATTAGGGATTATGCATGAAGCTTTTGACATTAGGGATTATGCATGAAACTATTGACATTAGGGATTATGCATGAAGATTTTGACATTAGGGATTATGCATGAAGCTTTTGACATTAGGGATTATGCATGAAGCTTTTGACATTAGGGATTATGCATGAAACTATTGACATTAGGGATTATGCATGAAGATTTTGACATTAGGGATTATGCATGAAGCTTTTGACATTAGGGATTATGCATGAAGCTTTTGACATTATAGATGATGCAAGTTGAAGCTATTGACATTAGGGATTATGCATGAAGCTTTTGACATTATAGATGATGCAAGTTGAAGCTTTTGACATTAAGGATTATGCATGAAGCTTTTGACATTAGGGATTATGCATGAAATAATTGACATTAGATTTTGCATGAAGCTATTGACATTAGAGATGATGCAAGTTGAAGCTACTGACCTTGAAATGATGCATGAAACTTTGGACATTAGAAATGATACATGAAGCTCAGACTAAGAAATGATACATGAAGCTATTGACCAAGAAATGATACATGAAGCTATTGACCTAGAAATAATTCATAAAGCTTTGGACATTAGAGATGATGCATGGAGCTATTGACCTAGAAATGATTCATTCATGAAGCTATTGACATAGGAGATGAAGCTATTGACCTACAAATGATTCATGAAGTAACTGGCATAGAGACATACAGCTATGGTTATTACCATTTATCATACTACAGTTAAACCCCACAAACAAATGCCTGATACATTTGCAAAAATGGGGGCATAACATTTAAATATTTTATGAAATGAGTGTGTAATGCCAAAAAGCATGCTTCTCATTATGAGATGTTTATACAAATTTAAAATATTTAAACTTTGATAAACTTAATCAGCTACATTAGTGATCATTTGTTTTATTTTCCATAAAAGTTGGTGGGGTGCATTTAATTCTTGGTAATGGATAAAATATTTACTCTGGCATATTTATCTATAACACGGTGATCTGAATTTATGAAAATACCCATTTCCAGACTTTAAGGAACATTTTCCAATCATTAACAAAGGTTTCCATCAAGATTAGATATATCTAAGAAATATAAATATCTAAGAAATATATACGATATCATAAATTTCTAACAATAATTCCCATATCCCCATATCAATTAATCTGGAAGTGAGCCATGTGCAAGATGCAAGCTTTGAAATGTTTACTGCATTAAACACATGAGGCACCAAATTTACTCGGAAATGCCATTACTTCACTGCATGTTACATAGCTGAACTTATATTTTATCAACTTGCTCTGCACAGTTCATATTAACATTTGCAAACAATGTAGACAAGTATCAGCATGTCAGTAGCTTTTTTTTTTTTTTGTAGTTTGTTCAGGGTAAACATTGGTGTGGCGTAGCTGCTTTTGGGCACAGCTGATGCCCGGGCCTTAGTATCAGATTTTCAAAATTAATTTGATTGATTGATTGAATATTTAGCATCATTTTTATGCCATCGAGGGCTAACAGACAATCAGTTAACCTAAACAGTGTTTCCTGGGATTAACCAGTACTCAAGCACACCCCATTTCCACAAGTAACTGATAACTTTCCCACTTGAATCAGCTATGAGAGACGAATGATAATGAGACACAATATCGTATATCAATCATCACAGAGACTGTTGCCGGGCGGGGATTCGAACTCATGACCCCTGGATTGATAGTCAGACACTTAACCAACTGAGCTAATCAGACCCTGCAAATAAATTTGAAATTATGAATTGTTAAATGAACATTTTTAGCTATTTTAATTTCATCTTTTTTCCCAATCAAGGGGCAATTTCCCCCTTGGAACCCAAGTCAGAGTCAGGGCTTATAACTTGAAAAAAAACAAGTTACACCCTGGCATTGTATGTCTCTGGCCAGTAAATACTCACCAACAAAATTGTATTTATTAGAATCATCAAAAAAAAAAAAAAAAAATACAGAATTTTTTTTTATAAAAAAAAAGAAGCCAGTACATGTATTAAATTAATGGACTGACACTAAAATGTATATATAATTGGAAAAAAGACCAATGTGACAGGATTATTTCAGAGTAATTTGTAAAATTTGACAGGTGAAGTGCACTAAAGACCCAGCTGACTGCACACAGGACATGTTCATATGTCTGCCTCCTGGCATTATTCTGTCAATGTGCATTCACGCTTTTGAAAAGAAAACAATGCGACAATCTGTATCTGCAGTCACAACGTAATAGAGTGAGTTAGGAATTTATGCCTCAAGCCATTGCTTGCTTCCACTCCCTATCATAATTTTTCCAACTGAACAAATTCATAACAAATGATATGCTGTATAGTATATGTTAATGAAATTCTAAGCTAAAATATCATGTAGCACACACTTGGTATGAAACCCCACCCAGTCACATGATATCGACACCCAACCTCCACCATCTTTATATCAATTAAATAATTAATTATACTACACAGCCAAAATCCTGTTCAGAATATCTGGGCTGGAAAATTCCACCGGTTCACTCGTCATGCTACCCGCCATGACGAGTGAACATTTGGTCAGGATGAGTAAGATTTAAGAAACTGACATAACATTTCTTTGAATTTAGAATTCAATTAAAAAATGTTGTAAAAGGAGGTCGAGTAGCTTTTATAAGAAATTTCAAGCCCTGAATATGAGAATTACGGCTATAACATGTATATATTATATTCATGTTGGAAACTGCAGCTGGAAATTTTAATCAATCAATTGGACATTTCAGACGATTGATTAACGATTAAAATCAAGATCAAATTACAATAGATTTTCTATATCACATATAATCACCCAAAGTGGTCCCAGAAGTCGGATCTTTTTATTTTTCCCGAGATTAGGACAGTCATTTGTCTTAGTCTTTGTTACAGTAATGTTGACCTAGATGAGTTTGATTAGCTGCCTGACTTATTTTTATCCAATCAGTGTTCAGTTTAGTTGTAAAGAAAAACGTTAACTCTTGACATATAATTTAATTTAAGTCAAATTCATTAACAAACAAAAATCCATTGTCGATTAATCATGCCAGTGGTGTTTGGTAACAATTTGGCGATTAATTAGAACAACAGTAATACATAGAGATAATTACAACCAGACATAAACATACTGACCAGACTGAGGCGAGCATGCCTAGCTATAATGCAAACCATAGACACAATATCAAGGCATCTGCTTCTCCAATAGAATTGGTGCCAACCATGACTTAATATGCACAATTATCTGGACTGGACAGACAGTTTACATGCATGAACTGAAAGTTTATGAGTAGGATCCAGTTAAGGATACACGACTTCTCACATGCTATATAAAGAACAGACATGTATAGAAACTCGTTGAAGTATGATACAGTAAAAGCATATATGTATTTATTTCATAAAGGGAGATAATTGAAATTACAACAATGGAATTTCTGTTATATACTTAATTATACACATGACATACTTGTGTATATTTTATACATACTGGTAATGGTAATTAAATACACAATTGTACATGTAATAAAGCGAGGTCGTCTATGGCCGAGTGCTCTCAAGACCACTAGTACCTCTCACCACTAAAATTGTAGGTTCCAGTTGTACTCGCTCCAATAACTTCAGGTGATAAAGTTTGCCAGTTACTTGCGATTGGATGGCAGTTCTACCCGGATTTATTATGAGGTCTTTCTCAACATATAAAACTATATAATGCCATATATATAATCAGAAATATGTTGGAAATGACATAAAATCCCATTTTAAAAAAAATGTAATAAAGTACAATGAACCAATCTCTGAAGTACAATTAGCATCAAGGAATAATCTAAATAATCTGTCACAGTTTGTTAAGAACATAATTACCGATAACCCAATGATAATGACTGCAGATAATGGGGAATTTAGTGAAACCAAAATGTAGAACAAGATAGCATATATATAAAATATTATGTTCTCAGCTTTAAAAACTTAACCTTCTCCAGCAAGGTCCCTCTGATAATATTACCAGCAGTATCACAAACCAAGAGTATTTATAGTACTGTATTGGCTTCAAATGTATTGGGCCAGACAATACTTAATATGTAACTTATAACAGATCCATAGTTACATTGATAAAATGGGATATTTTATACATCATTACTGCTAGATTACAATAAAGACAAACTACAAATTGGAAACCCAAGAAGAATGATATTAGATATCTAAACTAAATGAATTACGAGAATCAGATGTCATAGACTAAGATGGACACTAAATTGTGTTACATATACAGTCAAACCTGTCTTAAGCAGCCAGTCAAGGGAAACAGCAAAGGTGGTTTTTTAAGACAGGTTGTTGCTTACTGGTTATACAGGTTAATTTACTCTGAAAGCATAGAAATGGGAAATAGAAAATCTGGTTGCTTAAGACAGGTGGCTGCTTAATAGAGGTGGCCATTTACACAGGTTTTACTGTACATGTAAGTATGTGTTAAAGGCAGTACCAGTATATTATTAAAAATAACTAAATGTCTCAAATTAATCACAATTAAAATAGATACATAGCATCTCATTAATAAATAAAATACCAGTTTTGGTATTTCAAATCAGCTACAATGTGACTAAACAAGAGGCTACAACTGGTTTATAGGCTGTAGCACTTTTTGAATTTTACAATATTAACCCTTTTTAGGGGTATCCTTTTAACTCCTTATGGATAAATACCTCCACCACACCCTTACTGATCAAAATGTTAATAATTCTGAAATGGAAATACTTCATATTCACATACCATTTATCTGTAAAAAAAATACAGGATCCTTAAACATCCTAAACCCTTGATTTGTCAAAACTTAATGTCCCCTAACAGGGCCTCTATACATTCCAGTGCCCCTTGATTTTTACAGAGATTTGTATAGGGACAATCTATATCAAATATGAACAAATTTGACTGATCGGTTGAGAATTTTCAAATTTACCCTTTTGTGACCCCACCTGGTCCCTTATAGAAATTTGACCCTGCTTGTAATATTGAACTAAATCTTATTCACTATGACTAGTAGATGCTTCAGATCTCAAACTGAATAATAATTTTGACAAATGGATGAAAAATCTAAAATTTTCAATTTTCCCATAATTATTATAAGTACTCCTATGTAAAACTCCCCAAAGTAAAAGTCCCCATACAGGGCCCTAATAAATGTTTTTTTATATATTTATCTCTGTCTCCCTTTTTATCAATAATGTTCTCTTTAAATGTTTTTATGTGAAGTAAATGAATTAATTACTTATTTGAATCACACATGGCAAAGACATATAAAGACAAGTCTTTCATTCTGTCTCTCATTCTATTTTAAATGCAAAGTTAATGGCTCTTTATCACTAAAACCCAAGGGCCATATTGGCCTATTATCCGATTATCATTTGGTTGAACCAAACCTATTTTAACCCTTTACTTCATATAGACACCTTTGGACTCCTCTAATATTGAAAGCTTAATTCACCACATATCAGCAATGGGTGAATTATGTTTATATTAACTGACAGAGTGGAAAACAGTGCAAGAAGTGTTCAGATTGCTCGTTACGAGCAATCTGAACTCTTCTTGCACTGTTTTCAAAGGCCTTCTAGGATTGGTGCGGGAAAACACGTATCTATGGAGTAAAGGGGTAACCTGACAATCGATTGTGAAACTATCAACAGTACTGATTCCCAGAATTACTTTTGGCTTTTGGCCAGTAGAGCTGAACACAACTTGAGTGGTAAAAAAATAAAACAAATCCCTATTCTAAAAATAACTATCATGTTTGATGACCTTCACCTCATCATGTGGACTATTTTTAAGATGAATATATGAACTTTGGATCCTCAGTAAAAGTTAGAGACAGTTGGCCAACCGGGTAGTGGGTGGCCTTGTAAGGGCAGTGCAAGTGATAAACCTATACTATGTCTTGTGAACTTTTATTCTCTGAATTAACTTTGAAAATCAAAGCAATAAGGAAATAAAAAAGTAGAGAGGGGGGAAGTGACAAGGTGGATTGTCAATAATTTAATGCTCTGACACTAATCTGATTAGATAAACTTGGGTAGGCAGCTTGTTTATTATTTGGATAGCCAATATAAATGTGGTCTCGGGAGACCTCAAAAAAAAAAAATTTCCAATGTCTTCTTAGAGATGTGCAATATGTTGCACTGATCAGACTCCGACACAAGATGTGCATGTTTACTTATTCTACTGCGAAGTACTTTAAAAAAAGAATAAACTGTTTATTGATAAACAATTTATACCAAAATAGAAGAAATTCAGTGTAAATCACAGAACGCCATTAAACATTTCAAACTGTACTGCAAGTCACGTTTATAGCTTAACTAACCTATAAAAATGGCCATGTGAGATTTTGTTATCATGTGGTGTCCGTTGTCATCGTAGATGTAAATCTTTACCATTTTAACACTTTTCTCTAAAACCACCATATCAAATTTTAACAAAACTTTGCATGAACGTTCCTTTGAATGGAATGGAATGTTTTTCTCTGCTGAGCTGCAGATTTCTCGTTAACTGGTGATCCAAAGCAACCACTATTCAGATCAGCTGAGCACTTAAAAATAGGAGATGAGGCTATTGAATTTACAAGTAGTGAAAAACTTCTGGGAGTAACAATTGACAACACACTAACATGGACTCAACAAGTTGAAAACACTCTAAAAAAATGCAATTCCTTATTATACTTACTTGGCCGAATAAAATACTATTTATCAATACCTATTAGGAAATTATTTTACAACTCTTACATACTTCCTCATCTAGACTATTGCTGTACAATATGGGGAAATTGCAACTCTGACCTATCTGACAATGTATTAAAATTTCAAAAACGTGCTGCAAGACTTATCCTTGATAAAGACATTGATACACCATCTGAAACATTATTTAATGATCTAAAATGGATGAAATTCCATGAAAGAGTAGAATATAAAAAGGCTATTTTAATGTTCAAGATCATCAACAACTTGGCCCCAGAGTATTTGCAAAATAATTTTACCCCAACACCAAATATACATTCTAAAAATCTACGCTCACAGTCAAATAATTCTCTATATGTACCAAAACCAAAGTTAGAAACATATCGTAAAACTCTTATATATTCTGGATCCAAAATCTCTAATTCCCTTCCAAACCATGTTAAAAATGCTTCATCAGTTCAAGAATTTAAGAGATATTATATAACATTTAAATATAAAAGTCCCCTGTCACAACAAAGATAAATTTTCATTGTGTTACAAAACATTAAACTTGTATCCTTATTGCAGTCAGTTGATTCTTATAATCATTGAATGTATCATTGACTGTCTAAATATATTTTGTAGTGAACTCATCATTTTCAAGTGTAAACTTTACATTATAATACTATTATTTCCTTCCTTGAAAATATATTATTGAATTAGTTAAATAAACAATGAATATTCATTGCAATTGAAATATACATTACAAATTTAATATGTCAACAAAAATAATTCACTTTGTTAAAAAGTTTCCAAATTGTACTGATTCTGCTGTTTAACTTTGTTGTATATATGTTGTTATTACTTTGTTACCATGTATATAATAGAGGACCACAGGGAAGATTGGAGATTGTTCCAACTGTGTTTTCTCTTTAAATAAAGACTTTATTATTATTATTATAATTAATATTATTATTATGTGCGACCTTGACGTTTTAAGAAGGAACTGATAACAATGTTCGACAAACTTTCTTGTTGTGTTTTAAATATTCATAAATGTGGATTTTCATTAAATGCTCTTCAGTATTTATAATGTTATAAATTGAGATGCAATTTTTACTGATTTAATGTTTGTCTTACATAAGTAAGTGACAGGATCGGACTTAATTTATTTTAGCTTGATTGCAATGAAAGCTCAGAGCTTATATGTTAAACCACTCTTCAGTCTTGACTTTTGATAAGTAATGTCATCATTTTTGGGTGCTACACAAAGTCTCAATGATCTTAACATTTCTGAAGAGTTTGGTGAAATTCTCTTCAGCATTTTCACAGTTTTGGATCGTCTACCAGTATCTATAACTTGAAAATGCTAAGGTGATTTTCATGAAACTCATCTTATGACAAATAATTTTTACTAATTTGACCAGATAGTAATGACCTCTATAGATTTACAACATCATTCATATGATTGATTGATTGAATAATTAGCGTCGTTTCAATCTATGCCATCGAGTGCTAACAGATGATCAGATAACCAAACTTCTCTTTCCTGGGATCCTGGAAGATTAACCAGTACTTAAGTGCACAAATCTTTAAAAGTAACCAACAACTTTCCCACATGAACCAGCAGTGAGAGATGAATAATATCGAGACCCAATGTTGTATATCAATCATCACGGAGACTGTGACAGGGTGGGGATTCAAGATCACAACTACTGGACTGATATTCAGATGGGCTACCAACTGAGCCAACCAGACTCGGCCAAGGATGACTATATGTTCCTTAAATGACTCTAAAGCACAAAGATACATTACAATGTTAATTTTTAAATCTCATCATAAATTTAAAAAAAGCTGGTAAACAGGTAATGTGTTTAGCCTGGAATGAGCAATTGTAATTAATTGTATGCAAATTTTATGTAAATATGTGTAGAATTATGCAATAAATAATTTTAAATATATAATAAAGTAAAGCAGTTACGACTTAATGAGATTAATAGGGTTTGTATAAAAAGACAATAAAAGATTGCCACAGATCTTAAGTGTAACTGGTAACAGCATAAAACCACAACCAGTCATGTGTCATACACTGAAACTAACAAACACTTTATCAACCAAATACAAATATATTTTTGGTAAATAAATACATGTGATGTTAGTATATATATAATTTTTTAACATGAATCACCATAATAGACGTTTATATAATAATGTTGTATTTAAATTATTATACACTAGTAAACATGTTTATGGATGTTCAACAATGGCTTATTAAAAGTGTTCAACAGTTCTCCTAATTAAAAACACACCTATTTTACATCAATTGTGAAAAAAGTTCTTACAAATCTAATACAAAAATCTTGATTGGGGTCTTCCTGGATAAACCAGTATTAAGCAAACAGAAGCAATATATGGCGTGAAGGAACCACCAACCCAGCTCTCCCAATAAGGTCCGTTAAAAAGCAACACATATGAGCAAGTTGATTGGGCAGTTGCTTCAGGGAAAGTTTGAATGATGTCATAGTTAAGTAAGCATTCAATTGCTATGAATTGTGGGACAGGCATAGAATTTCCTTCTTTTTCATTGGGGGTTAAAAGACCTATCTGACTGGAGACATACCTGGTTCTACATAATTATGGACTACCAATATAGATAAATGAAATATCAAATAAAATACCCTTCCAATAGAAACACACTACCCACAGAAACACACACCACCAATGGGAACAGACACTACCGTTGGAAACAGACACTACCAACAGAAACACACACTACCCACAGAAACACAAACTATCCACAGAAACACACACTTCCCATAGAAACACACACTACCCACAGAAACACATACCACCCAAAGAAACAAAAACCACCCACAGAAACACATACCACCCAAAGAAACACACACTATTCATAGAAACACACACTATCCACAAAAACACACACTATCCATAGAAACACACACTACCCATAGAAACACACACTTTTCACAGAAACACACACCACCCAAAGAAACAAACACTACCCACAGAAACAGACACTATCCCAAAGAAACAAACACTACCCACAGAAACAGACACTATCAACAGAAACAGACGCTACCCACAGAAACACACACTATCCACAGAAACAGATGCTACCCACAGAAACACACACCACCCACAGAAACACACACCACCCAAAGAAACAAACACTACCCACAGAAACAGACACTATCCACAGAAACAGACGCTACCCACAGAAACACACACAATCCAAAGAAACAGAAGCTTCCCCAGAAACACACACCACCCAAAGAAACAGACAATACACACAGAAACACACGCTTCCCACAGAAACATACACTTCCCACAGAAACACACACTACCAACAGAAACAGACACCAGCCACAGAAACACATACTACCCACAGAAACATACGCTACCCACAGAAACAGACACTACCAACAGAAACACACACTACCCACAGAAACACACACCACCCGCAGAAACAGACACTACCAACAGAAACACACACTACCCACAGAAACACACACCACCCGCAGAAGCACACACTACCCACAGAAACACACACTACCCACAGAAACAAACCACACCCACAGAAACACACACTACCCACAGAAACACACGCTACCCACAGAAACACACACTATCCACAGAAACAGACACTCCCCACAGAAACACACACTCCCCACAGAAACGCACACTACTAACAGAAACACATACCACCCACATAATCATACACTACCCATAGAAACACACACTACCCACAGAAACATACACACACTAACAACAGAAACACACACTATCCACAGAAACACACACGACCCAAAGAAACACACATTACTTACACTACCACCTACTTGACTGAATTTTTTGCAGATAAACCAGGGATCAAACTTATAACCCCTTGGTCACAAGTGCAACATGCTACCACCCAACTGCTCAACCACTACTCTGACTAACATTGCACATTTATACAGACTTACACAGTAAAACTGCAGGTTGCCAGAGGCCTTTACCATTAAACCAAGGTGATTTGTGAGCTTTCTCCTACATACAACCTGTAAAGCCTCTATTATGTTCCGCTTGATCATTACAGCTGTCAACTATTGACAATTTAATACATTAGTAACAACTTCATTAAGTATTAAAACAATGGCAGTTTTGAACAAACCCATCTGTTATATATGGAATGCATTTTGTTCTTTAGCCTTTTGTGAAGTGTTTAGTAGTTCATTTGTTAACTGAGTAACCTCTGATCTATAGTATTTTCTGTTTTACAGCAAATCCAAATAAACGACTAGCATTCCACAGACAGAATGGACTAATTGTGAAAAATTGGTTGGTGTGTGTTGTGCAGGTAATCTCTGAACAATATGGCACCAGCTTATCTTCAGAACTAGTTCTGTTTTGGAGGTGATTTACATGGCATTGATTTATTGGAAATTTATCGTGATTTTTCAAAATTTTAAAATTGGTATAAATTATTCTTTTACTAAATACCAGGCCTATGTTATACTCGCTGACCTGTTATTGCCAAAAAGAATCTATTTAAACTTATCAAAATGATATATTGAAAAGGGCTATCCTAACATTGGCGTTTATGTTAGACTTAAATAGATTTCCCACTTAAAACTGAAAAATATTTTGTGACATATTAAATGAGTCATGTGATTTCTTTTAATTTCAATTTGATACGTTTTACAGCTTTACACATAGTAAAAAGTGTTCCATCTTAGGAAGAGTCACAATGATAATGCCAATGTCGTCAAACACAGTTTTTTATCCCTTCCTGGTTGTACATTTAACTACAGGAATATAGACGCATTATTGTAATCTGGTATGATGTATATATTCAGTGTTTTTTTTATCTCAAATACTCAGTGAAATCGGGCCCTATGCCCCCCTGAAAAAATATGTTTCTTTCACCAATATGTCAGAAAAATTCTCCTTAAAAAGTGGGGCTTAATGCCAGTTTAACAGTTTAAAACAATGAAGAACAGGGATGTTGACCTGGTAACTCTTTTAAATATACATAAATATGTACTTATGATTTCTTTTTTTACAACCTTTTAAATCCCCCTAAATGCTCATTTTCCCCCACCCCCTTCAAAAGGCACCAACTCCCTTCCCCTAAAAGTTAAAAAAAACCACTGATAATGCAAGAGCATAACATTGTATTCTATTTTTTGATTAGCCAAAAACACAATTGGCAAGCTCCTTATTTTCCCAATTAACAGTCCGTGGCAGGATGAGCTAGGACCATTACTAGTTTCTGCCATCTAATCCACCACTATAGCCAGACGTCTTCACATCTTTTTGTGTACAAACTTGAAAATTGAACTGAAATTTGGTATGCAACTTTTTGTTAAAACATGAATTTATACTCTTGGCTGATCAAGAATTGGGATGCATGGTTATGCACTTACAATGCATGTTTCTTACACCGTGGGTTCCTGGAAGAATAACCAGGACTCAAGCACACCCATCACCACAAATGACTGATTATTTTCTCACTTAAACCAGCAGTGACAACGCCACACAATGTCATATATATATAAATCATCACAGAGACTGTGGCTGGGTGGAAATTCGAACTCATGACTCCTAGATTAATAGTAAATAACTCAACACTAAACAGTCAACACTATTTCAAACTAAATAGAGCGCATGACACAAATTTATGTGAAATTAAAAGTATATCCAAATATATTTGCAATATCTAAATTGCGTTCTTATTTGGGAAAGGGGCATAATTATCCTTAATCATTAAAAGCATAATATTTTGCTAATTTTGGACATTTATTACAAAAAGTGTAAAAAATGTATTTCAATCTAATCCTTTTTAGCCAGGCCTGATGCCAAAGGCCCTGCTTATGTTGTCGTGATCAAGCTTTACAGAGTTGATCTCCGCCAAAATGATCATGTGACAGAAACTACTTTTATGCCTCGTTTTTTTCCATGTTTTTTATATATGCAAGCAGAAACAAATCAAACATTGTCTTTTGCTTGTATTCTTTTTTAAAAAAATGTTGCATAAAATAAACCAAATGCTACAATAATATTAATCAAATTTAGGAAGGTGCATGAATATTTATCAAAGCACGTGACGTCTATCAGTACTTTCAAGTAGAATTTTATTGGATATTTTTATAAACAATTAAAATTTGTAGTTTTAGTCATCAGAGTTTCAAACACCCATATTTAATGGAACATAACCCACTAAATTTCAATAGTAAAACAAACATTATAATATGGAAAAAAGGTAATTTTGCTTAAGAAATAATTTATACATGACATTAAAAGCAACCATTTTATTTTCCCATAAGCAGTATGAATTTATTGCATTTTTTTTTTCACTTTGGGTACTGATATTGATGCAGAAGTAAATTTTAAATACAAGCTGTGTTACTCAGAGAGTCAATTAATTTTATGGTCACACTGAATCTATCAGCAGACGCTATGAATGCCTCCATACAAAAAGGTAAATTGCATATTTATTTTTATTTTAGTAATTGACAATTGTGATTTTATTAATAATAACAGTGTGCCACCTCCATTTATTTCTACATATACAATGAGCATGATAAAAGTTCAGTAAAACTATATTTAGAGCAAGCTTGTCATGTTGACCTTTAGAGCAATTTTAGCATGAAACAATATTTACAAACTGCCATGTTGCTGACGGTTGTTTGTAAGGTACATGCAAGGACTATGTAAGATAGGAAAGGATTAATTAGTTGGTTAATAATCATTCATAATTTACAGGCAACCGATTTCTTGTACATAAAATTTAAGTTGCATGTAATTTTAGATCATTTGAAATGTTTCGATCACCCAGAATGCTCTTAAATAAAGATATTGAGGTCTGAAGGAAAATTTATTAATTTGTCGTTACTTTAGCTGCAGTGTACAAATTTTGTAATCACAAGTACTCCAGCAATTTTAAACACAAATTTCTGAAAATTGTATTGTTTTGATGACTATTTTACAGTGTAAGAATTTTGATTTGTATCCCTGAAATGAATGGACGTTAAGATAGTTAAAAATGAGATAATGCGAGATTTTGCGTGAATACGCGAGCGTTCACAAAATCTCAATCAGTTGTCTTTCCTTCTCTATATAAGTCCTTTGTACATGCATACATAAATAATAATTCATTCCATTATAAAAAAGTGTTTCCAAACTTTTCCTCTATATCAGCGCTAAATTGCACTTTTGCACATTTCCACTTATTAAATAACATGTGATACCAAAACCGCAGGGGATAGTTTCAATATAAAATGTATAGTGACACTTACACCTGTGATCAAAATCACCAAAAAATGACGATTGGTACAGGATTACGAATCAAACGAAGTATTGAGGGAAATATCTGCAATCAAAGTATCTCTCTTTACACTGATCACCAGTGTTCCAAGAATCAGCGAGAACCTCCTCCAAAGCCAACTATCTCTGACCATCATAAATCTCCTGATTTACAATTGCCATTCATAAATGATAAAAAAACTACCTAAATAATCGGCAACGAAACAATTCAAATGTAAATCGTTTATATTTTGAAAGTATTTCTTGTATAAATACCTGAATAGCGTGAGCAAGAAAATCCACTTACTTTTATCTGAAACTTTAGTCTGCTGTCGGTGTCTATGTAAATAAAACCTCGTTTAATTGATCCTAACGAAAAATGCGTTATTGAGGCCCGTACATGGTGCTTTTATATTTTCAAGAATTACAAAAAATGAGACCAACGTAATTTTAAGTGACAAATGGAAATGAAAACTGATACTTTATGCTTAACTTCCGAAGTTTTGATATTGTAAAAGTTTTATTGGAAATTGAAAATAAAGTTATGAATAAAATCAAGGAATTAGAGGAATTAAGGACTTGTATATAGAGAAGGAAAAGCAACTTATTGAGATGTTATGAACGCTCGCGTATTCAAGCAAAATATGGCTTTCAAATATCCTAATATGCATTCGGCAGCAATACAAATCACAATTATTTCTTTGCACAATGGAATTCTCTACCAAAAGAAACCATTTTCCGAAAATTGTGTTTAAAGTTGTTGAAGTAGGCCCTATTTATGATTACAAAATGTGTATATTCAATGACTTTATCCTTGGTATATTCAAGGAATTAGATAGAAATTCTACATTTCCTTGATATACTGTAAAGCTAAAAAATCAAAGAAAGTACTTGAAATTTCACTTGTCTTCATACTTCAATACTATAAATTCAAGATCATGTTGCGCGTTTAAAACATTATAAAACATTATGTAAAAGAAATTATTTGTATCTGAAATTTGAATGAGTCATTTGTCAAATTATTAATTCTTTGTATGCTGTTTTATCAAAATATAGTAGAGAGATGCAAGTTTCCTTTCCTGTTATATAAGTCATTGATAAAATATAGACATAAACCCTATATATCTATATAAAAAAAGATAATGCTGATGTTATATAAATTGATTTGATTTGATTATTTTATTTGACAAAATTTTACTGCATGTGCTGTTGTTTACATAACAACCAAAAACAACAACAACAACACTGCTTAAAAAGGTGTTGTGATTCACAATATCCATAAGTGAGTAATTAATATATACTCCATACCATGGAATTATAGAGAATGATAGGAAACTTGCATCTCTCAAGTAAATGTTGATAAAATAGCACAAAAAGAATTAATAATTTGACAAATTTTGCATTTTGGAATAAAAGTTTGGGTTCATGTTTACAAATTTCTTATCATAAATACTTCAACAAGTTCAAACATAATTTGCTGGGAAAGGTTTCACTGTACAGAAAAAGAATTTTGATTTGTATTTCTAAGATCAATGGAAATTAGGATATTTGAAAATGAGATTTCGCAAGATTTTGCATGAATACATGAGTATTCGTAACATCTTAATCAGTTGCTTTTCTCTATATATTATACGTCCTTGATTTCCATGTCCAATCTTTTCTGGAGGAGGCGGTGGAGGTAAAGTTGGATGACAGTGGAATAACGCTGAATGGTAGTGGGATTTGCGACCAGTGGTAACAAATCTAAAGTTTTTAACCTTTGTGGACAATTTTTTGAAAATCTAAGTCGAGCAAGACATAACATTTCTGATCACTCGACAGCAACCAAACTTTTACCGTAGCGGTTCTCTTTATCATTCGGGAAATACAAGGATTTTTTGGTGGAAATATTAGAACAAGTGTTTTAAAAATGCAAGAACTGTCTTGATTCTGAACATAATTTGATACATTTTCTTTTAGAACAACAACCTCCTCAACATTATATTATCATCCTATTAGGTCTTCTGCCGGAGAAAAATAATTAAAGGACTGATTTTATGGTGGAGAGTCAGCGTAACGCTGAAGGAGGTGGTGGAGCAATTTGAAAGATGCATAACGCTTGAGGACGGCGGATTTATTTAAAAGCTTTTTTTATCAATAGTTTTCGATACAATCAAGGTCTGCTCGATTAACAATCTAATACAAAACTATCATAATATTTGAACTATGCTCCTATAAGGTAAATGTTAACTTAAAAAAGAAATTAAACTTATTTTAAAATAAATCGTCTAAATTAACATTTATGCAGTATTATAGCAAATGTTTAATGGCTTTGGTGTATACTTTCTGTGATATGAAACTGACATGATATAGTCAATATATATATATATATAGTTAACTAGTTTAATATATTATCTAAAATACATGTAAATGCTTCTGTAATATAGTACGTTAATGTGCTTGATGTATCTTTGTATTTATGACATATATATTGATTGATTGATTGAATATTTAGCATCATTTTTATTATCACAAATAAATCAAATAAAAATAAATAAAATTGTCAACTCTTTTATCAGCTCTGTATTGGAACCACAATTATTAAATTCAGATTATGGTCCTAAAGAAAATATGGGGAAAAAAATGCTGATGGTGCCACCCGAAATTTCAGCCGATTATATTGATTTTATATTTTTTGTTTTCTAATTTGCAAGCAGGGCCGCTTGCTTGCATGATTTAAACGAGATACAATCTATTATAACACCAATATATTTTGACTGGGTCACAGCTTCGAAGTATATTTTCGCCTAGGAAAGGAAATTATAATTGAGAATTTAAACCAGTCAGTTTATTGCAACCTCAGCAAAGTGAAACTAGAAATGGAGGCTGACAAACAGATGTATGATACATTGCAAACTGTTTTTGGCCACACTGAGTTCAGGTCTGAAACACAGAAGGATGCTATAAAATCCATTTTGAATGGTAAATCAGATTATATGTTTAATATTTTAAAAAATACACCGCTTCTTATATGAAATGTAGAAATATGCGAGCCATGTGATTGGCATCAGTTTTCGCGTATTTCTTGTTTTTTTTAATATATGTTTTTATTTATTGTTTAGAAGCTATGTAGTAGATAACTACATTTGTTTTAATACTTTATTTAAATGACCCCAATATTAACTGATTAACAAAAGTATATACTTACCTGTTTACATCAGTTCCTAACCTATAGGCATATTGTACTGAAGTATTACTCATCATAAGCTATGCTGGAACACACAATTGGTTTGTCTATATACTCGTCACAAATGTGTCCGTCAGGATATATATCACTGCGAAGTGACATGCGACTTGATCTTGTCTGGCTGAACCTGGAACTGCAGTGATATCACTCTGGTTCCTGCTCACTTGGTGACTGGCTCCCATATCCGGCGGGAAGATCTCTATCTACCCACAATGTACCTTTTTCACCACACTACTACGTGTCTATAAATAATTACAATACAGAAATGTAGCTTATAAAAACATAATTCACATATATGATTCAATAAGCAGTCTATGTTATTAATACTGTTTAAGATTTCATTAGTGAACTAAAACCGAAGTGTTGGACTGATAAATAAAAATACCAACTGTTTCGGTCTGGTCTAGTGAATTATTGTCAGAGTGGGTCCTCCGTAGCCGAGTGGTCAAAGGCGCCATCTCAAAATCACTAACCTCTTACCGCTTAGGTCATAGGTTCCAGTCCCGCTCACTCCAAAAACTCTGTGTGAAATCTTCCAGTTACATGCAAAAGGACGATGGTTCTACTCAGTCTGAGGTCTTCCTTCACCAGTAAAACTGGAATGCCATAATATAACCTGAAATGTGTTGAAAATAGCGTTAAACCCCATTAAAAAAATATATATATATATTGTCAGAATATTAGTGAAAATTTTTTAAACAACACATTGGCTTTTTTGAGAAATTTGTTCTATTTTGTCTAAAACTTCCCAGTTATATTCTTTTAAAAATTTGTTTTGAAATGTTTCAGGGAAACAAGATGTGTTTGTTTGTATGCCAACAGGGGCAGGCAAATCTCTTTGTTACCAACTTCCAGCAGTTATGTCCCTTGGCATCACCTTCGTGGTATCTCCGCTGATCGCTCTAATGCAGGACCAGCTTGAACATCTTGACAAAATTGGTGTAAAATCCGAAACGCTCAATTCCAAAATGTGTGCCGAAGAGAAGAAACGTGTCTTGAAGGATTTACATAGTGACTGTCCCAAAACCAAAATGTTGTATATAACACCTGAGTTGGCGGACACAGATCATTTCAAATCATTGACACAATCTCTTGCAGGGAAATCAATGGTGAAGTACTTTGTTGTTGACGAAGCCCACTGCGTATCACAGTGGGGTCACGACTTTCGACCTACTTACTTGAAACTCGGATACTTCAGAAGTAGATATCTTAAAGGTGTTTCTTGTGTAGCATTGACAGCTACTGCCCCATCACAGGTGGTGGAGGACGTAATTAAACAGCTTCGACTGAAAAAACCAACCCAGTATCGTCTGAGCTGCTTTCGACCTAATTTGTACTATGAAGTTAGGATGTTGGAGTCCTTGGGAGACCCGTATGAAGACCTGAAACAATTTGTTTTAAAGGCACTAGGAGGGGCTGCAGAGGAGGGAGAAAGCTGGGTAAGGTTTACAACTCTACTAGATGTTATTTATAGAGATTTCATAATTATTCAACCAATAAAAAGGCAAAGGTAGATAATTTGAACTTAGTTTCTTTGAATCTACGATGCTGCAGTATATATATATCCTGATAAATTAGGATTGGATGGACATTTTTTGTTATTATCCATCGCTTTTCAAGGAAAATTGAGGGATAATGAAATGGTGTGCATCTGTCTGTCTGTTCATCCATCCATCCATTTGTCTGCCTGTTCTTTTGACCAACAACCTTGAAGACTCAATTACTCCCGCAGTTTTTAGCTGATTCAAATGAAACTTGCTGTACAGCAGGTACATGTTCAGAACATGTAAGAGCCTGTGCTCAGTGCGTTCCAATTTTTCTTAAGTTATGGCCCTTTACTCTCTGAACTTAAATTTGACGTCACATTTTACACCAACAACCTAACCTTTTGGATGCAATTTCTGCCACAGTTTTAACCTGATTCAAATGAAACTTGCTGTACAGCAGGTAAATTGTCCGAACATGAGCCTATGGTCTTGGCGTTATGATTTAATGATTTTTTTATTGAGTTATAGCCCTTTGTTTATGTTAACTTCTCCCACAGTGTTCAGCTGATTCAAATTAAATTGGTGTACAGCAACAAGTACCATCATAGGCTGAACTTGAGCTTGTGATCTTTGCATTCAGATTTTTTACTGGCCATGCCCTGCCCTTTAAAAACTGCCAAATGTCCATCATGTTCTTTCACTTAATGTGAAACTTTCATTTTGCTTTTATTTCAACAACACATGTTCTTACTGAGTCACAGTTTTGTTCTTTGATCTAAGTGTTCTTAAAATACTTGGTCAACCTGAGTTTTTCTTTGACTGTGGTGTTCTGAAAACGGATATCAACCTGAGTTGTTCTTTGACTGGTGTTCTGAAAACAGCTGTCAACCTGAGTTGTTCTTTGACTGAGGTGTTCTGAAAACAGCTGTCAAGTGGAGTTGTTCTTTGACTGAGGTGGTCTGAAAACAGCTGTCAAGCGGAGTTGTTCTTTGACTGAGGTGTTCCTAAAACACACACTCAACCTGAGTTCTTTGACCACCTTGTTCTAAATGTTTCGCTTTATTTACAGACACCATATGGATGTGGTATAATTTATAGTAGAACCAGAGACGGATGTGAGGAGATATCAAGTCGTCTCACACGGAAGGGCATTCCTTCAAAACCCTACCATGCTGGACTGAAAGGAGATCTAAGGGAGACGCATCAACTTGGTTGGATGGCGGGGAAATTTCCGATCATTGTTGCAACCATTAGTTTTGGTATGGGTGTTGACAAAGCTAACGTCAGGTGTGTATGTTATATAAACAAAACTAACTTCTTACTCCATATGCATTTTAACTGGACTCTTCCAAACTCAAAATCCACACATAGTTAATTTCCATGAATCGATACATTTTACCTATTTATTCTGACAGAGCAGAAAACAGTGCAGAACCTGTTCTGATTGCTCATCACAAGCAATCAGAACTGGTTCTACACTGTTTTCAAAAGCCATCTATATTAGAGGTGTTAAAGATGTCCATATGAAGTAAAGGGTGAATGGAGTTTTAGTGTTTTTTTACTCATTTACCAGAAACATTTCCTAAATAAGGTACCCTTAATCTATCAATGAATCTGCTGTCTTCCCTGTACAATCAGACTTCGCCAGGCCATTTAAGCACAGGGGCAACCCAGCACTTAACTATCACTAATGGTATTCCGCTAGCACTTGAATTCTTTAACCCTTTACTCCACAGATACGCATTTTCCCGCACCAATCATAGAAGGCCTTTGAAAACAGTGCAGGAAGAGTTCAGATTGCTCGTAACAAGCAATCTGAACACTTCCTGCACTGTTTTCCACTCTGTCAGTTAATATAAACATAATTCACCCATTGCTGATACGTGGTGAATTAATGCTTTCAAGAAAAATGTTTATGGAGCAAAGAGTTAACAAATTTTGCAAAAACTTACTTTCCTTTAAATCATTATTTTTCTTTGCTTACCTTTTCTCATTTTAATGCCTAATATGAAACATACTAAATAGATAACTTCATCTGATTAATATGTAAGTTTTACTAGTGAAATACATTTCAATGCATGCCTTACACAGTGCTTGAAAATGTGTTAAAGATGTTTACGCACTCTTACCCTAGCGCTTGCATTCCTTCCTGTGGAGAACCTTGCCAATGGTATGTTTGGTCTTCTCTATTTAACCTGTCACCATGAATAGATCATATGTCTTGCATAAGTTGAAAAAACTGCACTTGACGTAAGATCAAACAATGTTGATATCAAAGGGAAATATGAACATGGTGCATGTGCAATGTTTTTCTCGAGGAATAAATTTTAGATGTTTGTTTTGGAAGCTAAAAGGGCGTATATCAGGAAAAATAGCTATAAATGTCTTTTAAGTTCCTTTTAAAGCGGATGTAAGCATCTCATTATCATTAATTATGAATAAAATCTGAATGGTTTGGTATGTCAAATCCTCCAAAACGTGACAAATTTGATATTTAAATTCAAGTGGTAAATTTAAAACAAAATCCTCATTCTAAAAATAACACTTAAATACAGCTTGATGACCATCGCATCATCATTAAGACTGTTTTGATCATGAAACTGATTTTACTGCATGTTAACCTGTATAACGGATGAAACTGAAATCAAAATGAAATCACGACTTGACTCATTTAATATATCACAAAACATTTTGCAATTTTAAGCGGGAAATCTATTTTAGTCTAACCTAGGCAATTTTTTTTTGTAGCCCAAGTTAGGCAACCTATTTTCAATATATTATTTAGGCATGTTTGAATAAATATCGTTTGGCAACACTGGGTTGGTGAGTATATATAGGCATGATATATTGGGAAAAAATGTTTTTAGCCAATTTTGAGATTTTATAAATTGAATTTAGTCTGCTAAAAGAAATGTTTCAACTTGATGTTCGAAACATAAAATGGCAAAAATATTCGGTCATAATTAAAGTCTGATTATGACAAATGGATGCATTTACAGGAATATGTCGTACCAAAGCTAAGCAGGGCAGTAGTTTAGTGGATAGAGTGTTTACACTCATGCCAAAGGTTGCATGTTTGATCCCAAGCTCTACCAAATGCCATTTAAAAATAACTCTCAGTACTGGTTCTACCGAGGACTCGAGAACGGTTCATATAAGCTTTCTTTGCAATCGAGTATAAACTAATGTAAATTTTGTTGCACCAAATATATATGCACAGACTCTGGATCAAACATGACATAAGACCATCACAGTACAGAATTTGCTCTAACCTATTCTCACACACGATTGGCCGATCCAGATTAGCTGTAACAGTAGTGATGTGCATGTTGTATGTATTATATCATTTTTGTCATATTTTGACGGATTTGAAATACCAAATTTATCATAATTTACTTTAGGCCATTTTAAATAAATAACTAGATTATCATCCAAATTTTTCTTAAAAAGGGGGAAAGGGGGTCAATTTAATTTTTTTTTTTATGAAAATAAAATGGGTCGGGGCAGCATGGAAATTAGGGGGCGGGCAGGGATGATAATCTAGCAATTCATTTATTATGGCCTAAAACTGTTAATGAGTTTCTTTGTGTTCATTTAAAAAATAATTTACTTTTTAGACATAAATTTTTTCTAGTATACTACCTTTAAACAGTACAAATTTTACTGGAACTAAATGTTTTAATTATGGTAACAGATTTGTTGCTCATTGGAATGTTCCCAAGTCAATGGCGGGATACTATCAAGAATCTGGTCGAGCAGGCAGAGATGGGAATCTCTCATACTGTCGTCTGTATTATTCACGTGAGGACAGAAATAAGGTGAACTTCCTGATTCAGCATGAAGCACGCAGGTTCAAGGTGAGCATTGGTTAATTTAAATTTACTTTTTTTTACATTGACTGTGAAACAAGTTCTTACAACTTAGACAAATCATGTTCGAAGTCTTCTTGGGTAGAACCAGTACTAAGCATATGCGAACAAAGTTTATTGCTCAAGGTCTGTACACATGGCCATGGCAGAGGATCAAACCTGCGACTTTCGATCCTGGGACCATGCACATGAAAGTTTCTTGAATCTATAATTACATGCATAGGTATTATAGGGATTTGACATTATACATAAAACTAAACTGTATTGAGTTAAATATATTACATGCATAACAATATATTAGCATATTAAGAAATATGAATGTTTCTTCAATTTGATAGGTTTTTATTGAAATATGATATTGGTGCACACTTCTGTTTCACCAACATTTTTTAATACTTAAAAACTGAACTTAATTGTGACAGGTCACACAAATATTCCTTAATTAAAGTCAGTGAAACCAAATGCAGTTTTTCTTATGCCAGTCTAAAATATTGATCTTGATGCTTTTCTTTAATTTAAGTTTTTAAGTATTTAATTTTATACTTAAATATGTTGGTGAAACAGGAACCAGGCATATTGAAGTATATACTTGAACACTTAACATAAAATTTGACTTGTTATTTATATGTTATATAATCAATAGCAATGAAACCATATGCAGTTATACTGGAACCAGTCTAAAATTACGATATCACACAACTGATTTTCTTATGTTTTAGTTCTTTTAAGTCAATATTGGTGAAACAGAAGCCGGGCTCCTGTTTCACCAACATATACTAAAATACTTAAAAACTTAATTCTAACAAAAGCAGCCAGGTGATCATGATTTTAGACTGGTTTCAATAATACTGCACATGGTTTTATTGGTATTGGTTATAAAATAGATAAATAACCAGTTAAAAGTTTTTTAGATATTTAAGTAAAATGTTGATGAAACAGAAACCAAGTCATTTACTCATTAACTTACATGTCTGATTGTAAAAGATGTCCATAACATGAATTTTGTATACACTCAGGGACATTGAAATGCACCACTTACATATAATTTTAATGCAGAAAATGTCATCCGATTTATATACGTTTAAAGTGCCATCTCTGTCAAAATTTCATTACTGAGACTTGATTTTTTATGCATTTTTTTCTCCATTTTTCGAAAGCTACCCCAAAAAGGTGGAATTGACAGACATTCTGATTTTATATATTAAATAATGAGATGCTTTTAATTCATTTTAAAAATAATTTTATTTTTTAAGACATTTATAGCATTTCTTCCAGACAGCACTTAATTACCTTTATATCGTCATTCGGACACTTTCTAAGATGAAACAAATTGTATTACATGTTAACCTGTATAACGGATCATACTGAAATCAAAATGTAATCGCGTGACTCATTTAATACGTCACAAAATATGTTGCAATTTTAAGCAGAAAATCTATTTTAGTCTAACCTAGGCGCATAGCCCCAGTTAGGAAAACCCTTTTCGATATTATTTTAGAATATCTAAATAGATATATTTTTGGCAATGCGGAATCAGTGAGTATATATATGATGCTATATTTGAAAAAAATGTTTTTAGCCAATTTAGATTTTTCGAAATATCGTGATATATTCCCTTTAAAGCGTACATGTGTTATCAATATGTTTTCAGAAAGACAAGGAGGCAAGGAAGGTTAAACTAAAAGCTGCGATGAAAAATTTTGAGTCAATGATTACGTACTGTGAGGACCTCAAGTGAGTCTGCATTTTTTTTCTGGAGCCAAGATAAAAGTTTTGGCTTTGTTGTTATAAACATGTACATTTTTTAACAAGAAAATGAAATAATTTGATAATATATTTATACACCCTAAATTCTTGTAACACCCTGAGGGAGGGTTTACATTTTCCAAAATGGGTTCAAAACAATTTGTTAAACACACTGTTTTCTTTTCCTCTTAACAAACACAATATGCTATCCATTCTAAAAAATAGTGTTACATTGTGCATTAAATGGATTCCTTGTCATTTTAACGATGCATCACCTATAACTTTCTGTTCAGTAAATAATAGAAAAATTTATTGAATCACAAAGAGGAATATCCCATTCGAAGATAATGGTCGATTCCATCCTTGTAGTTTTATCTTTTTTATGAGAAATTCGTTAATACACAGGTCAACATTTTCCGTTTTATTCGTCAATGTTTTAGCATAACCCGATACTGCTGAATGAGTGACTTTATCACGGGCCACAATTTAGTATTTGGTCAACAAAATTAAAGCATTTCACACTACAGAGACAAAATACAATCATATAAGTTACTGAACAGAATATCCATAATATATGATGTTTGATATAAATGTGCAGTTTTACTGCTAAGATGGAAAAGAATTTGGCAATATGGGCAAGGCCTCTTTAAATGGATTAAATGGGCCATGATTAAATACGTTGATTTTTGCTTTTAATAAAAAAACATGAGCATGGTTGGGAACCTTTATCAGGGAGAAGGCCTGTTATAAGAATTTTACACTAACACTGTGTTGAAATTCACTTGATACTGTATTTTGAATATAATCTGGAAAAAAATTGTTTTTTAAAATTTGCTAAATATTTATGTGTTTGCATTCATTTCGTTGGTTTGTTTAGCTCAGTCTGTATCGTGTCTGACTATCAATCCATGGGCTGTAAGTTTGAATCCACGTCCGGCTAGAGTCTCGTTGATTATTTATATAGGACATGGCGTCACATTGTGATTTGTCTCTCATCGCTGATTCAAGTGGGAAAGTTATCAGGTACTTACAGAGGTGTGCTGGAGTACTAGTTAACCTTCCAGGATCCCAGTTAATGGATAGGATAACTAATCATCTGTTGATGGCATAAACATATTCATAGACAAATCATTTTTGCTTCATGCTATTTTTCAAAAATTAATGCAAATGCATGTATATATGATTTAATGGTATTCATTTTCAATCTGTCTGTCCATGTACAGCCCGTGTGGTTCCGGCTAAGAATAGAATAACTGTCGATCTCTGCAGAGGGGTAGGAATCCTCCGAATGGGTGTCATGTTCATTTTATCTTTTTTTGTCATGTTCGCTATTGTGGTTAAATTATCAACCCCTGTGTCGTTCCAGGGAGCCATGAGTGATGGCAAGAATAAGATCATGCATGTCGTAAGAAGTGACAAATTGAGTAATACAATAGAATTTGCTGAAACTCTGTAGTTCTGCAGGTACCAAGGTTTTAGGTTCATTCTGCGTATTCATTTGTTGATGTTTTTTTTTTTAATCTGTATGTTAATTTGTTGTTTTTGTACATGTAGAGCGAACCTGAAATCTTCCTTCCTGTTGGTGTCGAATAACCTATAATGTGTTGGTACGCCGTAAAACCCTATTCATTCTTTCATTCATTCATTAATTCATTCATTCATTCATTCATTCATTCATTCCATGTACATTTAAGTCTCCTTGAATCTTATCTCCAGTGCTAAGGGATTACTTTCAAATTTAACCCTTTACTTCATATAGATGCCCTTGGACACCTCTAATATAGACGCCTTTGGACATCTAATATAGAAGGCTTTTGAATTATTTGGTGAATTATGTTTATATTAACTGACAGAGTAGAAAACAGTGCAGGAAGAGTTCGGATTGCTCGTTTTGAGCAATCTGAACTCTTCCTGCACTGTTTTCAAAGGCCTTCTGTGATTGGTGCGGGAAAACGCGTATCTATGGAGTAAAGGGTTAAAGGAAAACACATTTTACTTATACAAATTGTGTTTTTTGCTTCAATTCATTTTGATTACAATTATGTTCTGTATTAAAATTATGTTTTGGTTGTATTTACATTATTAGATGTCGCCATGGCAGCATAGCCAAGTTTTTTGGGGACGAGAAACCAGACTGTAACAAAGCTTGTGATGCCTGTAAGGACCCGAAACTTGTGGAGAAAAATCTTCTCGACCTTCAGAGAGGAGCATTTGGAAGCATGACCTCGAAAGGTCGAGGTGGTGGCGGGGGCATGTACTGTGTCGAGGAAGATGCATCTGGCGACATGTATGGCGGGGGAAGAAAAGGGGCCAAAATGTAAGTGTGTATTTTCAAAAACAAAGTTACCATTATATATTCAAGAAATGTGATCCCCAGGTTGTAGTTTAATTGAACATTGATAATTTCTTAAATTTTGAACTACCATTTTGTGGACTTATAAATCCCCATGTTGTAGTTTAATTGAACATTGATCAATCTTAAATTTTGAACTACCATTTTGTGGAGTTATAAAAAAATGGTATTTGACAAAAGTTTTCAAATCGAAACTTTGCTATGTTTATGTTATAAAATTATATTGATGAGAAAAGTCAGTTAACCTTGACCTCGATTCTTCAGACTTTTTCTATTTCATCTTAAAGGGACACACATTAATGGTGCAATGTTATTTGTCTTCATGCATTCGGTTCACATTTACATTTATGAATGTATAGCCATATGGAGATATTGATAGAAGGTGCTGTATAATTTATGATTTGAAGAGTGAGTGCGGATGTGATATGTAGTGTTACCCCTTCGTCGTTTGTTGGTCTCTCTGTCTGAAATTGGTTTCTGCTCAATAACTTAAGTTTCATTCTGATGATTTGTTTTGTTTATTTTCTAATAGGAAAAGAAAAAATGTGATAAGCTTTGAGATAAATTTAATCTAGGTCAAGGTCACTGATACTCAAAATAAAAAAAAAGGTTTCCGCTCAGTTTTTGTGTTAAGGTTCCTAACATGAAATGGAATATTTGGATTGTTAAAAATGTTTTTGAGATAAATCAGGTCACTTTAACCGAAAGTAGAAAAATGGTTTCCGCTCAATAACTTTAGTTTCCTTTAAGACTTTCCAAACTCGAAAGCTGTTTATTCCATTTACAAATTTCATTTTTTTATGCTTTTGTCTTGTTACAGGCATAAATTGACTACTTTGCACTTGTTTGTGGATAATGAAATGTCAAGGACTTGAAGCAGACATCTGATATCAATGTCTAATCAAAAAGTCCATGTCCCTTTTTTAAAACTTTTTTTCTTAGAAATTATAAAAATCACATAGATAGGACCAATACTATGCAAAGGCATATGCACTATCTTTCTCAAGGACACCACATGGTCCTGGTAGGGGGTTGGGGTCAAGGACACGCTATCTCTACCACAAGAGGACAACCTCGCTGTTCAGTTATTGAATTGTTATGATGTTTTCCAGGGATACGGATGACTACGACAATCGTATGGAAGGGGACAGTAGTGATGAGGAGGATTATAATTCTAGACAAGAGCAAGAGAAGAGAGACAGGAGTGAAAGGACAAACTTCATCAAGAATCAGTTCAAGAAACGGAAAGGGGTATTAGATGTTTCTTCATATTAAAACAGAAAGGAGTATCGAATATTTTTTCATATTGAAACAAAGATTGGTATTGAATATTTCTTCATATTAAAACAAAAAGGGGTATTGAATATTTCTTCATATTAAAACAAAAAGGGGTATTGACTATTTCTTTATATTGAAACAGAAAGGGGTATTGAATATTTCTGTATATCTAAACGGAAAGGGGTAGTGAATATCTATATATATCAAAACGGAAAGGGGTATTGAATATTTCCTTACATTGAAACAGAAAGGGGTATTGACTATTTCTATATATCAAAACAGAAAGGGGTATTGAATGTTTCCTTAAATTGAAACTTGCTTATTTCTATATATCAAAACGGAAAGGGGTATTGAATATTTCTATATATCAAAACAGGAAGGGGTATTGAATATTTCCTTAAATTGAAACTGAAAGGGGTATTGAATATTTCTATATATCAAAACGGAAAGGGGTATTGAATATTTCTATATATCAAAACAGAAAGGGGTATTGAATATTTCTATATATAAAAACAGAAAGAGATATTGAATATTTCCTTACCTTGAAACAGAAAGGGGTATTGAATATTTCCTTCTTTTGAAACAGAAAGGGGTATTGAATATTTCCTTATATCAAAACAGAAAAGGGTATTGAATATTTCCTTATATTGAAACTGAAAGGGGTATTGAATATTTTTATATATCAAAATGGAAAGGGGTATTGATAATTTCTATATATCAAAACGGAAAGGGGTATTGAATATTTTCTTATATTGAAACTGAAAGGGATATTGATTATTTCTATAAATCAAAACAAAAAGGGGTATTGAATATTTCCTTGTATTGAAACTGAAAGGGGTATTGAATATTTCTATATATCAAAACAGAAAGGGGTATTGAATATTTCTTTATAATGAAACGGAAACGTTTGTTGAATATTGAAACAAAAATGGTCAGGCCTGGTTAGTTTAATAGGTAGCATGTCTGACTACTAATCCAGAGGTTTTGAGTTTGAATCCCGCCATGCCAGTCTCCATAATGATTGATATACGACATTGCGTCTTATTATCATTCATCTCTCACTGCTGATTCAAGTAGGAAAGTTATCAGTTACTTGCAGAGATTAATATGCTTGAATACTGGTTAACATTCCTGGATCAAAAGAAACAGTGGTTAAATAACTGATTATTTATAAGCTCTTGATGGCATAAAAATGATGCTATATATTCAAACAAATGACATTGACAGGTGTATTGAATATTTCTTCATATTGAAACAAAAATGAGTATTGAATTTTTCTTCATATGGAAATGGAATGGGGTATTAAATATTTCTATATATTGTTTTGGTTTGGATTAATGCACACTGGTGTACATTTTTGCATTATGTACATTATTATGTATATACAAGTTATTGATACAGTTTTAATGATCATTCACATGTGTTTTATACTATCCTACCGGACGTACTAAAATGTTTGAAGGAATGTCCATATAAAAAGCATTTAAAGTTTTTTATTATTTTACGAAAATTTATGTATTTTACATTTATTAATGAAATAAATTATATTTATGTATTACATTTAAACAAATGCATGCTTTTAAAGTTCAGTAAATAACACATGATTTATATATATATATATTAAACTTTAACATGTGTTTTATCTTTATACACATGTATATTATTTTTCAGGAGACAGATGAAGAAAAGAAAGAGCAAGATGACTTTGTTCCTCCGAGCGAAGACTGTCCTCTCATAAATGCCGCAAGTCAGCGTATTAAAAAGCTCACTGTTGCAGTAAGTGTACTAACAGTTGTCAGCTATGTGTATATGGAAACATATTCTGGTCAATCATCAGATTATGACATTTACACTTTATATCAAGGAATTAGTGCAACACTGTTCTGTCTGTATATCAACTAATAATGAAATAGAGCAGTGTTGCTCTGAGCCATCGATCCTGGACTGACAGTTTCATAGTATTGTTTTATATCCAAAACAACTTAGTGTTTCAGATTACACATATTTAATAAGGGAACGTTCACATTACACATTTTTAATGAGGGAACATTGACATTACACATATTTAATGAGGAAACGTTCACATTACACATTAAAAATAGGGAACATTGACATTACACATATTTAATGAGGAAACGTTCACATTACACATTAAAAATAGGGAACATTGACATTACACATATTTAATAAAGGAACGTTCACATTACACATTTTTAATGAGGGAATATTGACATTACACATAATAAATGAGGGAACGTTGAGGAAACGTTCACATTACACATTATTAATGAGGAAATGTTCACATTACACATTATTAATGAGGGAACATTGACTTGACACATATTAAATGAGGAAACGTTCACATTACACATTATTAATGAGGGAACATTGACATTACACATATTTATTCAGGAAACATTCACATTACACATTTCTAACAAGGGAACGTTGACATTACACATTTTTGGTGAAGGAATATTCACATGACACATTTATTGACGGTACTTTCATATATTTAACGGAGGTATTTTCACGTTACGCATATTTGATGACAGTACTTTCACGTTGGACATATTTAATGAGAACAATATTTTTTGTATAGTGGAGTATTGTATTTTGTCACAGCAAAGGGAACACTGTTTGACAATGTTGGAGAAGGCGCTTACGACCAACTATGTCACATACTACCAGGACATTCCCACCAAGATGACTGCTCAGGATTATATTCCACGATGCTGCGCTATAGATCTGGAACACGACATCTTTAAAGGTTTGTGGGAAGAACTTTCATTTGCCTCCTTGCAAGTACTAGTATATATAATTATTGGAAGCTATCATTATTTTAACGTATAATGAAGGAAATACACTGTTTATGTTGAGCGTTTATGAGATATGAACTTACACATGCTACATGTAAAATAAGTGCACATGAAGTACAAATAAAGTGGGGGTGGTGGGGCGGTAGTTTAGTGGATAGAATGTTGGCCGACCACATCAGAGGTTGCGAGTTTTATCCCAAGCTTGATTGACTGGATGCCACTAATAGAACAACACTCAGTACTGGTTCTACCCAAGAAGTGGACTGGAGAGTGGCTCATATAAGCTGTGAGCTCTCTTTGCAATCGAGCTAATATAACTTAGTAGTATAAAATAAATATATCTTAAAGGGCCACCCGTAAACTTTGAACTGTTAAAGGTAAGTTGAATGTTCAACATATAAAATTCATTTCTTGTATTAAATTTTATATTACTTATGTACTTGATTAGCTCTACCATGTCTCGTATATTATCATTTCTCTAGAATCAGTGTCCTGGTAAATACAACCGAACCTGTGTTACTGACCACCTCTATTAAGCAACCACTTGCCTTAAAAAGCCACATTTTTCAATTCATTATTTAATAATTTGAATTGAAATCAGCCTGTATTAAGCAGCCACCTGCTTTAAGGGGTAATTTGAGTGGTTGCTTAAGACAGGTTTGACGGTTATATTCTTATGTTTAAGTTGATAAAAAGGAACAGAAAAGGTCATGCCTTTTGTGCATTATGGTTTACCTGTTTCTTCCAGGTGTCAAAACAGTTGAAAATTATTATTTCGTAATCTAAAAAAATCTCGGAAATGGTTTTTGACCAAAATTATGCCAGAAGCTATTCAAATTACTAAAAGTAGTGATAGCTGGACTTTAACTAATATACACATGCCTTCCTAATGTAATTGACAACTGTCATAATATGTACTTAGAATTACTATGTATTATATTCTTTTTATGCTTAGAAAATTATGCTAAATTTTTATAGTATGATTTTATCTCAGTAACCACTAACTTTACTGTGCATTGCATATTTGAGAAGGGCTTCATTATCATTGTCCAGGGATGGTATTCACCATTCTTAAGAATATTCTTAGACTTGAACTCAAGAATGACTTTTGAAAAACATGCTTAGAGACCATTTTTTGAAACCAGACTTTGCAAGCATGTAGGGATTCCTAATGTATAATCAAATAAACCATCACAAGAATTCTATCTGTGACGGAAAACTAGATATCCAAGGTTGGAATTTTGATTTTCAAGCTGAAGTCTTAAGAATATTCTCTAGAATGGTTGGTGAATACGAGCTCAATCTTCCAATAACTATTGCTTTGAGACAAGCTTCTAAAAGTCTCTGTCCTCCGACAGTTCTTGTATTTAATAACTTCAAGTGTTTAAAAAAAAATCAGGATGAGCTCATTGATAAATTTTGATAATAACTTTTAAGTTTTTGTTACAAATCTACTCATTATACAACATAAAAATGAGTTTTCATTTTCTTACCAACCAGTTCTAGAGTTGCTGGACATGAAATGGAAATGCTTGATTTGTTAAATCTTATTTGATCTCATCTTGAAACTGCGGTTAGTTTAATATTGTGCATTTTAATAACCTCTATTGTTTGAAAGTAAAGTTTATCTTTTGATGATGACTTTTATGTTTATGTTAAAAATCTAAAATAAAAAAATTGATGATCTTTTTCTATTTTTCTTACCAACATGAACCAGCCCAAAAGATGATCTTGTTGGATATATAACAGAAATGCTTGATTTTTTATGCGTCTGAATTTTCTTTTGTTGAAAAATATGGCCGCAGCTTCATCCATCCTTAAATCATTGTCCGCGCTATTTTTCTCAAATTACTGGTTAAATGTTTGTAAAACTTGCCAGGATGAATAACTGGCAGGTGTCATTTGTGTTTGTGTTTATGGTCGATGATGAAGATTTTCCACAGAGTTATGACCTTTAACATTTCACACCACTATTACATTTCCCATAGGGTGCCATCGTAACATTTATGTCCAAAGCACAATGAAAAAATCGATTGATTGATTGAATATTTAGCATCATTTTTATGCCATCAAGGGCTAACAGACGATCAGTTAGCCTAAACACTGTTTCCTGGGATCATGGACGTTTAACCAGTACTTAAGCAACTTGAATCAGCGTTGAGAGACGAATGATAATGAGACGCGATGCCATATATCAACCATCACGGAGATTGTGGCCAGGTGGGGATTTGATCTCACGACCTCTGGATTGATAGTCAGATGCGAAAAAAACAAAATCTGCAGCATGTGTCTGGGCTCAAATTCTTCACTGGTTCAAGATATGCAATTAATAAGGAATAAAAGCATACCTTGACCATTTTTTAAATGCAATGGTTTTGTGATCCCTATCAATTTCTAGAGTAATACTATCTGCCCACAATGTGGTTTGAACCAACAATTCTGAAATGACAAAGAATTGCCCAGAAATCTAGTAGTACATGTAGCATTAAATTTTAGCAGGATTTCTAAAATACTGACCATTTCATACATGATAGGAAAAAATTAATCACTGCAATACAAAGCCCTGAAAAAGAAGAAAAAGAGAATTAAAGTTTTATCTTTACCTCCTTTGTCTGTAGGTCTGGACTGCTCTAGGGAGATAAAAGTGGTGTGAGTCCTTTGATTCCATTCATTACCAAATTCTTGTCCTTCACCTAATCTTCCAAACATGACTAGTTTAATATTAAAAATCAAATTAATGATACCATTTGCAAACAGTGAAATTTTGTATCTACATTTTACAGCAAACAGACTGCACAATATATACAAAGCATCAATAATGCGAACGGTGACAGAGATAAAGAAATGTACAGCACTGAAAGACATTCATCAGTCCCTTGTACCTCAAGGGCTGTCAACAGAAGAATTTCCAAATGAGACTGACATTGGTGACGAATCTAGTAATTCTGGAAACTGTGAAAGTGATATACTTAACTGTGATGATATTGGTAAACTTACTGGCATCTGTGATGAGAGTGATAGAGAAACAATGAATGGAGATATTAAGATAACTGATAAAAATGATATATCCAAAAGAGTTGGTGCTTACAATAGTGAAACAGTGGATGATTTGAAACCAGAAAATAAAAATACTTTCAATGATTCTGGAATGAACAGTGAAGATGTTAAAAAGCAGGAAGCCAAGGGGACGGTATTTCCAAGACTGGGTCCTCCAAAAATGAAATATTTCTTTGAGAGAGGAGATTCTCTTAAAAAAGAAAACGACACAGAAGTATTAGAAAATTCAGTAAAAGTGAAAGAGGAAAAAGTCAAAGAGACGTTTTTTTCAAGACCAGATCCTCCAAAAATGAAATATTTCTTTGAGAGAGGAGATTCTCTCAAAAATGACAATGATGTTGTTGAGGAATCAGTAAAAGAGACAGAATCTGTTGAAGCGGATAGGAAAGGTAGTTCTGCTTCATCCGGTAAACATGGGGTGAAGCGCACCCAAGATAAACAAGTTGGTATTCTTTATTATCACAAAGTTTATAACGTCAAAGTGAAATGATAAGCCAATGTCATATTCTTTATATCAACATAGTGTAGAATAAGCATTATTGGTGGTGATTCATCACCCTGTGTTTTCTATATAACTTGGTTCTTGTTTGTCAAACATCATGCTACATTATGACTTGATTGACTTATTAGTATTTGGTTTAAACATATTTTATTCATAAATTTTATGTACAAAATATTCCACTATATACATAGTAAAGAGAATTGAAAATAATTCTTATATAGTTTCTCCCCTCAGATCTATTTGACTATCTAAATCATGTCAGTTAATCTTAAATGACGTTATCTTTAGGAATTGGCCGGGCCCGATTAGCTCAGTCGATTACGCGACTGACTATCAATCCAGGGGTCGTGAGTTCGAATCCCCGCCCAACAAGTGTCTGTGATGATTGATATATGACATTGTGCCTCATTATCATTCGTCTCTCACCACTGATTCAAGTGGGAAACTTATCAGTTACTTGCAGAGATGGTTAGGTTAACTTATCATCTGTTAGCCCTCGATGGCATAAAAATGACACTAAATATTCAATCAATCAATAAATATTCAATCTTTAGGAATTGATGATAAACAATGACTGGAGGAAGCTAGTATAATGTGTGCATTAAGCCATATTATATAGCTTTTACTGATTTATTTTAGCCTGTTTGCGATTTTAGCTCATAGCTTGTATGAATCGTTTTCAAGTCAGTTTGCTTGGCAGTGTTGGATTTGATAGGCCATCGAGTCAAACCTGCAATCTTTGGCGAGAGTCTTACATGGCATAAGAATCTTACATGGGTTTGAGGTTCAGATAGAAAGGTTCATCGAATAACTGTTTTGGTCAGAATGAAGCTCTTTATTGTAATTTAAATTACACATGTATTATTGTTTTTTTACCACAATGACTTTTAAAACGTCAAATTGTATGTATTACGTCATATGTTTTGATACATAACGTCATCAGGGTAAGATGAGTGTGTGAGGGGGTTTAGGATGAAAAATCCGTACCCGGTAAAAACTATGCGGAAATCCTTGTCCGGTATGCAAGAATCTCTATTCTTAGCTCTACTGTCCCACTTTATGCTATAGTGTTATTTGTAACATCTTCGAACAAACTTTCTTTTTTTGTTTTTTATATGAATCACTCTCAAGTTTGTTTCCTGGGTAGTGTTGTTTTTTAGGGGCCTTCGAGTCCAATTTGCGACCTCTTATAACACATTATTGACTGCTCTTTCGTGCAGGTCTATAATTTATGCCATAGTATTATTTAAAGCATCTTGAATAAAAAAATCTTGTTTTCTTATAGAGATGATCTAAAAAACAAAGCGATTTGTTCAGTGATTTTTCATCTAAGTCAACATTTTCCTACCACATATGAGTCATTATGGGGAAGTTTCATATAGTGACCATTCATATACATTCATACTTGTTTATATTATATTACACTAAGCATGAAGACAGGCCCAGCAAGCAGAACAAGACTAAGCCCACATTTTCCAGCCCCATATGCCTCAGTAGTATGGAAGTGGTGGATAGAGTGTTGGCCACTCATGCCAGAGGTTGCAGGTTCAATCCCCAGCTTGACCTGATCCCACTAAAAAGAACAAAACACTGGTTCTACCCAGGAAGTGAACTTGAAAGTGATTCATATAAGCGCTGAGTTTTCTTTGTGATCAAGCTAAAATGAATATGTATAAACTAATATATATTTGTATTCGTTTATGTTATATTCAAGCATGAAGATCGACCAAGCAAGCAGAAGAAAATTGAGAGAGATGGAAAGAAGCCAAGTTCCAGTAGGGATGCACTGCCTTCGTCTGCGCCAGCTGGTAATCTGAAGGAATCAGCTGACATGGTTGTAAAATACCTCACACCTCACTTCAAGGCAGGAATCATTGCTTCAAAGGTACGTATATTTTGTGTAAGTTGAATGCAATGTTCATGTCACAGTGTTTTTTTATAGCCGTTATTGGGTCATATTCCCAATGGCAAATAGTATATTTTTTTCCCAATTGAGTTGTAAAAATTCCCAAATGAAAGCTTTAATAATTGTAAAGTGAAACTTGCCATAATTCCTTGATAAAATAAACAAAGTTTTCCCCTTTTTGAATTGAGTATGACATTGATTCTTCAATTAAATGACCAGAGAAGCAAGTGTACATACATGTATTTTTATGAAGTTGAACAAATATATTTTATACAAAAGCTTTCCCAATGTTAATGAAAACGACAGTAAAATTCCCAATACCAAGGGTATGGGTCGTCTGTCAGAAATGGTGAAAAAAACCACTGTGTCTCCATGACATTTTGTTTCGTTTGTTTGAATATTTAGCATCATGTTATGCCATCTAGGGCTAACATACAATCAGTTAACCTAATCACTCTTTCTAGGGACCATGGTCAGTACTCGAGCACATCGATCTCAGCAAGTAACTTATAACTTTCCCACTTGAATCAGCAGTGAGAGACATTTAGATGCGATGTTGTATATATCAATCATCGTCAGAAACTGTGGCTGGGTAGGGATTCCAACTCGAGACCTCTGGATTGATAGTCAGAAGAACTACAAACTGAGCTAATCAGGATATTTAGTAATTTGTATCTTTCTCTTATAAATTTACAGATTTCTCCCTTTTATGATTGAATGGTTCATTGTTTAAATTGTATCACTATCGATCTCTCCGAGGGGTAGGCATCTTCCAAATGTGTGTCGTGTCCATTTTGTCAATCATTTTTTGTCATGTTTATTATTGTGGTTGAAGCTTGCAGCTTTTCTCATTTTAATAAATATGCATAATATTAGCAAATGATAAATGCGCATTAAAAAATATGAAAATATCGTGGCCCTCTTGTTTAAATGTTAAAAACATGTGAAACTTCTCTGCACAAGTTTATTAAACATGATGTTGAGAAAATATTTGATATTGAAAATAAAACGTAAATTCAGATTTCTTTTTTTGTACATTTAAGGAGTTGTTCAAGATGACTGCCAAACGTTTGTCACATAGGGTTGCCGGAAAGTCAAAAGGACTGTCGCCGGACAAAGGTAAATTGAAACTATTTGCGAGTGCTTCTACAATAATGAGCAAACATTTCTGTACTGATGGGTGTGACATTGTAGCTCTTGGATATCTTTAATGTTTGTTTTATGTTACCTCCATTATGTTACTGACCTCTACTTTGAAATTTTACTCATTTCTTCTTTCCAGTTAAAGAGATGGTGAAGAGAATGATCAAGGACATATTTACCAAGCAGACCTCCATCAAGTCTGAGGCCGATATTGCAGCTATCTAAGTTTGAGGCAGTTATTGCTGCTATCTAAGTTTGAGGCAGATATTGCTGCTATCTGAGTCTGAGGCTGATATTGCTGTTGTCTAAGTTTAAGGCAGATATTGCTATTATCTAAATATGAGGCAGATATTGCTGCTATCTAAGTCAGAGGCAGATATTGCTGTTATCTAAATATGAGGCAGATATTGCTGCTATCTGAGTCTGAGGCTGATATTACTGTAATCTAAGTTTGATGTAAGTCTGAAGCAGATATTTCTGCTTTCTAAGTTTGATGCAGAGATTGCTGCTATCTAAGTCTGAGGCATATATTACTACTATCCAAGTTTGAAGCAGATATTGCTGCTATATAAGTCTAAGGCAGATATTGCTACTATATAAGTCTGAGGCAGATATTGATGCTATATGTGTCTGAGGTAGATATTGCTGCTATCTAGTCTGAGGCAGATATTGCTGCTATCTAGTCTGAGGAAGATATTGCTGCTATCTAGTCTGAGGCAGAGATTTCCACTATCTAGTCTGAGGAAGATATTGCTGCTATCTAGTCTAAGGCAGATATTGCTGCTATCTACATTTGAAGCAGATATTGCTGCTATCTAAGTATGAAGTAGATATTTCCACTATCTAAGTTTGAGGCAGATAGTGCTGCTATCTAGTCTAAGGCAGATATTGCTGCTATCAAAGTTTGAAGCAGATATTGCTGCTATTTAAGTATCAAGAAGATATTGCTGTTATCTAAGTCTTAGGCCGATGTTGCTGCTATAGTCTGAGGCAGATGTGATGGTGGACTGCACTTTACAACGAAGAGTCAGCTTTTATGATACAAAAGTAGAGTGATTAACATACAAAGTGTTGGATTCGAATCCCTGCTGAAGCTATGTTTTATATTGTCAAAACCAGATCTATTCATTATTGTGGGAAATAGTACAGAAATAGGGGTTAATAGTACATCATTTTTATAAAAGACTGTCACCCAGCGGAGCAGTTAACAGTGCATTTTGATGAACAGTAAAATCTTTAATCACTTTATATGAGATATAATATGTGAGTATATATGTTGAATGTATGCTAAGGTCAACTCCATTACAACTACTTGCCAGGTTATACACCTTGCATATATTGTAACAATTACTTTATCTATGTTAATGTTATATTTATAACAACTTTTGTTTGTGGGCAACAATTTTTATTTATTTCTTAATAAATGTAAAATTTCAGTTTTTCATAGTTTTGTTTATTTTAAATTCGCTCAGAAGTAGTGTGTTGACCCTGGAAGCCTGGGTTTACATTTTAACAAAAGTCGATGTTGAAACTCGCAAACAATTTTCTTTTGTTTGAATTGAGTTCAATGCCATTTACAACAGACTGTATTCAGTCTGAATTTAGTTTAACCCTTTACTCCATAGATATGCATTTTCCCGCACCAATCACAGAAGGCCTTTGAAAACAGTGCAGAAGAGTTCAGATTGTTCGTAACGAGCAATCTGAATACTTCCTGCACTGTTTTCCACTCTGTCAGTTTATATAAACATAATTAACCCATTGCTGATACGTGGTGAATTCTTTCAATTTGGAAGAGTCCAAGAAAATGCTAATGGAGTAAAGGGTTAAACTAATATAATATATTTTGATTGCGAAGTAAACTCAGAGCTTATATGAACCGCTCGCCAGTACACTTCCCGGATAGAACCAGTACTGAGTGATGTCGGGTCAAGCTGGGGATTGAACACGAATCCTCTTGCGTGGATGGCCAACACTCTATCCACTACTCTACCTTGTTGCTTATTTATTAAACTAAATGGCAAGTTATATTTAATGTGGAACAGGGGGTGGAGGTAGATTTTTATACATCAAGTATATGTATACTACTCTTTCTGATTTTCCGGACTGAAGGCTTAAGTTTCTTTTTTTTCCTTTTATTTTCATGGTATTTTCAACACTTTTCAGGTTATATATGGCATATCCAGTTTTATTGGTGGAGGAAGACCTCAGAATAAATTTGAGTAGAACCACCGTCTTTGTACATGTAACTGGCAAACTTTCTCACATAAAGTTTGGGAGCTAGCGGGACTCCAACCTACGACCTTAGTGGTGAGAGATAAGTGATCTTAAGATCGAATTACAGAGACTGGCAGGCTAATATTTTTGGTTGACACATTTAGTATTTCTTTAATTACTCTTTGAATCTTTGTCTGATTTTAATAATTTTGGTATCAAATTAAAGATGGTAAAAATTATGACTATTTTCAATTATCAATTATTAATATTTTTCTTCTGAATTTTAAATTATTACGGGTTGAAAACGAAATATGTTTATATTTTATTTTTTAACAAAAAAACAACAACAGCAAAGTACTTAGTTTAACAAATACATTTTAACAACACACCATAGAAAAAAAATGTAGTGGCAAAATATTTATATAGAAATTTAAAGATGTTTTTCTTACTTTAAAAATGGGCTAATAATGAGAAAATGATCTCACAAAAAATAACCGTAAGCGTAAAGTTCCTCATTAAAATTTCTTTAAATCTAAAAAAGAAAAGTTCCCCATCCAGAGTTACAATAGAGCTCCTTTCTTTTGATACCAAACTCACACATTGTTGGTTGGTTCAGGGGGAGTTGTGTTTCCAAGATTTCGAAAATGCCAAATGTGTCACCTGAAAATTAGACAAGTGCCTGCAGTTGCTTATCTCTGTTTATGTGTCTCTGGCTATGCCAGCCTAAAATGTTTGTTCATCTGCAACCTCTATAAACCAGTTTGAAAATATTTCAAACCAGATCACATGTATATTACTTTTTTTTGCAAGCAAAAATGGTCCTACCTTCACTCAAAAGGTGTGCAACTCTGTAGGGAGACTTGAACCCCAGTGCAAGAAATAATATGTTTAAATAAATCTAGAAATCAGATAAACACACAACACACAGTTGTTGTATGGTGTTTTGAGTCGCTTTCAACAATTTTCAGCCATATAGCGACTGTCTACTTGAGATAGTATTCTGAGCGCTGCCACACTGGAAATTATCATGACGCAGACACATGGTATAATACCCACCAAGTCAAATTATTCTGACACCAGGTCGACCAGACCTATAACTTTCCTCTAAATGCTGAGCACCAAGGGAGGAAGCAGCTTAGCATCAAGTCTTTGCTCTGACCTGGCCGGTGATCGAACCCACGTCCTACCGCATGAGAAGCAGATGCTCTACCACTACACCACTGCTGTGGTATTATTGTATGATCAAAGGGAGATAATAAAGGGAAAATGTCTGCTATTGTTAAGAATGCTTTTCTGTGGAATATTTGCTCAAGATCACTTACTTCCATCTCTGAACTCACGTGGGGTCTTAGGTTGGAGGTCAAAGATTAAAGCCAAGTTTGGGTCAAAGATTTTAAGTGAAAGAATTTGTCAGTGATTCGCAGATGACTTAGTGGTTCAAGTCGTATTACTGTAAAAGAAACCACCACCAATAAAACTTGATACCACATGCAACCTACACGTGCAAGGTGATGTTAATGGCATGAAACCCGAAACTTCAATGTCGAAATCCTGATAAAAACCTTTTAGAAGTTTTTTTAAAATCATTGTCTTTAAGCCAAGACTAACGACTCATTTATACAAGTGTATATTGGTATTTTGGCAAAACTAAATAATACTTTGAAAGCATCAGTTTAAGATAATTTTTTATTCAATCATATCATCATTCAATCAATAAAACATTCTCTCAATTATGTAAATATGAGGTGTGTTAAAATATGTGGATTTTTCATTTTCATATTGATATTAAATACCGTTACGTAGGAGTTTAAACTCATTGCATAAGTGCACAGTTTAAAGAAGAGTAACCTAGATGTGTATAATAAATGAGTGAAAGTATATGAAGTGCATCCAAGCGCCCATTGGGTACTTGGACAAGATGTGATTTGACCGGTCAAATACCATGCATATTTTTGACATTAATGCAATCGGACTGCTCCACATAGCCATTACATGTATCTTTTCTGGCGCTGTTGTTACATAACCGTATTCAATATTTTATACAAATTTACCAATATTTTACAACATTATACAATGCATAAATATATCATAAAATCTTATATTCCTTAAACTATGAGATTACATTAATCTTCATTATTAGTACAATAGTCTTGATCACATGCGACGCTTGCTTTTCTAAAAGACAAACATATTGTTTACAAGTTGTGCAGAACAAACTATTGAATCTTGAAGTAAGATCTGATTGGCCGAAACAAACACACCTCTGTGACATTTATGTTTTAATGAAATTAAAAGTAGTATTTATTCCTATGGAACCCAGTACATTTATCTTGTACAAGATAATAGAACATATCTAGAATGATAATAATGAATACAAAAGTAAACATCTAAACTATAGTGTTTTAAGTACTATGGAAATCTCCGAGGTTTTCTGATTGCTTGATCAACCAATCAAAACTTTATCAGGATACCGTTATATTTTGTTCTTGATGGAACCATTTGGGAGAAAAACAAGCCTGGGTGATGATCAAGACTATTATTACAACACCATTTTTATTTTTATGAACAAAATTTAACAAAGCATATTCATGGGAACACAGAATTATTTCTGTATCATATACATCATACCAAGGACTTTAATAGAGAAGTGAAAGCAGTTCATCGGAATTAAGGACTAATATAGAAAAGGAAAAGCAGCTGATTGAAATTTTATGATCGCTCGCGTTTAATGCAAAGTCTTGCAAAAACTCGTTTTTCAATTATTGTAAGTTCCATTCATCTGAGAAATATGAATCGAAAACCTTCTTTGCACAATAGAATTCTTTACAAAGCAAAAAATTGTTGAATTATTTATGATAACAAAATGTGTATACTGCAGCTAAAAAATACAACAAAAATACTTGAAATTTTATTTCAAACTGCAATGTTTGCAATTCAATATTATCTTACATGTTTAAAACATTACAAAACATCTAACGTTACATAAAGCTTACATTTATGTATGAGAAATCCAATGCCTGTAAAATATGAATGATTAATTTGCCACGTTATTAATTCTTCGTGTGTTATGTCATCAATATTTAGTAGAGAGATGCAAGTTTCCTATCCTTCTATATAAGTCCTTGGTGAAATGTTGTGAAAACTCACATTTTCATGCAAAAGTTCCTTATTAAAATTTCTTTAAATCTAGAAAAGAAAAGTTCCCCATCCAGAGTTACAATAAAGCTCCTTTCTTTTGATACCAAACTCACACATTGTTGATTGGTTCAGGGGGAGTTGTGTTTCCATGATTTATAAAACGCCAAATGTGCCACCTGAAAGTTTGACAAGTGCCTGCAGATGCCTTTCTCTGTTTATGTGTCTCTGGCTATGCCAGCCTAAAATGTTTGTTCATCTGCAACCTCTATAAACCAGTTTGAAAATATTTCAAACCAGATCACATGTATGTAACTTTTTTGTTCACAAAAAATGGTCCTACCGTCACTCAAAATGTATGCAACTCTGTAGGGAGACTTGAACCCCAGTGAAAGAAATAATATGTTTAAATAAATCTAGAAATCAGATAAACACACAACACACAGTTGTTGTAAGATGTTTAGAGTCGCTTTCAACAATTTTCAGCCATATAGCGACAGTGTCTACTTGAGACAGTATTCTGAGCGCTGCCACACTGGAAATTATCATGACGCAGACACATGGTATGATACCCACCAAGTCAAATTATTCTTACACCAGGTCGACCAGACCTAGAACTTTCCTCTAAATGCTGAGCACCAAGGGAGGAAGCAGCTTAGCATCATGTTTTCAAGTCTGCTCTGATCCGGCCGGTGATCGAACCCACGACCTACCACATGAGAAGCAGATGCTCTACCACTACAACAATGCTGTGGTATTATTGTATGATCAAAGGCAGATAATAATTGGAAAATGTCTGCTATTGTTAAGAATGCTTCTCTGTGGAATATTTGCTCAAGATCACTTACCTCCACCTCTGAGCTCACGTGGGGTCTTAGGTTGGAGGTCAAAGATTAAAGCCAAGTTTGGGTCAAAGATTTAAGTGAAAGAGTTTGTCAGTGATTCGCAGTTGACTTAGTGGTTCAAGTCATATTACTGTAAAAGAAACCTTGATACCACATGCAACTTACACGTGCAAGGTGATGTTAATGGCATGAAACCCGAAACTTCAATGTTGAAATCCTGATAAAAACATTTTAGATGTTTTTTTAAAACCATTGTCTTTAAGCCAAGACTAACGACTCGTTTATACAAGAGTATATTGGTATTTTGACAAAACTAAATACTACTTTGAAAGCATCAGTTTAAGATCATTTTTTTATCAATCATATCATCATTCGATTAATAAAACATTCTCTCAATTATGAATATATGAGGTGTGTTAAAATATGTGGATTTTTCATTTTTATATTGATATTGAATACCGTTACGTAGGAGTTTAAACTCATTGCATAAGTGCACAGTTTAAAGAAGAGTAACCTAGATGTGTATAATAAATGAGTGAAAGTATATATATATATATATATATATATATGAAGTGCATCCAAGCGCCCATTGGGTACTTGGACAAGATGTGATTTGACCGGTCAAATACCATGCATTTTTTTGACATTTATGCAATCGGACTGCTCCGTATAGCCATTACATGTATATTTTCTGGCGCTGTTGCTACATAACCGTATTCAATATTTTACACAAATTTACCAATATTTTACAACATTATACAATGCATAAATATATAATAAAAATCTTATATTCCTTAAACTATGAGATTACATTAATCTTCATTATTAGTACAATAGTCTTGATCACATGCGATGCTTGCTTTTCTAAAAGACAAACATATTGTTTACAAGTTGTGCAGAAGAAACTATTGAATCTTGAAGTAAGATCTGATTGGCCGAAACAAACACACCTCTCTGACATTTATGTTTTAATGAAATTAAAAGAAGTTTTTACTCCTATGGAACCCATTGCATTTATCTTGTACAAGATAATAGAACATATCTAGAATAATAATAATGAATACAAAAGTAAACATCTAAACGATAGTATTTTAAATACTATGGAAATCTCCTTGGTTGTCAGATTTCTTGATCAACCAATCAAAAAATTTATCAGGATACCGTTATATTTTGTTCTTGATGGAACCATTCGGGAGAAAAACAAGCGTGGGTGATGATCAAGACTACTATTACAACACCATTTTTGTTTTTATGTACAAAATTTAACAAAGTATATTCGTGGGAACACAGAATTATTTCTTTATCATGCACATCATACCAAGGACTTCAATAGAGAAGCGAAAGCAGCTGATTGGAATTAACGACTAATATAGAAAAGGAAAAGCAGCTAATTGAAATTTTATGATCGCTCGCGTTTAATACAAAGTCTTGCAAAAACTTGTTTTTCAATTATCGTAAGTTCCATTCATCTCAGAAATACAAATCGAAAACCTTCTTTGCACAATAAAATTCTCTACAAAGCGAGACAATTTCCAGCAAATTGTCGTTAAAATTGTTGAATTATTTATGATAACAAAATTTGTATACTGCAGCTAAAAAATACAACAAAAATACTTGAAATTTTATTTCAAACTGCAATGTTTGCAATTCAATATTATCTTACGTGTTTAAAACATTACAATACATCTAACGTTACATAAAGCTTACATTTATGTATGAGAAATCCGATGCCTGTGAAATATGAATGATTAATTTGCCACGTTATTAATTCTTCGTGTGTTATGTCATCAATATATAGTAGAGAGATGCAAGTTTCCTATCCTTCTATATAAGTCCTTGGTAAAATGTTGTGAAAACTCACATTTTCATGCAAAATCTCATTTTCAGACATTTCATCTGCCATCAGTCTCAAGGTTACAAATTAAATGTATTACTTTGCCAAACGAAATGTCCCACAAAAGGACACCATTCACAGCAATTGTTAAAGTCAATTTATTATACAAAGTATGTGTAGTGACGAAAATGTATATAGTGCCACTAAAAATATAACGCAATTACTTTTACCTGAAAGTGCACTGGTCTTTTTTAAATTCAAGACCGTTTTGCATGATTAAAACTTCCTAAAACAATAAAGATAACATACAATTTACATTAATATACAAGAAATCAGTTGTCAGTGAATTTTGAAATGATTAATTTGCCTTTTTTTTTTTAATCAAAACCGTTTTGCATGATTAAAACTTCCTAAAAAAATAAAGATAACATACAATTTAAATTAATATACAAGAAAGAAATAGGTTGTGAATTTTGAAATGATTAATTTGCCTTTTTTTTTTTAATCAAAACCGTTTTGTATGATTAAAACTTCACTAAAAAAGATAACATAAAACTTACATTAATGTACAAGATACTAGATACCTGTGAATTTTTAATGTTTAATTTGCCTTTTTTTTAAATTTAAGACTGTTTTGCATGATTAAAACTTCATAAAACATTAAAGATAACATAAAACTTTTATTAATGAACAGAAACTAGTTGCCTGTGAGTTTTGAAATGATTAATTTGCCTTTTTTTTAAATTCAAAACGGTTTTGTATGATTAAAAGTTCATTAAAAAAGATAACAGAACAGTTATATTAATGTACAAGAAATAAGGGTCCTGTGTATGTTGATGTGATAAAGTTGCCTCTTTAATTAAAAACCGATTTGCATGATCAAAACTTCATAAAACATTAAAGATAACATAAAACTTACAATAATATACATGAAATTAGTTGCCTGTGAGTTTTGAATGATTAATTTACCTTATTTTTTAAATTCAGAAACGTTTTGCATGATTAGAACTTCATAAAACATTAAGATAACATAAAACTTACATTGATGAACAAGCAACTATTTGCCTGTGCATTTTGAAATGATTGATTTGCCTTTTTTCTTTAATTCAAAACCATTTTGCATGATCATAACTTCATAAAACATTAAAGATAACATAAAATTTATATAAATGTACAAGAAATTAGTTGGCTGTGAATTTTGAATGATTAATTTGTCTTTTTTTAATTCAAAACCATTTTGCATGATTAAAACTTCATTAAAAAGATAACATAAAACTTACATTAATGTACGTGAAACTAGATGCCTGTAATTTTTAATGTTTAATTTGCATTGTTTTAAATTCAAGACCGTTTTGCATCATTAAAAATTCATAAAACATTAAAGATAACATTAAACTTACATAAATGAACAAGCAACTATTTGCCTGTGTATTTTGAAACGATTGATTTGCCATTTTTCTTTAATTCAAAACGATTTTGCATGATCATAACTTCATAAAACATTTAATTTAAAGATAACATAAAACTTACAATAATGTACAAGAAATTAGTTGCCTGTGAGTTTTGAATGATTAATTTACCTTTTTTTTTTAAATTCAGAAACATTTTGCATGATTAGAACTTCATAAAACATTAATGATAACATAAAACTTACAATAATGTACAAGAAATTAGTTGCTTGTGAATTGTAAATGATTAATCTGCCCTTTTTAATTCAAAAACTTTTTGCATGATTATAACTTCAAAAAACATTAAACCTAACATAAAACCTACTATGTACAAGAAATCAGTTGCCTGTAAATATTGAATAATTGATTTGCCTTTTTTAAATTCAAGCCCGTTTTGCATGATTAAAACTTTATAAAACATTAACATAAAACTTACATTAATGTACAAGAAATTAGTAAATTTGAATGATTAACTTGCCAAAATAAAAAATCCTCATTCTTTTTTATTGACAGCTTAAGTCGGAAAATGCAAGTTTTCTATCTCCCTTGAATATACAGTCAAACCTGTGTAAGTGGTCACCTCTATTAAGCAACCAATTGTTTTAAGCAGTCATATTTGCTATTTCCCATGTTTATGCTTTCAGAGTATTTAACCTGTTAAGCAACAACCTGCCTTAAAAGGCCAATTTTGCTCCCTCCTGTTACTGGCTGCTTAAGACAGGTTTGACTATATATATATATATATATATATGGGAGAGATAATAAATTAATTATCATCAATTAATTAATACACCTAAACAATACTGAATTCTTTAAAATTATTTACAATTGTATTCATTTCGATTATGAAAAATACTACCGACACATTTCCATACAATCATACCTACACACGTATAATAGATTTTTTTCTCAAATTTTGTTCAATATAATGAGTACAATTCCCACTTCTTTTAGGATGTGTTTAAAATGTACATCAAACTCACACTGGACAATATTTGATAATCCTGTAAACAGTAACGATTCGCACTAGATGACTATACATTAATGCACACTGAATATTGTACAATGCCAACATGGTATCAATGTGGACTGGTGCATTACAACATCAAAGATGCAATATTTACATTGATATGTTGATATATATATATCAAATTTGCAATAGATTACATACATGTACATTTCCTACCAAACGTGAAATCAGAATAGAATATAATAGAAATTTGACTTTAATTTAGAAATATAGATGGCACAGTGTGTTGTGATTATACTAGTTTATTGTTGCCCAAATAATAAGTAAGCTCAAAGCTTTTGTAAAATAAAGCAGCTCAGTTCTTTTCCTAGCTAGGCTCAAAACATTTTGACCTCCAAGATGCGCAGTCAGCACCCTAACAACTACGCTACAGTCCCGCTAAAACACTAATTTTGTTTATTTGCTCCATTATGGCAGTCATGGGTCAGTTGACTAACATACTGGTGCAATACCCGGTCCATACCGCCTCCACCGCTAAAATAACAATATATAATATATTGCGCACCCTCAATGATGAAAATCTATTTTTAAGTCTTCTCATGATCATATTGAAAAATTTTGCTGATAAACTGTAGATAGTTTTAATATTTTGCATGTGCTCGGAATAATTTTTTCTCGTGTTCTGAAAGGAAAAAAGAGACAATGTTGAAGATGGACATGTATTCATTGTTTATCCCTCATTGTTCAGTCAGAAATGAGTCCAACTGTCAACCCGAGGACTGTGAGTTTGGATGCCTACCCGGCCAGCCTCTGCGATAATTGACCTGATTCGGACTGTCAATCAAACAAGTTGATAATCCAATCAGCGATCGATATTAGTTGCTTCATTGCCATTTTCCTTAGACAAGCTAACAATGTCTAAGTTAACACTACATTGTATTTCCTCTGAAAAACAATGCCACGTGGCCAGTAGGTGAATTGATATACATTCTTGCATCAGGTAAAAGGACTTTGTAACGACTTAGTAGATCCCAGAAATGAAGATTAGGTGCACTGACTACCTTTACAATGTATATAATGAATTTACTGTTCAAAAAGGAGCAACACCAGTGTTATCTTTGTGGCTTCACCAAATTTGCTCAAAATTAAGAAATCTTCAAAATAGAATTCCTTTTGTACCAATTGTCGTATATATGTTTTCTTTTCCCATGATTCTCTTTGAACGATAAAGGAACTCGTTATTTTGGGCATACCTTCAACATCAGTCATAACTAATTCATCTGGTCTCAACTTGTTTCCTTGGATGTAGATGGCGCTGGCGATGTTGAGGCAGGAACACTCTCACGATCTTGGTTTTCTTCTGATTAGGTAATAATAATGATAATCATTAATAAGTTATATAGTTTACATATTATAACAATGAATGTAATAATGAAAATATAATTAAAAAGCTTAGCAGAGGTGACGAGACAGGTTATAATTGTGTATAGCAGTATGAAGTATTCTTGACAAAGCTGTCTGTGAAATTAAAATATGCAAAGCAGAGTTGTATGCCATTTTAAAAATATTCATGACAGCTATCTACCAGGGTAACGTGATAATGGATTAAATATTCATGACATAGCTATCCACCAGGGTAACTTGTAATAAAATATTAAAATATTCATGACATAGCTATCTGCCAGGGTAACATGTGATATCAGATTAAAATATTCACGACAAAGCTATCCACCAGGGTAACATGTGATAACATATTGAAATATTCACGACAAAGCTATCCACACGGGTAGCATGTGATAACATATTAAAATATTTATGACAAAGCTATCCACCACAAAGCTATCCACCAGGGTAACATGTGATAACATATTAAAATATTCATGACAAAGCTATCCACCAGGGTAACATGTGATAACATATTAAGCTATCCACCAGGGTAACATGTGATAACATATTAAAATATTCACGACAAAGCTATCCACTAGGGTAACATGTGATAACATATTAAAATATTCACGACAAAGCTATCCACCAGGGTAACATGTGATAACATATTAAAATATTCACGACGAAGCTATCCACCATGGTAACATGTGATAACAGATTAAAATATTCATGACAAAGCTATCCACCAGGGTAAAATGTGATATCATATTAAAATATTCATGACAAAGCTATCCACCATGGTAACATGTGATAACAGATTAAACATTCATTACAAAGCTATCCACCAGGGTAAAATGTGATATCAGATAAAAATATTCATGACAAAGCTATCCACCAGGGTAAAATGTGATATCATATTAAAATATTCATAACAAAGCTATCCACCAGGGTAACATGTGATGTCATATTAAAATATTTATGACAAAGCTATCCACCATGGTAAAATTTTCAGAAACAAAGATGTGATGTCAGATTAAAATAATATATTACAGATGTTTGTCAGATAAATATATATAATGCATAATACAGCCACATGTATGCCAGAATTCTTCATCAGAATAAAATCTGCTTAACAGATATCTGATGAAATAAATTTACATAACAGAGCTGTCAACCTGATGAAATTATGCATGATAGATTAGATATGTCGGCTAGATTAAAATATAAACACTAGACATGTCGGCTTGATAAAAATATACACTAGACATGTCGGCTTGATAAAAATATAAACACTAGACATGTCGTCTAGATTAAAATATACACAATACACATGTCGGCTAGATTAAAATATACACAATAGACATGTCGGCTAGATTGAAATATGCATGACAGATATATCTATTATTGTTATTTTATATGGAAATGATCTGATATGAAATACCTGATGGTGGTGCTACTTGTATCTGATATTTTTCAGGGACAGACGGCACATTTCCTGCAAAGCAAAATACAAAAATACATTTGTATTACCAATTAAGATATTTGACTATAAAAGACATCCGACAATTTACACAGCCTCAGTTACTCAGTTACTATTTACACCCACATGTTACTATTGACACCCAAATGCTGAACAGAACTACTGTCGTTAATGCTATTTTGTGTAATTGTTTATGTTGATGGCAATGAAACTGAAGTTTAATAGGGTATAAAGTAATTGCCAGGGGCGGATTCACGATTTCAGTTTAGAGGGGGTGGGGTTGGGAGCTTAAAATATGGACGGGAACTCATGCTTTAAGTAGATATATAGTGTATTTAATAAAATATGGGAGTTTAGAGTGGCTGGGGGCGTGCTTCAGGTTTTTTAAAGAGTAGATCTGCCATTGATTTCAACCATATTACAGGTTGAATCTGGTATCCAATTGCAAGTAATTAGGTGACGTAAAACATCAGAATGAATCTGAATGCAGACAGCAGCCTTGTACCAGTATCTGATATTGTTTCTGAGCCATGGTTCCACATTAGTGCGACATATTTCACGTTTCTAAGGAGCCTTTTGACATTTTTTATTTTTGCGTCTCCCGAGACAGCATTAAGGACAGCAGATCAGATATCCAAATAATAAAAAAGCTGTCCATCCACGCTTTATTATATCAGGCCAGCAGATGAGATAACCAAATCATAAAAAAAGCTTTATTTATATACAAAAGATAACATTAAGCCTATAAAAAGGAGAATATATCTGATATAAAATATATGATAAAAGTATACCTGTTATAAAACTATGTACATGCATCAATAGTTTTGGATGCAAATCCATCCAAAAGATTGCCTGTTTTTCTGGGGCATGGCCCACTTCATTCTGCACATCTTCTTTGTATTCTGACAAGTGTCCCTCTGTATTTCGTATAAACCGTAGCAGGCCTGCAACACTTGAACTCCTTTTATCATACTGCTTCTTATTTTCACGACTGTTACAGTGTTCATTCAGTTTTTTAGGGAGAGAACTGATCCAGTTGTCGCCTGTTATTACATTCACAACCTCTAACCGTCCAATACTTGCAGGTTCGCGTTTATACATTTGTTCGACAGTGTTACTTGAGTACTTAAAGAAGTCCATGATCTTTTTATGTGACCATAGTGCTGGGTGTGACAATATTTCTGTTACAGTTGGCCGTTCATTTGGATTATGACTAAGGATTTTCTCAAGCAAAACTTTGCAGGGATGGAGGTACTTCTTCATGCTATTCAAAGTGGGTTCATTTCCTCTTTTAATGTTGTATTGTCTATCAAAAGTGGGGCCAAATGGATGTTCTCCAAATGTATTTGTGAAGTAAATAAGACATCCTAGAGCAAAAATGTCTGATTTAATGTTCAGTTTACTTTTAAATGGCTCATTCTTCCCCAGTAGTTGCATAGCCTTGCACATCTCATTTGGAATATATCCCATTGTTCCAGTTTGTCCACTAAATGAAAATATATCATCTATAGTGCATTTTGATGCTCCAAAATCACCAAGGACAAACCTCTCTATTTGCTCTCCTTTTGATATATACATTACATTTTCAGGTTTTAAATCACGATGAGCCACCTTCTGTGAATGTAAATATTGAAGTCCACTTGCCATGGAATTTACAACATGTAATGGTGGGAAGCTTTGTTGTAATTGACTATTCGCTGACTCTACATACTTTGCCAAAGTTCCTTGACACAGTTCTAATGCAAGATATAGGTACTTGTCTTTCACGTTTGAGTAATAGAATCCCACTATGTTTACGTTCCTTTTTTTTTCAATTTTACTCATTATTTCTTTCTCCGGAAGGATTTTGATATCATTTTTAGTTTGTTCTGCGTCTGTTTTGTCTTTACATTCGATCTGTTTCACAGCAACAGGCATATTTTCATAATGACCTTCATAAACTATTGATTTGGCCCCTTTACCAAGCAATTCTTTATGTTCGTAACTTAACTTTTTATCAATGGTAACCATTTCAGTGGCTTCTGTCCCCTTGCTTGACCATGCTAATTGAAAAAAAAATACTGTTTTCATACTAGCCACAATGTAATATTGTAGTGACAAAGTGATGTTTAGCTTTACCTGAGTGTTTATATTTATAATGCCTAAAACAACTAGACCTACCATTGAAGGTGATGAATGCCCCCGCATTTAAGCCAATCGCTACAAAATTATCATGCGGTAAATACAGCAGTTTGTCTATGTAAAACTGCAATGATGTTGCATGGCATTAAGTCGGCGTCACAAAAATTAAATCATGCACATCCAATTTAGACTTGACGTTAATCAATATGCAACATCACTGCTAAGTGTCAATTTAATTGCCTTAAAACTGTGGAAGTTGTTCGCTCCACAATAGCTACAATATGGTAAACACAGCAATTGTACTAAGTTCAAGGGCAATCAGTCTGTGTGAGATTAAGTTAGGGTCACCGAATTCACGCCATGCACATCTGCACAAGATGGTAATGATGAATGCAAGTTTCAAGTCAATCGTCTGAAAACTGGAAGTAGTCCGCTCCAGAATGACATATTAAGAAATGGTCCCCAAGGGCATTAACATTTTATTAGGTTTTAACATGTGTTAAAGCGTAAAAATAATGTTAAATTGAATGAGAAGCATGGTAACCAAAGTCGATTTATTTTTATGCTATGTTAAACAAAGAATAAAGGATCACTTTGTACAAAATTGATCTGGTAGACTCACCGACTTGCCATTGAAACCGGTAGACGGGCTAAATATGTAAGTACGTCAGTTAATATAAGGTTATTATACAGTGAACTGTATAATTACCTTTTTATTATTCACCCCGAGTTTCTTTTTATTTGAAACACAATATTAAATTAAAATTTTATAAAACAATTTATTTTAACAAAATGTATCTTTTTTAAAAATACTGTTTTTCGCTTTTTTTGATAATATCAAAGTTTGCTCTTTTAAAATATAGATATATCAATATTAATATAATTCCCTTATCACAGCTATTTTCTTTCTTATTTAAATCATATATTTTTTAAGAAAATCCTAGACGTTATTTTATATATAGAAAAAATCAAAAAAAATCAGCTGTGTAGTGAGATACAATGTATAAACATATTAAATAAATTTTGGACATACTCGTACCTTTCGTTGAGATATATTTTATATAAATCATCGCCCTTCATTTTCAAGAAAACCGGTTCAAATTCCATAAAGCACTTAATTAACCAACGGAAAAGTCACTATGTGCCATGGTACAGTAATAGGAGCATACATCTATGTACCTATTAGCTTCCTTAAATCGTCGTGATAACATTTTGTTTTAATCAAAGATCTTTCTATTTTGTCTCCCGCCAAAGAGAGCCAGTTTTCTACACGAGTAGTATCCTTTTTTTGTTCTCTTAAAATATACGCATATACACCTGATTGCCAATATTATATAGTAATATTCATATACAGTCGAACCTGTCTTTGTGGTCACCTCTATTAAGCAACCACTTTGCTATTTCCCATTTCTATGCTTTCAGAGCAAATTAACTTGTATAATGTAACAGCCCATCTGAAACGGACACTTTTGCTCATTTCTTTGAATGGCTGCTTAAGACAGGTTAGACTTATGTTAAATATATATGTGTCTTTGTCTTATTGAAATGGAAATACTAAATATATTGTATCACTATGTCACCCAGTGTTACTAATTCATTTTTATAGTTCCAGCATTTTATGGTTCAAGGGAGACAACACTGTCTTAACCTATAATTATATCATCAAATTTATACATGAAAGTCATACAGGTACATCCTAACTGTAAAGTATTGGAAAACAATTAATTACCGGTACTTGTATAGTACAGAATAGTAAACCCAAACTTGTTTATTGTACATGTTGTTTTGTTTTGTATAGATGTGAACTGAGTTAGCTTGGGAATGACAGATTGGCAAGTGAGCGATGTGAGTTTAACTTAGTAATTAGTTTGGGAGTGGCATTGATTGACAAGTGAGTGATGCAAGTTAGGTCACACCCAGCACTACATGCATACCCTTATCCCCGAACTAACAATCTACAGCATTCTTTCTCTAGACATCGACAAAGACACTTGAATCCATCCAAATAGTACATGTATACTTATATATACTCCAGGCAATCATTATAAAACTGTCAAGTTTTATATTTATTGATTTGAATATCCTGGTAAGATCTGTGATTTTGTTTTTATTTATTTTAAAAAGCTGCTTTTATAGTGAAATACTGTAATTTGTATTGTGAAGTATTGTGTAATGTTCTTTTTCTTTTAATGTGTATCTGAATGTTATGTTATGTATTACAGGCTCTTTGACCTTGAGTATCCTGTAATAAAACTGCAAAATATAAAAAGAACCATGGAATTGTTATTTCATACTTTCCAACCCCGGCTACAACTATAAGATTTGTAATGAAATATGGTAGATAAGATGACAGTCAATGTATATTTATGGGAAAATGCGATAGCAAAATATAAAGCAAACGACAAACATGAAAAGAAGATGAAAATAACACACTAAAATATAAAACATGTGTTACACTAAGTTTGATATTCATCACTAGAAAATAAAAAGTTCAAGTTAAAAAATAAACATAAATATATAATAAAAATGACACAAAATGACTGTTGTTTCTAAAAAAACTAAAGTATAATATATTTTCTAAGATTTAATTTTTTTACTTGATCTATGAAATATGTTCGTAACATTTTCATTCAGTTTGAAATTTTAAAATGTCATACCTTTTACAATTAGATCCAACTCCAATAATGCCGATATCTCTGATACTAGTTTATTCAATTTTGTTTCTATGGCTGACGACAGTCCCATGAGTTTTATAGAATCAATCATATTTGCTATAACAGTCTGGCATCTTTGATTAGTCAACAATGCGCATACACATGTTAGTGTTGAAGAAATAAATGCCCAGGTGTCCTGGAATATCGACTCAGACAAAGGTAGATTTTCAATATGTATTAAATAGTTTCTTAACTGTCTTACTTCTTGAATAGCGTCGATTTGTGCTTGATTCAAACGGACAAAGTTAGTCAGTATTATAAATACTAGAGTTATGTCCCATTGTTTCAAGTCTGTAGGAGTGCCGTCTTGAGGAAACATGATAAAGTAGTGATTGTCCGGAACTTTCCTACTGGTTATAAGAATTCTGATTTGTTCTTTGTTAGCTGCAAGGAATTCATCTACATTATTGAATGCTCCATTGTCCACAGTTTCCTGCAAGAGAAGTTGCTGAGCGAAATATCCCCCACCTTCTAAAATCAGCGTATAACAACGGATGCTGTTGGTCTTTTTCTGCAATGCAAGTGATACCGCCATTTTTATGTCTTGGGTTCGTTACTGAAATGTTAATGAAATTGTTATAACTACATGTTAAAGCTGTTATAATGTAGTAACCTAGTTACTATGCTAGTAGTGGTTATACTGTCATAACAGGTTAAAGAATGACAATAGGATTATCAGATACATGCTATGAATTAAACAAAATAAAAATGTAAATATGTTGAAACTTAGATAATATGTAACTTGAATAATAAGTTGTTTGTCTGCTAAAGTCTGTTGGTTTTACTTCAATATAATTTAACTGTATGCACTCAGAAATCAGACATGATCTGATAACTGATTTTATTTTAATAATAGCAATAACATTAATATAATGTTATAAATTAAGTGATTTCATACTGGCCGAGTTATTGGTCAAATGATTGTCATATTGAATAAATATATTGGTAAAGAAGACCTGGTAAGCGGTGCTATCGCACATTTTGGCTAGTGTATTGCATGCATTTGTGATACGATGCCGTTTGGTTCAGTTCGATACTTTACGGCCCTCTGTTATCAAAATACGATAATGTAATTCGGAATATTGAAGTTGCAATTAAATTTAGCTAAGAGTTTTGCATCCCACAATTCATAGCAATTACTATTTTGTTCGCAAGACAGAAATAGCAATTGGCATACAAGCATATATACACATTACGTATTAAGAATTAAGAGATTAGAATAAACGCCAAGGCATTATATATTTAATACAAATAACGAATTAATCATTCATGAAGCATGAAGAATTTATCATTTAAAACTAAGAAATAGAAATTAAGAATAAATCAATAAACACATTGTATACAAATGATAATTATGTATTTAGAATCAGTGACTTAATTATATGTTTATATGTAAATCAAGTATTTAGAATCAGGAATTTGGCTTGAATGATTTTGAACTAATCATTTAGAATTCAGAAATAGTAATAACAAATTAAACATTAAGCATATTCAATTGCACATTTAGAATTTAGAATTAAGTATTTAACAAGAGGAACTTTGACTCAGTTGGCTTTACATAGATCTCATGCATTGCGCCTGAAAATTATTCTAAATTTGATTGGTGAAAATAAAACGAAACCAATGTAGTTTTTTATTGAAACTGTTCGACTCGGATTTGATTATTAATTGATATCTAATGACATAATTAACAGTTTATCAACGGTCAAAAAAAGTGTTTTTAAACTGAGTATAACACAACGCAAAAATAATTACGCCATCAATTTTTGTGTTGCTTCAAGATAAACCATGACGATAAAGCAAAAGTTTATCTTGTCACAGCTTTATTATGTTTAATAATATAATGATATGATAAAAGGCATAATGAAGTTTCAAAATTGCATGTTTAAGTTCCACTAAGAGACATATGACATGTTAAAGTTTCATGTAGAAACTATGCTTAATGGGATTATGAAGCGACATATCATATTTTGATGTTCCACACAGAGACATATAACATGTTTAAGTTTCATGTAGAAACTATGCTAAATGGGATTGTGAAGAGACATATCATATTTCGATGTTCCACACAGAGACATGTGACATGTTAAAGTTTCATTTAGAAACTATGCTAAATGGGATTATGAAGAGACATATCATATTTCGATGTTCCACATAGAGACATGTGACTTGTTAAAGTTTCATGTAGAAACTATGCTAAATGGGATTATGAAGAGACAAATCATATTTCGATGTTCCACACAGAGACATGTGACTTGTTAAAGTTTCATGTAGAAACTATGCTAAATGGGATTATGCAGAGACAAATCATGTTTCGATGTTTCATAAAGAGACATATGACATGTTAAAGTTTCATGTATAAACTATGCTAAATGGGATTATGAAGAGACATATCATATTTCGATGTTTCATAAAGACTTGTTATTGTTTATATAGTAGCATATGGAATATTAATGTTTTAAAATTGCATGAACAGTTCTGCTATACAGACTTATGGCATTTTAAAAACACATACCATGTGTTAAAGTATATGAATATGGCATGTTTAAATTTTGATATACTAGTAGAGATATATATGGCATATTACAGTTTTGATATCGAGATATATCGCATGGTATATATATATATAAATAAAGAGAAACATTGTATATGCATGTTAATGTTTTGATATAGCGATAAATGAGATGTTAAATTTTAATAAAATTTTGATAAAGCGATAAATGAGATGTTAATATTTTGATAAAATTTTGATATAACGATAAATGAGATGTTAAAATTTTGATATAGCGATAAATGGCATGTTAAAATTTTGATATAGCTGTAAATGGCACTTTTGAAGTGAGTTTGAAATATCCTGGAAGAAACCTCACCGGGAATCGATCCGGGGAACTCTGGGTCTTGGAGCAAACATGCTAACATTGAGGCCCGGTAAGGAGATTTTGATTTTTGAATAGAAATACTTTGAAAAAACTCATCCATCATTTCAATCATCTTCCTGTCTGCAAATTTATTTCGTCATAACAGTTGAAAGTATGTCTTTTAAAGTGGGTTAAAACAGTAGGTATCCAAAAATCTTCTCAAGAGACCATAAGCCAAATACGTTCAAATTTGATTTGAATGATTCCTATGATTAGAGGTTTTAAGTTTGTTAGGATCTATTGGGCACAGGAAGAGGATAATAAATTTAGGTATTAATTTAATCATATCGATGCCCAGAACATAGTTGCGATTGTGTCCTTTACAGCGGATGAAATATTCATATAGGCCCCAACATGTAATACAGTTTTGCATTTACTGAAAGCTTCTGTTTAAGAACCGAACAGACCAACAAAATGTGTTCATATTTGGTATAATGATCCCTTTAAGTAATAGTTTTAAGTTTGTGCATGTCTATGCTCTTCTGGGGCCCAATTAGGAGATTTTGATTTGTACATAGGGATACCATGGGAAAAAGTAATTTCTCTTTTATTGTAAATTTTAGGAAAGATTAGAAATTCATATTGAGATCTGGAGTATTATTTAGTTATACTTATAATGGACATAGAGCTTCTCATTATTAAATTGAATACGAATGATGTGGGGTTTTCAAAAACGTGAAAAGTATATTTTAAATGAACTGAAACGAAATCTCTATTCTTAAATACATTGTAGATAGCAAGCAAATACTCCTTCACCTCGTCATTCGGACTTTTTCTAGATTCAACAAATTCTATAATATGTAACCAGTACAACGGATAAAATTGAAATCAAAATGAAACCATGCGTCATATTTGGTACGTCACGAAATAAGTTGCAATTGATAAACTGGGGATCTATTTTAGTCTACCCTTGGTGCGACGGCCAAGTTATGCAAATTTGGTTTGATACCCTTCTGGCAACATTATATCAATTTGTATATAAATTATATAGGTATGATATATTAAAGTATACATTTTTTTCGAGAATTGACCAGCCAAATTTGTTCATAGTTGCCTGAACTGCCATTTTAAAGTTGCAAGATGGCCATGTAGGTAAGTTTAATATAATTCTATACATGAATGCTGTTTCAAAGTTTCACAGTAACCATTGCATTGTTTTTTTTATAATAATGCATACTACTAGATTATTGTTAATACATTTAAATGGCAAAACTATTTATCTAAAAAGTGTTTCTTATATGCAGTTTGAATAAAGTGTAACTGCAACACACACACACACACACACACACACACACACACACACTTACGGGAAAACAGGAAGTTCTATTTTTTCTCTAGTCTATTTAAGGCATGATTTACATCATCTTCAGATCTGTAACATTGTTTATTCATAATAGTTAAGATTATGACCCTTAATGGGGATTTAATGTGTATAAGTGCAGCAGGGGCCCAAAAGGGATTAACTTGTGAATTTCCAATAAAACTTCAATAATCCAGCAAAAACTGTATATATTTGGTATAGGCCAGTCATATGTATAGGGGATTAACGTTTGTTGAAAAAAAAGAGCTATGGTTATTGGGGCCCAGGAAGGGGACTTTGACTTTTACAAAGAAATACCAAAGTTGTTCAATCTATTTTTTTTCAACTTTTTAATCATCTTGATAGCTGGAGTTTTGTTCAGTGATTACAGTTAAGACTGGGTCCTTTAAAGGGTATTTAATATTCATAAGGGGCCAAAAAGGATAAACTTGTGTACTAATGGAAAACTTGTGAAATTAAAAAAAAATCTTCTCAAGAATTGATTATTTAAATTTGTTCCTATTGACCCATATGACCAATGGTATTAAGTTTGTACTAATAAAGGAGGCATGGTCTGTTGGGGCATAGTAAAGGGACTTCGAGTTTTAAATGGGAATGCTATTCAAATCACATACCCTATCTATATATATAGCTTTTAGATAGCTATATATAGTAAATAATCAATTATAGTAAGATAGGGCCTTTGATTCAAAGCTCAAAAAAATGAAAAAGATAAATTTCACATAAAATGTTTGTTTGTTGTATGGTGTTTAGCGTCGCTTTCAACAATTTTTCAGTCATATCGCGACGGTGTCTACTTGAGACAGTATTGTAAGCGCTGTCACACTGGAGTATCAAGCCGCAGACACATGGTATGATACCCCACCCAGTCACATTATACTGACACCGGGCCGAACAGACCTAGAACTCTCCTCTAAATGCTGAGCGTCAAGCGAGAAAGCTTCTAGTACCATTTTTAAAGTATTGAGCATGACCCGGCCGGGGATTGAACCCATGACCTTCCGCATGCGAGGCGAACGCTCTGTTTCAATGGATGTCTTATGCGTATACTTATATTTTATCTATTCAGAACGGTAATTCTTAATTAAAAAGTACTTTTTTTTTTAAATGCATTTCCGGTCCGGTTATAAATTATTAATTTTGTTTTACTAACATCTAACAATGAAACAGAAGATATATTTTCCATACACATACTTCAGTTACCTACTGACTAGTTAAATATGCACACACCTGGGGCCCGCACACCTGCCATTATCTATTCAGAACGGTAATTCTTAATTAAATAGTACTTTCGTTTTTGAAATGCATTTCCGGTCAGGTTATAAATCATTAATTTTGTTTTACTAACATCTAACAATGAAACAGAAGATATATTTTCCATACACATACTTCTGTAACCTACTGGATAGTTAAATGTGCACACACCTGCATTTATCTATTCAGAACGGTTATTCTTAATTACTTAGTACTTTCGTTTTTGAAATGCATATCCGGTCAGGTAATCAATCATTAATATGTTTTACTAACATCTAACAATGAAAAAGAAGATACATTTCCATACACATACTTCAGTAACCTACTGGATAGTTAAATACGAACACACCTGCCTTTATCTATTCAGAACGGTAATTCTGTTTTACATAGTACTTTCGTTTTTGAAATGCATTTCCGGTCAGGTTATAAATCATTTGTTTTGTTTCACTAACATCTTACAATGAAACAGAAGATATATTTTCCATACACATACTTCAGTTACCTAATGACTAGTTAAATATGCACACACCTGCCTTTATCTATTGTTGAAACGCATTTGCGATCCGGTTTTGTTTTAGAAATATTACTCACCTGTCTTGTCTTGTCAGATAACACCAGTTTAAAGCACAGTTTATTTCAACATGAAATGGAGAAGAGTTCTTTCAACATTAGGTTCGGTCCGTACTTTCATCGTATAGACACTCTTTGTCTTCGTTATATCTGCTTCACTAGTCCTCCATGATGGAATCCTTGGCTTTGGTCAGTTTCGTTAAATGTTTCCTAACGATAGCTTACACATTTTCCTGGACACTGGCTCAGCCTTATATTAGCACATTATTCGCGATACTTTTTGGGGACCAGGCATTACGCATATTTGCTGTTTAACGGTGCTGAACGCAGATCATGTGATGTATGTAGTTTATTCAAAAAGGTAGAGGCTAAATGTCAAGAATGTTCAGATCAGTGCGCATGATCAACACCTATTTAGTCACTCAATTAAAAAGAAATATGCTATAACTGCGCATTACATTAACATAAACACAAAAGTCTATGTATATATACTCCACTTAAACCTAATATAGCCTATTTCAAATATTATGTTACTAGTGTGGATACAATGGCTATAGTTTATTTCACACTGGACAGATATTTAGTCAGAAAGAAATATATAGCCAAAGTGTGGGTTAATAAAATATATTAAATCAAAGGATAAAACGTCGGTATTTAGAAGGAAACCAGCGGAACACCAGTTTTTAATCTCGATACAAAAACTAATCTTTACACTAACACGGTTGTCAACTAATTGAAAGTATTGGATATACCTCTTAATAAATCTAATATTTCAGTTTTGTGTAGTTTTGTTATTTTTTGAAATCAGTTCAGTTGCCTCTATAAGAATTAATGTAGCATCTATAAGTGTTTCCAATGGAAATGATAATGTACACATATAACAACTGCTTTTAAAGGGAGTATAGCAGGGGGAAAGTTGGATAAAAAACATCTCATTATCAATAATAAATTAAAAAAATACCGAATGATTTGTTATGTCACACCCACCAAAAATGTGATAAAATCGATATTTAAATTAGATTGATAAACATGAAACGAAATCTCCATTCTAAATATAGACAGCACTTAAATACTGTTTGACGACGTTAATTTTGAGTTTTACTAAGATGAAACATATTTGTTACGTGTAAAACGAATCGCATATTAATATCCAAATGAATCTCACGTTACTCATTTAATATGTCACAAATATGTTGAACATGTTGTCATTTTAAGCGGGAAATATAGTTTAGTCTAACCTAGGCGCTTAGCTCAAGTTAGTAAATCCCTTTTCAATATATTATTTTGGCATGTTTAAATACATTTTAATTTGGCTATACGGGGTCAGTGAGTATGTAAAGGCATGCTTTATTGGAAACAAATGTCTTTAGCCAATTTTAAAATTTTGAAAATTTTTGAGGAATTCCCATTTAACTCTTGAATTGACATGGCACGTTTTTTTTAAGTATAAAAATCGAGAAATTAGTTCAAAACTAGTCTTAACTCAATACACTATAAACTGAACAGGTAGTTTAGACCAGTTTTCATAGAGCCCTAGAAATATGAACTTGGAAATGGTCGCTCGCATATAACTATTTATATTTGCATGACCATGATTTAAAGGGAGTATATCAGGAAACAATGCTATTTAATCCCTTAAAAAACAAAATAATTATTTAAACGGATAAAAAGTATCTCATTACAATCAATAAATAAAATAAGTATAGTCTGGTATGCAAAATCCACCATACGTGACAAAATCGATATTTAAATTGGAGTGGCGAACAAGAAACGAAATCTCTATTCTAAAAATAGACATCATTTCAATACTGCTTGAAGACCTTTGCATCGTCATTCGGACTCTTTCTAAGATGAAACATTTTTTACTACATACCTGTATAATGGATCAAATTGCAATAAAAATGAAATCACATGACTCATATAATACGCCACAAAATATGTTGCAATTTTAAGCGGCAATTCTATTTTAGTCTAACATAGGCGCTAAAAGTTTGAAAAAGTCCTTATAAATTCCCTTTAAATATATTAAATTCTAAAAATGATTAAATAAAATTATTGCAATACAATATCCAAAATCGTGTTCAAAGATGAATTGTCATAGTTTCTGCTTTGAACTCGTCATAAGCAGCTAAATCTAAAACTTTTAACACAATATAGTGAAACTATTTAAATATATGAAGATTTTCTGAACATTTTCTATTTTTACTCTTTTTGTTCTCCTTTTATGTCAACTTTATGTAGAATGAATGCCCACCTTTATTTATAGCTCGATTTGTTTCTCTCGCCCTGTCGTCTTCGAATTTTTGTTGTTGATGATTTTAAGATATAAGATTCAATTTTTTTTATTCAGTAACATAAACATATACTTTTTTCTCATTACATACAAATGCAAATAGTAAATGCAACACATGACACATAGATTATAGAAAAAAACAATCAATATTATGTTAAATTAAATTAGAAATATTGTTTGATTTAAATACATACATTTTACTGGTTTTAGAGGACGGACAAATATAAACACAATAACACAATCTAAATTGAATAGATCAACACAAAACATTTATATCTGTACATTTATGCATTTTGATTATACACTAAAAGTTTGATTTACATATTTACACAGATTTAATAAAACTGAATACTTCTTATGTTGAAATAATTTAATAAATGTTAACACATTTGGTCGTTTATAATACGATTTTATAAAGATTTTACGGCTATTCTTACAACTAAGACATATTAACACAAAATGGTATTCATCTTTTATGTTGCTAAAGTTACATAGCATGTTAATATTTTAATAACCACTACCCGTATATCAATAAAACTTCAGTTAAGTGCTCATAATCATAAAGGGGACTCAATGGGCCAAGTGGAATAACTCCATTTTGACTTTAGGCAGAATTATATCCCTTTTATGCACATGCTAATATATTTCAGTAACTACTACCCCATTCATCAATTAAACTTCATGTGAGTTTTTGCTAATATAAATGGGACTCAATGGGTCAAGTAGTATAACTCCATTTTAATTTAAGGCAGAGTTATGGCCCTTTATACTTAGAAAAAAGCGGTTAAAGTTTTTGGAATGCTCATATATCTCAGGTACAACTAACCATACATCATTGGAAACTTCATGTGTATGTTCACTACCACAGAAGAGGCTCAAGGGAAAAAGTGGAATAATTTTATTTTCAATTTAGGCAGAATTATGGCCCTTTTATACTTAGAAAATTCGGTTTTAGTTTTAGGAATAGTCATATATCTCAGTAACCACTAACCATACATCAATTGAACTTCATGTATATGTTCACTACTGTAGAAGAGACTCAAGGGGGGGGGGGGGGGGGGGGGGAAGTGAAATGGCTAAATTGGACAGAAATTATCAATTTTATTGTTTGATTTGAATTTAAAACAGGAAGGGATGGATTTCAAAATCGGGTTATCAGTAGCGTGTGTGGCCGCCGCGTGCGATGATGACTGCTTGACAGCGACGTCGCATTAAGAGCACAAGCTTGTTTATGTCAGCCTATGGGCGGCCACACACACTACTGAAAACCCGATTTTGAAATCCATCAGTAGATTGATAAGACATAATTATACAACAAACAGAAGATTTCAGCCAAATTTAGTTTAATGTTAACAATATATTCACATTCAAACTGAGCGAAAATTTCTTCATTGGTTCAGTATATTATTTGAACAGTGTCATTGTATTTATATGTAAACCTTCATTAACATGTACAACATGTAAAATTGTCATCACCGTATAACAAACGTTGGCACAAATAAAGTTGGGACAAGCACTAGTCGTCCGTATTTCTACGACAAGTGATTGCAAAAATGCTGTACTACATTATTTTCACTATCTTTAAGTATAATTTGATTTTAATTAAATAGGTCGTCTGTTATCTCTATGGTACCGTTTAGATGAGCTCTCTGATTGGCTAAAAATAGTATAGGGATATTCAGAGCATATATGATTGGATGAAAATGTCAAACTGGCAATTGATCACAATAAAATATAAGTTTATTATGTTGTGTCAATTTGAAATGTTTCTGTGACTGACTAAATTCATTTAATTAAAGAAACTGTATGGAAAGTAAAATTGATGAAAAGAAAATCATGCTGAAAGTGTGGGTACCCTACTTTAGGGGGCAAAAAAGTGGTAAGAATTTTAGGACATTTTCATTTGAAATAAACGTTATGATGCAAATCTATTTAAAACGCAATGGTGGTTGCCGACCATCAGGTTGTTAGAGATCAGTCTAGATTTGTGCAAATGTGCAAGCACAAATAACAGTATTTTTAGATTAACCTTTTTTTTTGTCACGGAAGAAATCCTATGTAATTTGGGTTTAAATATTTTTAACACGGTTCATAGGGGCTGTGATTTCTTGCTGCAGATGAGTACAGCAAAAGCTGACAGCATATACTGCAATAAGACATCACTGGTGTTCAAAGTGACTTTTTAGTCAGATTTTAACAGATGCGTGTATTTATGAGCATTTGAGGACTTCATTAAAAAAAAAATATTCGGATGTAAATGCACTGTCACTGTAAAAACACAAGCTGGTCAACCTACCAGTTATTGTGCAGTTTTATTTACGGATACATATCTGCTATAGAAAAAAATACTTTAAAAAAATTTCTATGCGGAAATTTATTTTTATTATAGAAATCGTAGACCTCATTTTAAATAGAACAAAGAACACAATTCTATATGTATAGTGAGACCTATATTATCGGAAAACATCTTTATGGTCCTTTCTTCAACGATTTTATTTTGCAATTTCTTCAATGTTGGAATAAAAAAATGCTGGATGAATTTCAGAGCCACATTATCAGACTACTGTATTTTAAGCGATTTTAACAGTTTTAGAATATGTATGATCATATTGACAAAACATTTATGAAACACCTATATATATAAATATTCTAAAACTGTCAATATCGATTACAATAGATTGTTAATGTTGCTTTGAAAAATTCACCAGGCGTTTCTTTATCCTTTCCGTAACTATGAAACTATCCAAACACCTTGTATTTGTGAAATAACCAAATATGTTTGCTGTTTAACTGCGCATTACATAAACATAAACACAAAAGTCTATGCATATATTCTCCACTTAAACTTAATATAGCCTATTTCAAATATTATGTTACTAGTGTGGATACAATGGCTAATTGTTTGTTTCACACTGGACAGATATTTAGTCAGAAAGAAAAATATAGCAAAAGTGTGGGTTAATAAACTATATTAAATCAAAGGATAAAACGTCCGTATTTAGAAGGAAATCAGCGGAACACCAGTTTTGAATCTCGATACAAAAACTAATATTTCATCCCATTGGTGCAAGAAGGTACCAAACAACATTTCGGGAGAATTTGACTTTTTCATATTTCTGACAACAGTATATCATAATCTTGATTGTGTAAACAGATCTAAGCCATATCATTAAAACTGGGGGTAATATTGCATAATGTAATATGGTACCAAATGCATATCCAAAAAAAGTTTGGTGCAAAAAGGTTCAAAGTGAGCTGCAGTTTGTGCAAAAAGGTACCATATGTCATATGGTACGTTCTTGCATCAATAACCTTTTCATATTTTCGATAGTAAAATGCAAAAAGGTTCCATATGACAAATAGTACCTTCTTGCATTAGGTGTTTGTAGAAATGTGTTGGTTTTCGATGTAATAAAGAACCAATTGCCAAATGGTACCTTTTTGAATTCAACAAAATATTGCTATAGAGTATATTGTATTACTAATTCTGATGATATGGTACCTATTAGCACAGACTAAGATGTTAACCAGCATGCAGATAGTAATTATTTAGATAAGATAGCATCTTGTTTCAGCAAATTCTGGACAGAACAAATTAACAGCAGGCGTGCAATTAAGTATGACACTGTATTTCTTGATTGACAAACAAGTTCGGTGTCATTTACGGGATGAGACAATAGGGAAAAGGGGTTCCTGTGAAATAGTATAATATATAAAAAGGAGCATAATGTCCGTCTGTGCAGCATTGAGAGATCATTTACAGAAATCATTTACTATTCAGACTCTTGTGAAGGACAAAATAGAAACCAATACGTTACTGCAGCTTATCTCTTTACGAGGGGCATTTGAAAAGTCCGTGCACTTGGTCTGTATCTCCAATTTTTGTCAATAATTGTAATTTGAATATGTTTATCATATTAAGGCCTGGTGTACGTCAATATCTATATCGGCACACCTTTCAGTCATTGGCCTGCATGCTTTAGTCCGAGTGCCAATTACGTAATAGGTGTGCCAATACAGGTGTTCAAATGGCCGAACATATTGACGAAGATGAATGATCGAGTGCAAGGTACAATATTACGGACAATAATTTTTGTTGTTGACATTTTTCTGTTGGTAAACAATGCCACTTATATATTATGCAACATATAACATGACAAAGGGGAGATGGTAGTAAATTTGCCAACTGTCTTACAAAAATCACACTTCTTTACCACACCTGAATTTGTGAAACTAAAGATAAATATATCAGGATAATATTTGAATCGCAAGGTCATGTTTTACCTAATACCAGGGTTGATAATTTAAAGTTTCAGCTCTGCAATAAAAGAACATACTAGTTAACTTGATAGATCAATTGTTCAGTTGGAAAATTAGCTTTAATACTTATTCACCATTAACTTAAATATAATTTAATTCAGAGCACAATCATAAATTACAGAAATACATTATCGTTGAAATACAAGCCACTGGTATATTTTGGGAGTGTAATTGTAATCCTTAATGTTGAAAGTCTTGTCTCAATACAAAGATGGTCAACATTGTTTACTGAAACAGGAATGTAAGTACGTTTGTGACAGGGAAACTAACGTTTACTATTGTCAGATACACAATACATGTGTAACAGTTAGTGACATTCATGTATATACTGGTTAATGTTTATTTGAATAATTAGCGTCATTGTTATACCATCGGGGCTAACAGGCAATTAGTTAACCTAACCACACTTTCCTAGGATCCTGAAAGAGTAACCGATACTCGAGCACACCCATCTCCGCATGTAACGGATAATTTCCCGCTTGGAATTGAATCAGCGGTGACAGACGAATGACAATAGGATGCAATGTTGTATATCAATCATCACAGAAACTGGAAGAATGGTTATTCGAACTTGAGACCCCGGTTTGATGGCCAGACATGCTACCAGCTGAGCTTACCAGGCATAGCATTGTTTATACTGGTATTTATAATATGTAGATGTGAAGTTTGACCTACCTGTGGTCTATGTTGATACAGACTCCACCTCAAACAACATTATGTTCTCCACAGAACATTTCTACAGGCTTGCCTGGATGGACAATACAGCTCTTTGAGGACACAAATACAGGAGCTTGTCGGGCACCAGCCTTCATTCCTGTTTTGTCTATAATCATATGTGCTTTAAGTCCCTCAAATTTATTGTGATGTTTAAGACATTTGGCACAGAAGTTTTGTCCACAATCCACGCATCTGTTAGCGGCTTTCACATTTCTTCCCTCATCAGCACACTGGGTACAAAAAAAGTCCGCCCAGAACAGATCGCGAGTATGCACCACCTGTAGCCATATTGTTGGTGTATAATGTAATCACTGTGTTAAACTTCAGTTATTTGTTATTTGCCTCACGCTTCAGGTAGATCAATCGATATATTCATGTCATGTGATTACCATATATGGCTTCAACTCTGTTATTATTAATTACATATAAGACGCAGATAGTAGTTTAACACAAAAATAATCCCACTGAAGTATTCACTTTACGGGCATAGTTTTTAGACAAATTCATACCTCAATAATCACTACAACTATTCGTTAGGGTGCACTAAACCAGGGTCAGACCAAGGAAGTAGTAAAATAGCTGCGTATTATCACACACCGACTAATCAAAATATGTAATTTATTGGGAGTTCAAAGAGATATTGGATATAAATTCCCTAAACCCTTATAATAGCCGTATTGTATAATTCATTCAGTTTACATAATACAGACAGTAGCAAAAGCCATTGAATGTTTACGTGATACTCGAGCGTTTTATGATGTACCGCAAACGAGATCAAAAGATATCTACCGATTGACTTTTTGATAAATGTTTATATTATCACTATAGTCTTACTGACTACACTTTGCATAGTGGATATACCGCCTACTTAGATGTTGACCGATTGAATTGATGATAAATGTTTATATCATAACTATAGTCTTACTGACTACACTTTGTACAGTGGATATACCGACTACCTAGATGTTGACTGAATGAATTTTTGATAAATGTTAATATTATAACTATAGTCTTACTGCCTACACTTTGCACAGTGGATATACCGACTGACTAGATGTTAACTGATTGAATTGATGATAAATGTTTATATTATAACTTTAGTCTTGCTGCCCACACTTTGTACAGTGGATATACCGACTACCTAGATGGTGACCGAATGAATTGTTGATAAATGTTTATATTATAACTATAATCTTACTGATTACACTTTGTACAGTGGATATACCGACTACCTAGATGTTGACCGATTGAATGTTTTATAAATGTTTATATTATAACTATAGTCTTGCTGACAACACTTTGAACAGTGGATATACCGACTACCTAGATGTTGACCGATTGAATGTTTGATAAATGTTAATATTATAACTATAGTCTTACTGCCTACACTTTGTACAGTGTATATACCGACTACCTAAATGTTGACCGATTGAATTGATGATAAATGTTTATATTATAACTATAGTCTTGCTGACTTCAATTTGCACAGTTAATTAACCGAATACCTAGATGTTGACTGATTTAATGTTTTATAAATGTTTATATTATAACTATAGTCTTACCGCCTACTTTTTGTACAGTGGATATACCGACTACCTAGATGTTGACCGATTGAATGTTTGATAAATGTTTATATTATAACTATAGTCTTACTGTCTACACTTTGTACAGTGGATATACCGACTACCTAGATGTTGACCGATTGAATATTTGATAAATGTTGATATTATAACTATAGTCTTACTGATTACACTTTGTACAGTGTATATACCGACTACCTAGATGTTGACCGATTGAATGTTTGATAAATGTTTATATTATAACTATAGTCTTACTGATTACACTTTGTACAGTGGATATACCGACTACCTAGATGTTGACCGATTGAATTGATGATAAATGTTTATATTATAACTATAGTCTTGCTGACTACACTTTGAACAGTGGATATACCGACTACCTAGATGTTGACCGATTGAATGTTTGATAAATGTTTATATTATAACTATAGTCTTACTGACTACACTTTGTACAGTGGATATACCGACTAACTAGATGTTGACCGAATGAATGTTTGATAAATGTTTATATTATAACTATTATTTTCTAATTCGCTTTGTTTAAACGAAAACAAATCATTTCTTTTCTTTTCTAAGCAAACTTAGGGCATTGGTACAAGACATGGTATAGGAATCGCCACTTGCATTGCTTTTATTACATCGAACAACAACAAAGAACGGGCAACTAATTTTAATTCTTTATCTAAACTATTCATGCTAGTCTGATCCAAGCAATCATATAATATTATGTTCACAATATCAAAACGACAGATATCCCTAACAAACACGCAACATTTTGCGCGTATTTAAGCCTATTTCATAATGTGAGAATAGAAGTACGGTACAATTCGTACCAAACGTTCTCAGACGCCAGTCTGTGCCAAAATGATTGCATACTATTTGATATACGATAGCAAATGACAAACATTTCAGTCAAACAGGTAACATTTACACTCATGTACTAGCAATTTATATCAACGCGGGTTAAATACAACGCAAAAACAATGACGTGTTGTTGTCTGATAAATCTTCCTTGTTGATATTAAGCCCCGCATTATTACGTAGAATAAAACATAATGATATATCATAAAAGGTATATAACACCGGCAAGCATGGTCATAAACCATGCTCTGGTATTATCCCTTTGATACACTTATACATTGCAACAATAGAAGTAAACTGGATAACGTTAAATACTGAAACATTATTCAACATATCTGAGAATAAAAATATCCAATAAATTATAATAGATAAATGGCAGGATAATACAGATTTCGTCAGAACATTTACACGCATCCTAAAATAAATTAAAATATATTGATGTATGTCATATTTATCTTTACAATTACATATGTCATCCTCAATGTATTTCATGATAGAACAAGTACAAAGCTTATGTAATGATGGAATCAACTGCTCAAGAACACAAAACATGGTTCTTGTTTGGTGTAGTTTCCATGCCTCTTTGGCATTTTGAAGAGTAAAACCTTTTATCGTTTTTATGAGATATATGCGTAGAATGTATGCTAAAGAAATAAGCTTCATTACCTACTTGCTTAAATACTAGGATTATTCACCTTGCACATATTGTAACAATTACTTTATCTATGTTAATGTTATATTTATAACAACTATCGATTTCGTTTGTGGGTAACATTTTTTTATTTATTTCTGAATAAATATAAAATTTCAGCTTTATGTAGTTTTGTTTATTTTAAATTCGCTCAGAAGTAGTATGTTACCTCTTGAAGACTGGGTCTAAATTTAACAACCATCGTTGTTAAAACTCACAAACAATTTTCTTTTGTTTGAATTGAGTTCAATGCGTTTTACAGTACACTGTATTCAGTCTAAATTTAGTTTAAACTAATATAATTTTGCTTGATTGTAAAGTAAACTCAGAGCGTTTATGAACCGCTCTCCAGTACTTTTCCTGGATAGAACCAGTACTCAGTGTTGTCCACTTCCTGGATAGAACCAGTTCTGAGTGTTGTCCACTTCCTGGATAGAACCAGTACTGAGTGTTGTTTTAAAGAGGCATCGAGTTGAGCTGGTGATTGAACCCGAATATTATTTCGCGTAAATGGTCAACACTCTATCCACTACACAACCTTGTCACTTATTTAGCAAACTAAATGGCAAGTTATATTTAATGTTGGGCAAGGGGTAGATTTTTATATATCAAGTAAGCTACTCTTTCTGATTTTCCGGGTTGAAGATCACACACAAATAATTGTAAACGTAAAATGTCCTCATTTCTTTTAATCTAAAAAGAAAAGTTCACCACCCAGAATTACAATAAAGCTCCTTTCCTTTGATACCAAACTCACTCATTGTTGATTGTTTCAGGGGGAATTGTGTTTACAAGATTTCGAAAACGCCAAATGTGTCACCTGAAATTTAAATAAGAGCCTGCAGCTGCCTATCTCTGTTTATGTGTCTCTGGCTATGCCAGCCTAAAATGTTTGTTCATCTGCAACCTCTATAAACCAGTTTGAAAATATTTCAAACCAGATCACATGTATATTACTTTTTTTTTGCAAGCAAAAATGGTTCTACCATCACTCAAAATGTATGCAACTCTGTAGGGAGACTTGAACCCCAGTGCAAGAAATAATATGTTTAAATAAATCTAGAAAACAGACAAACACACAGCACACAGTTGTTGTAAGATGTTTAGAGTCGCTTTCAACCATTTTCAGCCATATAGCGACAGTGTCTACTTGAGATAGTATTCTGAGCGCTGCCACACTGGAAAATATCATGACGCAGACACATGGTATGATACCCACCAAGTCAAATTATTCTGACACCAGGTCGACCAGACCTATAACTTTCCTCTAAATGCTGAGCGCCAAGGGAGGAAGCAGCTTAGCATCATGTTTTCAAGTCTTTGCTCTGACCTGGCCGGTGATCGAACCCACGTCCTACCGCATGAGAAGCAGATGCTCTACCACTACACCACTGCTGTGGTATTATTGCATGATCAAAGGGAGATAATAAAGGGAAAATGTCTGCTATTGTTAAGAATGCTTTTCTGTGGAATATTTGCTCAAGATCACTTACTTCCACCTCTGAACTCACGTGGGGTCTAAGGTTGGAGGTCAAAGATTAAAGCCAAGTTTGGTTCAAAGATTTTAAGTGAAAGAGTTTATCAGTGATTCGCAGATGACTTAGTGGTTCAAGTCGTATTACTGTAAAAGAAACCTCCACCAATAAAACTTGATACCACATGCAACCTACACGTGCAAGGTGATGTTAATGGCATACAACCCGAAACTTCAATGTCGAAATCTTGATAAAAACATTTTAGAAGTTTTTTTAAAACCATGGTCTTTAAGCCAAGACTAACGAGTCATTTATACAAGTGTATATTGGTATTTTGGCAAAACTAAATAGTACTTTGAAAGCATCAGTTTAAGATCATTTATATATATATATATATATATATATATGAAGTGCATCCAAGCGCCCATTGGGTACTTGGACAAGATGTGATTTGACCGGTCAAATACCATGCATATTTTTGACATTAATGCAATCGGACTGCTTCACATATCCATTACATGTATCTTTTCTGGCGCTGTTGCTACATAACCGTATTCAATATTTTATACAAATTTACCAATATTTTACAACATTATACAATGCATAAATAAATAATAAAATCTTATATTCCTTAAACTATAAGATTACATTAATCTTCATTATTAGTACAATAGTCTTGATCACATGCGACGCTTGCTTTTCTAAAAGACAAACATATCGTTTACAAGTTGTGCAGTAGACACTATTGAATTTTGAAGTAAGATCTGATTGGCCGAAACAAACACACCTCTGTGACATTTATGTTTTAATGAAATTAAAAGAAGTATTTATTCCTATGGAAGCCATTGCATTTATCTTGTACAAGATAATAGAACATATCTAGAATAATCATAATGAATACAAAAGTAAACATCTAAACTATAGTGTTTTAAATACTATGGAAATCTCCGAGGTTGTCTGATTGCTTGATCAACCAATCAAAAACTTTATCGGGATACCGTTACATTTTGTTCTTGATGGAACCATTCAGGAGAAAAACAAGCGTGGGTGATGATCAAGACTATTATTACAACACCATTTTTGTTTTTATGCACAAAATTTAACAAAGTGTATTCGTGGGAACACAGAATTATTTCTTTATCATGTACATCATACCAAGAACTTAAATAGAGAAGCGAAAGCAGCTCACTGGAATTAACGACTAATATAGAAAACGAAAAGCAGCTGATTGAAATTTTATGACCGCTCGCGTTTCATGCAAAGTCTTGCAAAAACTCGTTTTTCAATTATCGTAAGTTCCATTCATCTCAGAAATACAAATCGAAAACCTTCTTTGCACAATAGAATTCTCTACAAAGCGAGACAATTTCCAGCAAATTGTCTTTAAAATTGTTGAATTATTTATGATAACAAAATTTGTATACTGCAGCTAAAAAATACAACAAAAATACTTGAAATTTTATTTCAAACTGCAATGTTTGCAATTCAATGTTATCTTACGTGTTTAAAACATTATAAAACATCTAAGGTTAAATAAAGCTTACATTTATGTATGAGAAATCCGATGCCTGTGAAATATGAATGATTAATTGCCACGTTATTAATTCTTCGTGTCTTATGTCATCAATATTTAGTAGAGAGATGCAAGTTTCCTATCCTTCTATATAAGTCCTTGGTGAAATGTTGTGAAAACTCACATTTTCATGCAAAATCTCGTTTTCAGATATTTCAACTGCCATCAATCTCAAGATTACAAATTAAATGTATTACTTTGCCAAACGAAATGCACCACAAAAGGACACCGTTCACAGCATTCTGTATGTAAATTGTAAAAGTCAATTTATTATATAAAGTATGTGTAGTGATGAAAATGTATCTTGTGCCACTAAAACTATAACTCAATTACTTTTACCTAAAAGTGCACTGATCTTTTTTAAATTCAATACCGTTTTGCATGATTAAAACTTCCTAAAACAATAAAGATAACATACAGTTTACATTAATATACAAGAAATCAGTTGTCTGAATTTTGAAATGATTAATTTTCCTTTTTTTTTTTAAATCAAAACCGTTTTGCATGATTAAAACTTCACTAAAAAAGATTACATAAAACTTACATAAATGTACAAGAAACTAGATACCTGTGAATTTTTAATGTTTAATTTGCATTTTTTTTTTAAATTCAAGACTGTTTTGCATGATTAAAACTTCATAAAACATTAAAGGTAACATAAAACTTTTATTACTGTACAAGAAATTAGTTACCTTTGAGTTTTGAACGATTAATTTTTTTTTTTTAATTCAGAAACGTTTTGCATGATAAGAAGCTCATAAAACATTTAACCTAATATAAAACCTACTATAAAACCTGTGTAAGTGGTCACCTCTATTAAGCAACCACTTGTTTTAACCGCGTTTATACATTTGTTCGACAGTGTTACTCGAGTACTTGTAGAAGTCCATGATCTTTTTATGTGACCATAGTGCTGGATGTGACAATATTTCTGTTACAGTTGGCCGCTCATTTGGATTATGACTAAGGATTTTCTCAAGCAAAACTTTGCAGGGATGGAGGTACTTCTTCATGCTATTCAAAGTGGGTTCATTTCCTCTTTTAATGTTGTCTTGTCTATCAAAAGTGAGGCCAAATGGATGTTCTCAAAATGTATACGTGAAGTAAATAAGACATCCTAGAGCAAAAATGTCTGATTTAACGTTCAGTTTACTTTTTACTGGCTCATTCTTTTCCAGTAGTTGCATAGCCTTGCACATCTCATTTGGGATATATCCCATTGTTCCAGTTGGTCCACTAAATGAAAATATATCATCCATAGTGCATTTTGATGCTCCAAAATCACCAAGGACAAACCTCTCTATTTGCTCTCCTTTTGATATACATTACATTTTCAGGTTTTAAATCACGATGAACCACCTTCTGTGAATGTAGAAATTGAAGTCCACTTGCCATGGAATTTACAACACGTAATGGTGGGAAGCTTTGTTGTAATTGACTATTCGCTGACTCTACATACTTTACCAAAGTTCCTTGACACAGTTCTAATGCAAGATATAGGTACTTGTCTTTCGCTTTTGAGTAATAGAATCCCACTATGTTTTCGTTCCGTTCTCTTTTAATTTTATTCATTATTTCTTTCTCCCGAAGGATATTGATATCATTTTCAGTTTGTTCTGCGTCTGTTTTGTCTTTACATTCGATCTGTTTCACAGCAACAGGCATATCTTCATAATGACCTTTATAAACTATTGATTTGGCCCCTTTACCAAGCAATTCTTTATGTTCGTAACTTAACTTTTTATCAATGGTAACCATTTCAGTGGCTTCTTTGCCCTTGCTTGACCCTGCTTACTGAAAAAAAATACTGTTTTCATACTAGCCACAATATAATATTGTGGTGACAAAGTGATGTTTAGCTATACCTCAGTGTTTATATTTATAATGCCTAAATCAACATGACCTACCATTGAAGGTGATGAATGCCCCGGCATTTAAGTCAATCGCTTAAAAAAAATGTCAAAAGACCGCTCAACAGAAATTATCATGCGGTAAGTAAAATTGCAATGATGTTGCATGGAATTAAGTCGGCGTCACAAAATTTTAAATCCTGCACATCCAGTTTAGACTTGACGTTAATCAAAGTGCAACATCACTGCTAAGTGTCAGTTTTATCGCCATAAAACTGTGGAAGTAGTTCACTCCACAATAAGTACAATATGGTAAACACAGCAATTGTACTAAGTTCAAGGGCAATCAGTCTGTGTGAGATTAAATCAGGGTCACCGAATTCACGCCATGCACATCTGCACAAGATGGTAATGATGTATGCAAGTTTCAAGTCAATCGTCTGAAAACTGGAAGTAGTATGTTCCAGAATGACATATTAAGAAATGGTCCCCAAGGGCATTAACATTTTATTAGGTTTCTGAAATATAATATGTCAAAAGACCGCTCAACAGAAATTACCATGCGATAAGTAAAACTGCAATGATGTTGCATGGAATTAAGTCGGCGTCACACAAATTAAATCATGCACATCCAGTTTAGACTTGACGTTAATCAAAGTGCAACATCACTGCTTAGTTTCAATTTTATCGCCATAAAACTGTGGAAGTAGTTCACTCCACAATAAGTACAATATGGTAAACAGAGCAATTGTACTAAGTTCAAGGGCAATCAGTCTGTGTGAGATTAAATCAGGGTCACCGAATTAACGCCATGCACATCTGCACAAGATGGTAATGATGTATGCAAGTTTTAAGTCAATCGTCTAAAAACTGGAAATAGTCGTTTGTTCCCTCGCCTAAGATGAAAGGATGTAAATATTATGTTTTCCATTCGTCAAAACTAATGTAATAAAATCACTTTTAACTATCAAAAGTCAATGTCAAGATGATGATAATATAAACAGACTCCTTCAAGTTGATATTCGATAAGTTATACCGGTAGTTACAATGCCTTACCAAGTTTTCTATTTAGTTTCATTTGATCAACAGTCTAACATTGTTGCTTGTAAGGGTACTCATGTTTCTCTCCAGCAAGTTTCCAACGTCACCAGGATATAATAGAATATAATACGTTTGCTATGTAATAAATTATTGGATGTCCATCTCTTTGGCAACATTAACATATGTTAAAGCCTAGAAATAACGTTAACTTGAATAAGAAGCATGGTAACCAAAGTCGATTTATTTTTATGCTATGTTAAACAAAGAATAAAGGATCACTTTGTACAAAATTGATATGGCAGACTCACCGATTCTAGTTAAGCTACATTTTATAATTACATACCAAACTTTATATTTATAAACTTGATGTTTCAGCTATATTTAAATACATTCAAACTAAGAAACTTCCGTTGTAGCTTTACTAAATTAAGAGTCTCATAGACTTGCCATTGAAACCGGCAGACGGGCTAAGTATGTAAGTATGCCAGTTAATATAAAGTCATTATACAGTGAACTGTATGATGACATTTTAATTATTCACCCCGAGTTTCTTTTCATTTGAAACACAATATTCAATTAAAATTATATAAAACAATTTATTTTAACTAAATGCGTCTTTTTTAAAAATACTGTTTTTTGCATTTTTTGATATCAAAATTATTATAATATTTTTGAAAGATTGATATATCAATATTAATATAATTCCCTTATCACAGCTACTTTCTTTCTTATTTTAATTATATATTTTTGAACAAAATCCTAAACGTTATTTTATATATAGAAAAAAGAACAAAATTCAACTGTGTAGTGAGATACAATGTATAAACATATTATATAAATTTTGGACATACTCGTACCTCTCACTGAGATATATTTTTATATAAATCACCGCGCTTCATTTTCAAAAAAACCGGTTCAAATTCCATAAAGCACTTAATTAATCAACGGAAAAGTCACAATGTGCCATGGAATACAGTAATAAAAGCATACATCTATATACCTATTCGCTTCCTTAAATCGTCATGATAAAATTTTGTTCTAATCAAAGATGTTTCTATTTTGTCTCCCACCAAAGAGAGCCAGTTTTCTACATGAGTAGTATCATTTTTTGTTCTCTTAAAATATATGCATATACACCTGATTGTTAATATTATATAGTAATTTTCATATACAGTCGAACCTGTGTCTGAGGTCACCTTTATTAAGCAACAACTTTGCTATTTCCCATTTCTATGCTTTCAGAGCAAATTAACTTGTATAATGTAACAGCCCATCTGAAACGGACACTGGCTTATTTCCTTGAATTGCTGCTTAAGACAGGTTATACTTATGTTAAATATATGTGTGTCTTTGTCAATATACTTATTGAAATGGAAATACTAAACATATTGTATCACCCAGTGTTACTAATTCATTTTTTATAGTTCCAACATTTTATTGTTGAAGGGAGACAACATTGTCTTAACCTATAATTATATCATCAAATTTATACATGAAAGTACATCCTAACTGAAAAGTATTGGAAAACAATTAATTACTTGTATAGTACAGAATAGTAAACCCAAACTTGTATATTGTACATGTTGTTTTGTTTTGTATATATGTGAACTGAGTTAAATTGGGAATAACAGATTGGCAAGTGAGCGATGTGAGTTAGAAATTAGTTTGGGAGTGACATTGATTGACAAGTGAGTGATGCAAGTTAGGCCACACCCAGCATTGCATGTATACCCTTATCCCCGAACTAACAATCTACAGCATTCTTTCTCTAGACATTGACAAAGACACTTGAATCCATCCAAATAGTACATGTATATTTATATATACTCCAGGCAATTATTATAAAACTGCAAAGTTTTATATTTATTGATCGGAATATCCTGGTAAGATCTGTGATATTGTTTTTATTTATTTTAAAAAGCTGCGTTAATAGTGAAATATTGTAATTTGTATTGTGAAGTATTGTGTTATGTTCTTTATGTTTTAATGTTATGTTATGTATTACAGGCTCTTTCTGTTAAAAAAACTGCAAAATATAAAAAAACATGGAATTGTTATTTCATGCTTTCCAACGCCGGCTACAACTATAAGATTTGTAATGAAATATGGTAGATAAGATGACATTCAATGTATATTTATGGGAAAAGGCGATAGTAAAATATAAAGCAAACGACAAACATGAAAAGAAGATGAAAATAACACACTAAAATATAAAATATGTGTTACACTAAGTTTGATATTCATCACTAGAAAATAAAAAGCTCAAGTTAAAAAATAAACATAAATATATAATAAAAATGATATTAAATGAGTGTTGTATCAAAAAAGACTAATGTATAATATATTTTCTAAGATTTAACTTTTTTACTTGATCTATAAAATATGAACGTAACATTTTCATTCAATTTGAACTTTTAAAATGTCATACCTTTTATAATTGGACCCAACTCCAATAATGCCGATATGCCTGGTTTTTGTTTCTCCACTTTTTTTTCTATTGCTGTGTCTGACAACAGTCCCTCGTGTTCTATAGAATCAATCATAACTGCTATAACAGACTGGCATCTTTGATATGTCAACAATGCGGAAACACGTGTTAATGCTAAAGAAATAGATGCCAAGGTTTTCTTTCTTATTTAAATCATATATTTTTATGTATCTATTTATATCTTTTAGAATTTAAAGTATACTTCAATTTCTCAATATACACATGTTGCTTTTTATTTCAAACGACACAATGTTCGTCAGGAGTGCCTCAGTGATTTCTCTGATATGCTATATCTAAGATATGAGTAGTATTTATATAGTTGAAGTTACCGTTCCTTAACGTCCAATATGAAATTATTGTCGATTTTCGGGACGGTCGAACAGTCCAATACAAAAATTATATCCGGATTTTAGGGACGCTTCCGGTTTGACGATTTCTTATGTACAGTCACGTGGTACAAATGCTCAAAGCTCATTGGAATTCTTATTTTAGGTGGATAATAATAATCTGAGATAACGTAGTATATGCAATATTTTAGAGGATAAATTTCATTTTATGTTAGAGTTTAATTTATATAATGATGTTTATTTCCAAGTTAGTACCGAAAATGACTGAATATGTAAAAATGTGTAAAACTTTTTGATAAGTTCGGGTTATCTAGGAATATTTACACATAAAGCTTTTGATATTAGAATCAGTATTGTGTACAACAATGTGCATACTGAATAATATGAACTGCTGAAACAAATGTCATGTTATTGTAAAATTTAACGAAACAAATATATTATATTTAGAATTTAACATAAGTTGGTCTTGTTACAGCCAGTGACAAGATCAACTTCATGGATAAATGAACTGACGAATGAAATCTAGATTTTAAATGTATATGTGCCATTGTTGGATCTTGTTATGTATGTTTCTATATCGGACATGTTCAAATGGATATAGCATTTACCTAAAAAATTCTATTGCACGACTTAATTGTTCAGTCTTATAATATAAATTTTGTCATAGTTTTATTATCTTTATTTATAAGCTTGTATATATATATATTGATAAATACAGGCGAGCAAAGCCTGAAACTCCAATATGCATATTTGTTTTAATATAATACATTAAGTGCTTTATTTTACGTATATGATTATGTTAAATGATGTTTATTTGATTTTGACGCCATAATTGTAATCATATATATATGTGACTATTCTTTATGAGTCTCAGACCTTCTGGAAATAATGGAAATAAACGTGTCAAACGTGACAAACATCACATATAATTATGTTTCATGAACATAGTCCGGAAAAGCAGTGGGACTTTTATATCACAATACTGATGTAACATACTTGTAATACCAACTTCCTCGTCTGGATGAAATAAAAGCCAAATGGTCAAAAAAATGATGGGGAAAAGTAAATTTATTAAATATAACACTGCCTTTACCGCTAAAATGTTTTGTTTAACACTGTAAATATATGATATAATATTTTGCATATACCTTTCGCTTGTGTACTATTTTAAATAAATCACAGCGCTTCGTTTTCACGAGGAGCATATAATAAGACATTCCTGCTTTGAAAACAAAAACAATCTATGTGGCAATTTCTTTCTACCGTGAAAATCTTAGAAGTTATTTTATATAGAAAAAACTGTGCAGTGAGGTACAATGTATAAACATATTATATAAATTCTGGACATACTCGTACCTCTCGTTGTGATATATTTTTATATAAATCACCGCGCTTCATTTTCACGAAAACGGGTTCAAATTCCATAAAGCACTTAGTTAACCAACGGAAAGTCACTTTGTGTCATGGAATACAGCAATAGAAGCATACATCTATGTACCTATTCGCTTCCTTAAATCGTCATGATACCATTTTGTTCTAATCAAAGATGTTTCTATTTTGTCTCCCACCAAAGAGAGTCAAATTTCTACATGAGTATTATCCTTTTTTGTTCTCTTAAAATATACGCATATACACCTGATTGCCAATTGTATATACTAATATTCATATACAGTCGAACCTGTGTTAGTGGTCACCTCTATTAAGCAATCAATTTGCTACTTCCCATTTCTATGCTTTCAAATTTACTTGTATAATGTAACAACCCATTTGAAATTGACACGTTTGCTCATTTCCTTGAATGGTTGCTTAAGACAGGTTAGACTTATGTTAAATATATGTGTGTCAATATACGTGTTGAAATGAAAATACTAAATATATTGTATCATTATAAGATTTGTAATTAAATATGATAGATAAGATGATGCAATAGCAAAATATTTAGCAAACGACAAACATGAAAAGAATATGAAAATCACACACTTAAATATGTGTTACACAAAGTTTGATATTCATCACTAGAAAATAAAAAGTTCAGGTTAAAAAATAAACATAAATATATAATAAAAATGACTGTTGTTTCTAAAAAGACTGAAGTATAATATATTTTCTAAGATTTAACTTTTTTACTTGATCTATAAAATATTAACGTAACATTTTCATTCAATTTAAAATTTTAAAATGTCATACCTTCCATATTTTTATTAGAAGCAATCATATCTGCTATAACAGTCTGGCATATTGGATTAGTCAACAATGCAGATACACGTGTTAGTGTTAAAGAAAAAACTGCCCAGGTGTCCTGGAATTTCGACTCAGTCATAGATAGTTGTACACGATGAGCAACATATAGGGTTTTTAACTGGCGTACCTCTTTAACAGCGTCTTTTTGTGCTTGACTCAAAGGGATACATAGTGACAGTATGTGGTTTACTAGAGTTATGTCCCATTGTTTCAAGTCTGTATGAGTGCCGTCTGGAGGAAACATGATGGAGTAGTATTTTTTCGGAAATATCATGTTTTTAACAAGTATTTGTTTCTAAGCTGTAAGGAATGCATCTACGTTATCGAATATTCCATTGTTCACAGTTTTCTGCAAGAGAAGTTCCTTAACGAAATATCCCCCGCCATCTAAAACCAGCCTACAACAACGGAAGCCGTTGATCTCTTCCTTCCTTTCAAGTGATCCCGCCATTTTTATGTCATGGTTTCGTTACTGAAATGATAATGAAATTGTTATTACTACCTTTTATAATGTAACCATAGTAACCTAGTTACTATGCTAGTAGTCGTTATACTGTCATAACAGGTTAAAAAATGACAACAGGAGTATCAGATACAGCTGTGAATTAAACAAAATGAAATTGTAAATATGTTGAAACTTGGATAATATGGAACTTGAATAATAAGTTGTTTGTCTGCTAAAGTCTGTTGGTTTGACTTCAATATAATTTAACTGTATGCATTAGAAATCAGACATGATCTGATAACTGAGTGTTTTTAATAACAGCAATAACATTAATATAATGTTATAAATTAAGTGATTTTATACTGACCGAGTTTTTAGTCAAATGATTGTCATATTGACCCATATTAGACGTGTCAGTTTCAATTACATGTATGTTGTTTATGCAAGTAATTGAAATGAAGTATACTAAGCTAATAAAATAAAGTTAACCAATAATGTCTGATAAAATAATTTTTCGGAAGCACAGAACTAGTCCAATAAATATAGCAGACTTTGTTTGGTCAAAATATCATATTGTGGCATATGGTATGTTTTATAGAAAGACACGCAGAATGTTAAGTTTCAATTTATATCAGTAGTTTTTCTCATATTTAAAGCTCAAGGGCAACTATGTTTGTATAGTCTTCCATTCTCGCAGGTAAAGACGACCTGGTAAATGATGCTATCGCACATTTTGGCTAGTGTATTGAATGCATTTGTGATGCAATGCGGTTCGGTTCTGTTCGATACTTTACGGCCCTCTGTTATCAAAATACGATAATGTTATTCGGAATATTGAAGTTGCAATTAAATTTAGCTAAGAGTTTTGCACCCCACAATTCATAGCAATTACTATTTTGTTCGCAAGACAGAAATAGCAATTGGCATACAAGCATATATACACATTACGTATTAAGAATTAAGAGATTAGAATAAACGCCAAGGCATTATATATTTAATACAAATAACGAATTAATCATTCATTTGGCATGAAAAATTTATCATTTAAAACTAAGAAATAGAAATTAAGAATAAATCACTAAACACATTGTATACAAATGATAATCAAGTATTTAGAATCAGTGACTAAATTATATGTTTATATGTAAATCAAGTATTTAGAATCAGAAATTTGGCGTGAATAATTTTGAACTACTCATTTAGAATTCAGAAATAGTAATAACAAATTAAACATAAAGCATATTCAATTGAATTTAGAAATTAAGCATTTAACAAGAGGAACTTTGACTCAGTTGGCTCTACAAAGTACTCAGGCATTGCGCCTGAAAATTGTTCTTAATGTAGTTTTTTTGTTGAAACTGTTCGACTCGGATTTGATTATTAATTTATATTTAATGACATAATTAACAGTTTATCAACGTCAAAAAAGTGTTTTTAAACTGAGTTTAACACAACGCAAATATAATTACGTCATCATTTTTTGTGTTGCTTCAAGATAAACCATGACGATAAAGCAAAAGTTTATCTTGCAACCGCTTTGTTATGTTTAATAATATAATGATATGATAAAAGGCATAATGAAGTTTCAAAATTGCATGTTTTAGTTCCACACAGAGACATATGACATGTTCAAGTTTCATGTAGATACTATGCTTAATGGGATTATGAAGAGACATATCATATTTCGATGTTCCACACAAAGACATGTGACATGTTAAAGTTTCATGTAGAAACTATGCTAAATGGGATTATGAAGCGACATATCATATTTCGATGTTCCACACAGAGACATATGACATGTTAAAGTTTCATGTAGAAACTATGCTAAATGGGATTATGAAGAGACATATCAAATTTTGATGTTCCACACAGAGACATATGACATGTTAAAGTTTCATGTAGAAACTATGCTTAATGGGATTATGAAGCGACATATCATATTTCGATGTTCAACACAGAGACATATGACATGTTTAAGTTTCATGTAGAAATTATGCTTAATGGGATTAGGAAGCGACATATCATATTTTGATGTTCCACACAGAGACATATGACATGTTTAAGTTTCATGTAGAAACTATGCTAAATGGGATTATGAAGCGACATATCATATTTTGATGTTCCACAAAGAGACATATGACATGTTAAAGTTTCATGTAGAAACTATGCTAAATGGGATTATGAAGAGACATATCATATTTTGATGTTCCACACAGAGACATATGACATGTAAAAGTTTCATGTAGAAACTATGCTTAATGGGATTATGAAGCGACATATCATATTTTGATGTTCCACACAGAGACATATGACATGTTAAAGTTTCATGTAGAAACTATGCTTAATGGGATTATGAAGCGACATATCATATTTCGGTGTTCCACACGGAGACATATGACATGTTAAAGCTTCATGTAGAAACTATGCTTAATGGGATTATGAAGCGACATATCATATTTCGATGTTCCACACAGAGACATATGACATGTTAAAGTTTCATGTAGAAACTATGCTTAATGGGATTATGAAGCGACATATCATATTTCGATGTTCCACAAAGAGACATATGACATGTTAAAGTTTCATGTTAAAACTATGCTAAATGGGATTATGAAGAGACATATATTTCGATGTTTCATAAAGAGATATGTGGTTTGTTATTGTTTATATAGAAGCATATGGAATATTAATGTTTTTAAATTACATGTACAGTTCTGCTATACAGACTTATGGCATTTTCAAAAACACATACCATGTTAAAAGGTAATCATGGTCAACAACCGCATCATTTCTTAAGTTCACCATTGATACTAGCATACTCTCTTAAATTAAACTTTATTAACTGCTTTAATAAATATTTGTGTTGTTAATGCATGAAAATTCAATTTACTTACGTGAAATCTACATTGTTTCAGCAGCGACCGCTGTGAAACGAATTCCCCTGAGCTCATAGTCTCCAGCGAAATCTCGCTCTCTCATGCGACGAGAATTTGGGATTTCGAAGAGTGCAATTGTCACCCACGTTATGATTATACTAGTAAAATCAAATGAACTGTTTACAACACATAGGGACCAATTCTGATTGTAACAATCTTGCGTAATTAACCAGCCTTTATTAAAACACAAATGCAAACTGAAACACATCACAAATACAACTTTATACGATCAAATACAAACTAGAATAATTTGTTTACCGGCCTTGCAAATGGCGTCGAACTAATCAAGGGGAAAATCACAAATCAACGTATTATATACAGTTTCTATACATGTCTATTGTTTCAAGTATACCAAAAGAATGGAAGTTGAAACTGAAAACCGAAAACATAAATGAACTACGGAATAAAACATTGTTAGGTATGCTTCAAAATTCACAACATGCAAATAAATTTTTATATGATTATCAATTAAAAAATGATATTAATATTCCAACTCAACAACAAAAGTGGGAATTGTTTTTTGATGATACACAATTAAAATGGAAAAATATTTACCTTCTGCCAATCAAATTAACAATAGACACGAAACTGAGAGAATTCCAATACAAATATATAATGCGTGTTGTACCGACTAACATATTTTTATATAAATGCAAACTTGTGTTTTTAATTTTTTTATTATTTCATAATACATACATTTTACAAATATATTTGAATTCTATGAAATAATGCTATACTAAGAAGAGACGGGGAAATAAAAGGAAAAGAGAAAAAAGAAGTAGATAGAAGAAGGAAAAGAGACAGTTGCAGACATGAAAAGAGATTAAGGTGCTTTACACTGTCAATTTGAATTAAAGTTCAGTTGTGAACTTGCTAACTCGAATCTATGTGACTTTTGTAATATGAATATAGACACAGTATCTCATACGTTCTGGGAATGCAATCACATACAACAATTTTGGAGAGAACTTCAGACTTTCCTTAATGTTTTAAATATTTTCATAGATTTTAATCTACAATCAATATCTTTCGGTTTAACAGATTCTCTAAAAAAAAAAATGCTGTAAAAAACTTTATTATTATAAGTGCCAAATATTTTATTTTTAAGAATAAATGCTTAAAAACCATTCCAAACTTCACGTGTTATAAGAGTTATTTTTACAAGCGAATAGAAATTGAAAGACAATTAGCACTTAAAAGAGACAAATTAGAAATCCATGATATAAAATGGCAAAACTTTCAGCAAATTCAATAAAGTTATAAATTCATTTATAGCACCGAATATGTGTGTTTGTTTTTTTAGGGGGAGGGGGGGTCGTAAGTATTTTAAAGTATAAATAAGTATACATTGTTCACCACTCTTTATCCTTTTCAAATCACCTGCTGGTACTCAGTTCCTTCTATCTATCAGTCTCTCTATCCTTTCTACTCTAACATACCTTTACTTCCTCTATATGACTTTTTTTCATTTAACAACTGTATTATGCAATATACATTTATGTTTTAAAACGTTTTATGAAATCTACAATATGGAATTAATATTCTTGAATAATTCAAATGATAAAGTGCTAGACCATGAAATAATAACATTATTACACCTATAGCATACGATAAATAACTGTTGACTATGATTTAAATGTATATGTATCAATGTATATTTTGGATGAACTAATAAAAAAAACTTAAATGAAAAAAGAAGAAAAAAAGTTGCCTTTGTTTCCTTTACAGCGGATAAAATATTCATATAGAGCCCAAAACGTAACAGGTGGAATTTTCTGAAAGCTTCTGCTTAAGAACCGACCAGACCAACAAAATGTGTTCATATTTGATATAAACGATCCCTTTAAGTAGTAGTTTTATGTTTGTGCATGGTATGCTCTTCTCGGGCCCAGTTAGGAAATTTTGATATGTACATAGGGATACTATGGGGATAAGCAATTTCTCTTTTATAATACATTTTAGGAATTATTAAAAATTCATATTGAGATCTGGTGTATTATTTAGTTATACTAATAATGGGCATAGAGCTTCTCATTATTAAATTGAATGCGAATGATGTGGAGTTTTTAAATACCACAAAAACGTAAAAAAGTATATTTAATTGAACTGAAACGAAATCCCTTTTCTTAAATACATTGTAGATAGCAAAAAAATATTCTTTGGTGACCTTCACATTCGGACTCTTGCTAGATTAAACAAATTCTACAATATGTAACCAACCAGTACAACGGATCAAATTGAAACCATGCGTCATATTTGGTACGTCACGAAACAAGTTGCAATTGTTAAGCTGGGAATCTATTTTAGTCTACCCTTGGTGCGACGGCCAAGTTATGCACATTTGTTTTGATACCGTTATGTCAATATTAGATCAAATTGTATATATACATATATAGGTATGATATATTAAATTATACATTTTTTCCAAGAGTTGACCAGCAAAATTTGTCCATAGTTGCCCGAATTGCCACATAAAAGTTGCAAGATGGCCCTGAAGGTAAGTTTAATATAATTCTATACATGAATGCTGTTTCAAAAATTCACAGTTACCATTGCATTGTTTTTTCTATAATTATATGCATACTATTAGATTATTGTTAATACATTGTAATGGCAAAACTATTTATCTAAAAAGTGTTTCTTATATGCAATTTGAATAAAGTGAAACTCCAAATGCAACGCATTCATTTTCACACGCACACACGCACACACACACACACACACACACACTTATGTGACAGGTAACACTCCTGAGAGCTTTTGGCCTTTTTATGAACTCTACGAATATGATTTTTATTTTTATTTTAATAAATGGGCTATGGGAAAACAGGAAGTTCTATTTTTTGTCTCTCGTCTATTTAAGGCATGATTTATGTCATCTTCATATTGTTTAGTCATAACAGTTAAGATTGTGACCTTTAAAGGGGATTTAATGTGTATAAGTGCAGCAGGGGCCCAAAAGGGATTAACTTGTGATTTTCCAATAAAACTTCAATAATCCAGCAAAAATTGTATTTATTTGATATAGATCATTCATATGTATAGGGGATTTACGTTTGTTGAAAAAGGAGCTATGGTCATTGGGGCACAGGAAGGGGACTTTGACTTTAACAAAGAATTATCATTGGAAAAAAGTTGTTAAAGGGATTATATTGGCATATTACCGTCAATTCCCTGTCCTTAATACACACGCCCAACATGAAAACGCACTTATAACTTACAGATATACGCGTCTAAAGTGTCTAATTGCATAACCTCTTTATTACAAACATCGGGATTCTGAGGCCACGTTTTTGTTTTTGTTTACATTCGCCATTTTCAACGAACCGCTTTCGGGTTTCCGATCACTCATCGGATAACATCGTAAAGACTCGTTCCCGATTTTCGAGGCTTTGTTCGGGAAGTTTACGGAGTTCAATGTTAACATTGCGCAATACTTTATTGCGGGACGTATTAAAGTTTTGGCTAATATTCAATTACTGTTAATTTTATAACTTTCAAGTAAATAAAGGTTATACGTCAATACATAAGCATCATTTGTGTTCACTGCATACAGGAACATTCTGGATTAACAGCGTGTTTGTGTTACTTGCCAATATAATCCCTTTAAATCTATTTTTTTTTCTCAACTTTTTAATCATCTTGATAGCTGGAGTTTTGTTCAGTGATTACAGTTGGGACTGGGTCCTTTAAACGGTATTTATTATCCATAAGGGGCCAAAAAAGGGATAAACTTGTGAAATAAGGGAAAAACTTGTGAAATTAAAAAAAAATATCTTCTCAAGAATTGATTACATAAATTTGTTCCTATCGAGAAATATGACCAACGGTATTAAGTTTGTACTAATAAAGGAGGTATGGTCTGTTGGGGCACAGTAAGGGGACTTACTAAATAATCCATTATTTACTATATATAGCTATCCAACAGCTATAGTAAGATAGGGCTTGTGATTCAAAGCTCAAAAATAAGAAAAAGATAAAATTCACATAAAAGGAATTATGATTATATACATGGAAGCCAGATGGCTTATGCTTATACTTATATTTTATCTATTCAGAACGGTTATTCTTAATTAAAGAGTACTTTCGTTTTTGAAATACATTTCCGGTCCGGTTATAAATCATTAGTGTTCTTTAACTAACATCTAGCAATGAAAAAGAAGATATATTTTCCATACACATACTTCAGTTACCTACTGGATAGTTAAATATGCACACACCTGCCTTTATCTATTCAGAACGGTAATTCTTAATTACATAGTACTTTCGTTTTAGAAATGCATTTCCGGTCAGGTTATAAATCATTAGTTTTGTTTTACTAACATCTAACAATGAAAAAGAAGATATATGTTCCATGCACATACTTAAGTAACCTACTCGACAGTTAAATATGCACACATCTGACTTTATCTATTGTTGAAGTGCATTTACGATCCGGTTATAAATCCTTATTTTTGTTTTAGAAATATTACTCACTATCATACACGTCTTGTTTTGTCTGTCAGAATATTCACCAGTTTAAAACACGGTTTCTTTCAACATGAAACGGGGTTGAGTTTTTTCAACATTAGGTTTGGTCCGTACTTCCATCAAATAACCGAGACGCTCTTTGTCTTTGTGATATCTGCTTCACTAGTCCTCTATGATGGAATCCTTGGCTTTGGTCGGTTCCGTTAAATGTTTGCTAACGATAGCTTACACATTTGCCTGGACACCGGCTCAACCTCATATAAGCACGTAATTCGCGATACTTTTTGGGGACCAGGCATTAAATATGTTTGCTGTTTAACGGATTAAACCATTGCCAACAACTTGGTGATCGCAGTGTGATTATCATGTCATTTACATTCTCACGCACACCGAAAGATAAATATAGCTATTTATACATGAGTATATAAAATTATGATTAAAAGGGTAAATTATGTTATTATATGTAATACAATTAATTATATTTGAAACTTATCTTTTCTGGAAGATTGGATTTTCCAAATCAACAAGAAAATCATTTACATCATTTAATGCACCTGTTCAAAGCGTACACATGGGATTCAATAACCTGCATACGAGCGTACTGGTACACCATGTAACTGTACAATGATTGTTGTATCAGGCTTGACTCGAACTATGTTGTTCAGTCCCGTCGATTTCGAGCGATCGAAGTTCTACTGTATTACACTAGCTTTGTGTCGTTTATACAAAGCCATAATGCAACCCTACGGTTGGTTCAATCACGATTTCATGAAGGGAACGTTATCCAATTGCAACGCTAGTCTCATGCAAACGCCGTTTCGTAAAACGTTGTTAACGTTAGCTGTTGTTCTGTTCTGTTCCGTTCAAATAAAACGACGTAGATCTAGCGTAATTTCCCACGGGAGATCAATGGATAGTATCGGAATGGGTAGGTATCTTTACGATGGACTCAATACAAAGCTGGTCAAGATTCATCGCTTTAACAGGAATATAAGTAAGTTCATGGCGTTTATGGTGTGTCACAGGGACACTTGCATTTACTACAACTTTCTGGTTGTCAGATACACAATACATGTCTAGCAGTTACTGACATACATGTATTATACTGGTTTATGTTTATTTGTGTAACGTAATTGACTATTTTAAGGAGCAACAACGGAAGCAAAAAGAAGGTGAAACATTTGATTTCTTCATTAAAGACTTAAAATTGCTCGTTATGGATTGCAAATATACAGATTCAAACGATATCTTAATCGACCTGATCATTAATGGTGTAAGGCAACCAAAAGTTCAAGACAGAATGCTGAACAAAGGGAATGACCTGACTTTAAATGGTGCAATTGAAATCGGACAACAATTTGAACTTGCCCAATCACAATTAAAAGTCATGCGTGGTGAAGAAATCCTGCAGATTAAATCAAAGAAATCCTTCGACCAAAAATCAAAACCAAAATTTAAGAAACCTTGGACCAGGGAAAAACCACAACAAAAATCCCACTGCACTAAGTGTGGCAGGCTACATGAGGCAGGTAATTGTCCTGCAAAGGGAACCAAATGTAGTTACTGCCATTTAAATGACCACTGGACTAAAGTGTGTCGAAAAAGACTAAATTCTGTAAACAAAAAAAAAGTGTATACTCTACAGGATAATGATGACATGTTGCATATCGACATATGCACTGACGTATGCACCACCTTAGACCGTGACAAATGGGACACAGAACTTGTGATTGAAGGGAAAGCCATACATTTTAAGATATACACTGGTGCTAAATGTAACATTATAACTAAAAGTGCACTTAATGACCTACCAAGAAAACCAAAGCTCGGTAAATCAGCGAGGACATTGAAATCATTTACTAACCATATAATTCGACCAGTTGGAACTGCCAACTTGCAAGTTAGTCACAAGGGAGACAAGCACCAGATACAATTTGAAGTCGTTGACATGAAAAATGAAAATATTCTCAGTGGGAATAAAGCTGACCAAATAGGCATGATACAACGTATTCTGGGAATACAACAGAACCAGATCCCAGAACCTGATCATGAACTATTCCGTGAGTTTCCAGAACTTGTGAAGACAACCGGTACTCTACCAGGGGAGTACAGTATCGAGATAGACGAATCAATCCCAGGAGTTGTGCACCAGGTGCGCAAACTTCCGGCCGCGAATAAACCGAAAGCCATAGAGGCACTACGCGAAATGGAGAAAAATGAGTATGTCACGCGAGTGGACGAGCCCACAGAATGGGTAAGCTCGATGGTAGTCTCGGTGCTCGACGCGAAATCCGGCTTCCTTCAAATCAAGCTCGATAAGAAGTCCTACTATCAACACGCCCATAGGCAGACTTAGATGGTTACGCTTGCCATTCTGAATCAAATCCGCGCCGGAAATCTTTCAGAAAGTAATGGACAATATGATTTCCGGAATCGATGAAGCTGTCGCGATTATAGATGACATACTCATAGCAGGGAAAGATAACGCAGAACATGATCGTATACTTAAGTAAGTAGTGTCTAGAGCAACGAGCTACAACCTATAGCTCAACCTCAATAAATGCTTGATTCGACAACCGTCAGTTCCATACATGGGTCATCTTGTGACGGAAAATGGACTGAGAGCAGATACAGGCAAAGTGTCCGCTATCGTCAATATGCCCGCCCCGACTGACAAAGAAGGAGGCCGAAGACTTCTCGGTCTAGTACAGTACCTCGCAAAATTCATACCGAACACGAGTGAAATTGACGCGCCAATCAGAACGCTACTCAAAAGTGACATTGAGTTCGAATGGGGATACTCTCAGGAAAAGAGCTTCGAAAATCTCAAAGAACTTTGCAGCTCACCACCGGTATTGTCGTACTATGACGTCAACAAAGAAGTACAAATCGAGTGCGATTCCAGCAAAAATGGACTCGGAGCCGTCATGATGCGAGGCGACAAAGTTCTCGCGTACGCGTCGCGCGCTCTAACAGATACTGAACAGCGTTACGCACAGATTGAGAAGGAAATGCTTTCAATTGTGTATAGTTGTACAAAGTTTCACAGTTACGTATTTCGCACATCGGTGACAGTGTACAATGATCAAAAACCATTAGAACAGTTATTTGCCAAACCACTTCTCGCGGCACCTATCCGTATTCAAAAAATGATGCTACGCTTACAGTGGTACGACATCAACCTGAAATACCGCAAGGAAATGTACGTATCGGACGCGCTATCCAGAGCATTTCCAAAGATAGTGACATTGCTGAAATGATTCAGTTGATATCGGTAAGCCCGGAGAAATACGCGGAAATCAAACAGGCAACAAACGAGGAACTCGGAATCCTTCATGAACTTATAGTGAAAGGCTGGCCTGACACGCGATCGGAAACACCGTTTGAAACGAGACCATATTGGGACTCTAGAGACCAACTATCAGTGCTAGACGGTATCGTGTACAAGGGACTACGAATCGTCATTCCGCCAAGTCTACGCAACAACATGCTGAAACTCATACACAAAACACACCTCGGGCTCTGTTAAAGCAAGCAGAGAGTTCATGAAGTTATGTACTGGCCAGGGATGAACAGTGACATTGACACTTCAATCAGCAATTGTTCAGTGTGCGCAGAACATCAAAACCAGCAACCGGCAGAACCATTAAAACCAACGCCAACACCTGATCTACCATATGATATGGTCGGTTGTGACGTTTTTCAGTTTCAATCAGAGAAATATTAAGTAATTGACACGGAAAAGCTAGGATCCGAGACAACGTCAGCTATTACCAGTGCACTCTTGAAAGTGTTCAGATCACATGGTATTCCGAGCACCCTCAGATCCGACAATGGACCACAATTTAGTTCATCAGAGTTCAAGACTTTCTGTGAGGAGCATGGCATCATTAATCAAACTTCCAGCCCGCATTTTCAAAGCTCGAACGGGGAAGCTGAACGAGCTGTACAGACGGTTAAACGATTGTGGAGCAAGTCTCAGAACAAAAACTTGGCTCTGTTGGACTACAGGACAACCCCTTTTGATGGAGTGAATCTATCGCCGGCTCAGCTTCTTATGGGAAGGAGGCCCAGAAACTTGCTTCCTGCCTCCAAAGAAGTACTTAAACCTAACTCAATTGATCACAAAGCAGTCAAAACGCACTTTGACCACAAAAAACAACGTCAAAAACTGTATTACGATCAGCGTAGAGGTGCAAAAGACCTCGTGCCTCTCTATGAAGAACAAAATGTGAGGATAAGTACAAACTCACAAAATACAGCATGAAAACCCGGTGTAGTAGTTAAAAAACACGACAAGCCTAGGTCGTACGTTGTGCAGAGTGACAACCGTCTGTACCGACGCAACCGCAAACACCTACGTATGGCTACCGAAGGAGCAAACGACACGGCACAATCGACCGGACCAGACGACATTCCTACACAGACAACCGTGGAGATACCATCGCCTGCTCTGGACAGCCCCGCGCAAAAACCCAAAGTGCCAGACAAACAAACGTGTACTAGTGACTACCAGACCCGCTCTGGCAGATCAGTGAACAAGCCACAAAAGCTTGATTTATAGATCATACAAGTGTCATAGTGTTAAGGGGCATAATACTCCCCAGTGTGACACAAATTTAGATTTACTTTAATTGATGACTTTTTTAGTTTAAAAAAAAATGAGGCCAAGAAAAACACTTAAAAAAAAAATACCTATTTGTTAAGTTGCATCTAGTCAATTAACTTTATTTAATACATTCATTTATATATCATCTAGTCGGTAGATCTAGTCTTACATAATAATGCTTATAACCAGTTTCTAAGTTTCTCATTTGTGAAGAAAGAGGGATGTAACGTAAATGACTATTTTAGATTTGTTAATGTTCTAAGCTTTGTATTAATATACTTTGTAAATGATATAAGCATCAGCACTGAATAAACATGGCTGCCTCCACAACACAGTTTGTTATTACAATTTGAATACTTAGCGTCATTTTATGCCATCGAGGGCAAACAGGCAATCAGTTAACAAAACCACACTCTCCTAGGATACTGAAAGTGTAACCAGTACTCAAGCACATCCAATTCTACAAGTTACTGATCATTTTCCTGCTTGAAATTTAATCAGCTGAAAAAGATAAATGTCAATGAGATGCAATGTTATATATCAGCCATTACAGAAACTGGCTGGATGGAGATTCGAACTTGCGTCCCCTGGATTGATAGGCATGCTACCGACTGCGCTAATCGGTCCGGCATAGGTTAAACTAGTATTCAAATATGTATATATGAACTTTGATCTACCTGTGATCTATGTTGATACAGACTCCACAACAAACAACATCATGTTCTCCACAGAACATTTCTACAGGCTTGCCTGGATGGACAGTACAGCTCTCTGGGGACAAAAATACAGGAGCTTGCCGGGCACCAGCATTCATTCCTGTTTTGTCTATAGGCATAGTGCCACCATTGCAAAAAGGAAGTGCTTCCGTGGGGTAGTCGCATAATGGCGGTTGTAAATAATCCTCAATTGTTCTTCTTTAAAAATGCATTTTCCTATTTTTAATGCTCATTTTCTTATTTGAATGGCATTATTGATGTATTTTGAACATTTTGATAGCATTGTCATGTTTGAATTGTGAATTTAGAAAAAAAAAATGATGCTTGGAAATTGGGGTATGAATTCATGATTTCGGAAGTCTACTTTCACTTTGTCACCAGTGTACACACTGAGCAGAAAAAAAATCTCTTATATGACACATGACCCCTACTTTTCTCATCATATTTTGATAGTGCAGAGGTTGACAAACAGTAAAATGTAGGTTTCACTTCTTTTATTTGGGACCCTCTATGAATGACAAGCCTTCAAACTTTTATTATTTACTATAGAATAAAGAACAAAAATCAATGGTGGGGTTACACCTATAAGAGAGACTTGAGTGAAATGGGGGTGATTTTCCAAAATGTTAATTGTAGGTAAAATAACCTCTTTTCTACACTCTCATAGTATTAAATGACAAATTGGAGACATTTGCTTCATAAAAAAACACATTTTGGCAAGTGTATGCCTCAAATAAAACATATATGTGCATATTTACATTGAAATTTCATGAAAAATCACAAAATTTTGAAGATTTTTTATTTTGGATGATTTAAATGTGCAATTTTTAGCATGTACATTGTATTGAATAATGTATTTTGGTAAGATAATGTCTTCAGTGTATCATGAGACTGTTTTGGTGTAAAAAATTTAATGGAATTAGGTAAAAAAAAATTTTGGGGGGTAAAATTAGTCAAACACATCAAAATTGCATGTCGGTCAACATCTCGCGCCTGTATATAATGATCATGTAAAAAGTGGTATTTTGACAAAAGTTTCAGTATTTAATGCCTGCAACTTGGCAGTATTACTTCAAATTGGTAGTACTTAGCAAAAATGAGGTAATTATGAAATTAAAAAAAAAAGAGTTTCCTTATAGGCATAGTGCCACCATTGCAAAAAGGAAGTGCTTCCGTGGGGTAGTCGCATAATGGCGGTTGTAAATAATCCTCAATTGTTCTTCTTTAAAAATGCATTTTCCTATTTTTAATGCTCATTTTCTTATTTGAATGGCATTATTGATGTATTTTGAACATTTTGATAGCATTGTCATGTTTGAATTGTGAATTTAGAAAAAAAAATGATGCTTGGAAATTGGGGTATGAATTCATGATTTCGGAAGTCTACTTTCACTTTGTCACCAGTGTACACACTGAGCAGAAAAAAATCTCTTATATGACACATGACCCCTACTTTTCTCATCATATTTTGATAGTGCAGAGGTTGACAAACAGTAAAATGTAGGTTTCACTTCTTTTATTTGGGACCCTCTATGAATGACAAGCCTTCAAACTTTTATTATTTACTATAGAATAAAGAACAAAAATCAATGGTGGGGTTACACCTATAAGAGAGACTTGAGTGAAATGGGGGTGATTTTCCAAAATGTTAATTGTAGGTAAAATAACCTCTTTTCTACACTCTCATAGTATTAAATGACAAATTGGAGACATTTGCTTCATAAAAAAACACATTTTGGCAAGTGTATGCCTCAAATAAAACATATATGTGCATATTTATATTGAAATTTCATGAAAAATCACAAAATTTTGAAGATTTTTTATTTTGGATGATTTAAATGTGCAATTTTTAGCATGTACATTGTATTGAATAATGTATTTTGGTAAGATAATGTCTTCAGTGTATCATGAGACTGTTTTGGTGTAAAAAATTTAATGGAATTAGGTAAAAAAAATTTTTGGGGGGTAAAATTAGTCAAACACATCAAAATTGCATGTCGGTCAACATCTCGCGCCTGTATATAATGATCATGTAAAAAGTGGTATTTTGACAAAAGTTTCGGTATTTAATGCCTGCAACTTGGCAGTATTACTTCAAATTGGTAGTACTTAGCAAAAATGAGGTAATTATGAAATTAAAAAAAAAAGAGTTTCCTTATAGGCATAGTGCCACCATTGCAAAAAGGAAGTGCTTCCGTGGGGTAGTCGCATAATGGCGGTTGTAAATAATCCTCAATTGTTCTTCTTTAAAAATGCATTTTCCTATTTTTAATGCTCATTTTCTTATTTGAATGGCATTATTGATGTATTTTGAACATTTTGATAGCATTGTCATGTTTGAATTGTGAATTTAGAAAAAAAAATGATGCTTGGAAATTGGGGTATGAATTCATGATTTCGGAAGTCTACTTTCCCTTTGCCACCAGTGTACACACTGAGCAGAAAAAAATCTCTTATATGACACATGACCCCTACTTTTCTCATCATATTTTGATAGTGCAGAGGTTGACAAACAGTAAAATGTAGGTTTCACTTCTTTCATTTGGGACCCTCTATGAATGACAAGCCTTCAAACTTTTATTATTTACTATAGAATAAAGAACAAAAATCAATGGTGGGGTTACACCTATAATACTATGGGCTTTAAGTCCCTCAAATTTATTGTGATATTTACGACATTTGGCGGCACAGAAGTTTTGTCCACAATCCACTCATCTGTTAGCGGCTTTCACATTCCTTCCCTCATCAGCACACGGAGTACAAGAAAGTCATAATATGGTTCAGATCAACATAGAACAGATCACGAGTATGCACCAACTGTAGCCATTTTGTTAGTGAATATTGTTATCACTGTGTTAAGCTTCGGATAACAGTTTTATATATATGGACTCATATCTGGTACACTTTACGTTTGTGTCATGTGATAACCACATATGGCTTTAACTCTCTATCTATTTCCTAGTTGTCATTGAAGTATTATCAGTTACATGTAAGACGCAAGATAAAAATGTGGATATACCTAAGTACTAGGTCTCGGTTTTAGTAGACTAACATACAAATATTCCACTTGAAGTAAGCACTTTTGGAGTAAAGGTTTTAGACATATCCATACCTAAATAATTACTACAGCTATGCATAAGGATGCACTGAACAGATCTACATCGTTTGAATCTGTCAATTATTTCTTATCCACCCTACCCCCTTGTAAGTGATAATAGAATGGTCCAAAAACAGATATGATAGAATCGATTATAGAAAATCGGTCAATTCATATATTAACTATATATTAATATAAACTACCGTAGGACTAGTACGCAATTAAAGGGAATATATGAGGATTTTTAAAAAATTTTAAAATTGGCCTAAAACAATTTTTCCAATACAACATGCCTATATATGCTCACTGGCGGATTGTCAAAATGATTTCTATTTAAACATGTCGAAATAATATAAAACGGATTTTCTATCTTGGGCTACGTGCCTAGGTTATCACTGTATAGATTTTCTGCTTAAAAGTGCAACATATTTTATGTCGTATTAAATGAATCACGAGAGTTTATGGATTCGTTATACGCATAGGCGGATCCAGGATTTCAGTTTAGAGGGAGAACAACAAAAAAGCTGACGGGCACACATGTTTTTCAGTAGAAATATAGTGAATTCTATCAAAGATGGGAGTTTAGGGAGTGTGGGAGAGAGAGAGAGAGAGGCATACCCCGTTCGTTTTAAAGAGTAGATTCGCTATTGATACAGGTTTCCACGTAGTACAGTTGACCGACTGAAGTCAAGCAGTATTAAGTGCTGTATATTTTAAGCAGTGACGTAACTCCCTATAGACACTGTTGGCACGTGCCTACCCTTTTTTCTGATAAATCGAAAAAATAAAAATGCCAAAAATGCATAAAATCTAACCCCTATGCTTCTTCATTTTTCCATTATTAAAGTGAACAAACTTTAAAACATTACATTTATTTGGTTATAAAACAGTGACTTCTATGTTAATATTAAGGATGACCAGAGTCCTAAAAATAAGAAATATATGTCAAAACACACCTACACATCTACGACAGTCTAGTTGATTTTTTTTCGGACGGGCATGCCGTCGGGCCCACTACAACTCTGCCTAAACATCGTTTTAAGCCAAGCTACGCCCCTGTTAAGAATGGGGATTTCGTTTCAAGTTTACCACTTCAATTTATATATTGAGTTTGTCACGTTTTGGTGGATTTGACATACCAAAATATTTCCATTTAATTTATTATTGATTATGAGAGGCATTTTATCCATTTAAATACATTAATAGCGTGTTTTCTTGATATAACCCGTTTAAAATCACACACACATAGTTTATTGATATAGTTTGTATGTTCAACAAGTGGTATAAATAGCTGCGTGGTTGGTAATCTCTATATATAACAGTGTGTATTACTGACTACTCAAAATGTGTACGTCATTCACTGAATGTGTTTGGGAAACTAGAGTGTTTTAAAATGTACCACAAACAAGATACACGGTATATTCACACTACGTAGATGTTGACTGATTGAAGTTTTGATAAATGTTTATAATATATAAATATAACTATAGTCTTGCTGACTACACTGAAGAGATATCAAAACGCATCATAGAAATATATTAGTGCGATATATTGCACGTCTCTATGTAGTGCGACATATTGCACGTCTTTATGTAGTGCGACATATTGAACGTCTCTATCTAGTGCGACATATTGCACGTCTTTATGTAGTGCGACATATTGCACGTCTTTATGTAGTGCGACATATTGAACTCTCTATCTAGTGCGACATATTGCACGTCTTTATGTAGTGCGACATATTGCACGTCTTTATGTAGTGCGACATATTGAACATCTCTTTGTAGTGCTACATATTGCACGTCTCTATGTAGTGCGACATATTGCACGTCTCTATGTAGTACGACATATTGCACGTCTCTATGGAACCTTTTAAAGGTTTTTTATTTTGTGTTCTCGACATGGACAGCAGATCAGAAATCAAAATAGTAAAAAAGCTGTCCATTCACGCCACATTTAATCAGGCTAAGGAATATATATGAAAACACAAGGCAGGGAGAGATATGAAAACACAACACAGGAAGAGGTATGAAAACACAACACGAGAAGATATATGAAAACAAAACGCAGGGAGAGATATGAAAACACAGCACAGGGAGAGATACGAAAACACAACACAGGAAGAGATATGAAAACACAACACATGGAGATATATGAAAACACATCACAGGAAGAGATATGAAAACACAACACATGGAGATATATGAAAACAAAACACAGGAAGAGATATGAAAACACAACACAGGACGAGATATAAAAACACACCACGGGAAGAGATATGAAAACACAACACATGGAGATATATGAAAACAAAACACAGGAAGAGATATGAAAGCACAACACGGGAAGAGATATGAAAACAGTACACAGAAAGAGATATGAAAATACAAGGCAGGGAGAGATATGAAAACACTACACAGAAAGAGATATGAAAACACAAGGCAGGGAGAGATATGAAAACACAACACAGGACGAGATATGAAAACACACCATGGGAGGAGATATGAAAACACAACACAGGAAGAGATATGAAAACACTACACAGAAAGAGATATGAAAACACAAGGCAGGGAGAGATATGAAAACACAACACAGGACGAGATATGAAAACACTACACAGAAAGAGATATGAAAACACTACACAGATAGAGATATGAAAACACAAAGCAGGGAGAGATATGAAAACACTACACAGAAAGAGATATGAAAACACAAAGCAGAGAAAGATATGAAAACACAACACAGGAAGAGATATGAAAACACACCACGGGAAGAGATATGAAAACACAAAGCAGGGAGAGATATGAAAACACTACACAGAAAGAGATATGAAAACACAAGGCAGGGAGAGATATGAAAACACAACACGGGACGAGATATGAAAACACTACACAGAAAGAGATATGAAAACACTACACAGATAGAGATATGAAAACACAAGGCAGGGAGAGATATAAAAACACAACACAGGACGAGATATGTAAACGCAGCACAGGAATATATATGAAAACACAACACGGGAAGAGATATGGAAACGCAACTTAGGATGAGATATGAAGACGCAACAAAGGAACAGATTTGGAAACGTGACACTGGAAGAGATATGAAAACGCAACTCAGGAAGATGCCATGTTTCTGAACAAAATTTTCATAAAATAAGTTTAAACTTTATTTATATGATAGCATTTAAATAATCAGTGTTAAATATTTATCCTAAACATATCCGACTTAAAGGTCATGCCTCTTTAACAATGTATATAGATGTTGTTATTGCATGATCGCTTTCAACAATTTTTCCGTTATATCGTGACGTTGTCTACTTGAGACAGTATTCTAAGCGCTGGCACGCTGGGGTATCATGCCGCCGACACATGGCATGATACCCCACCCAGTCGCATTATACTTTTTACATTATACCGGGCCGACCAGACCTAGAACAATCCTCTAAATGCTGATCTAAAAGCTGATCTCTAAGCGAGGACGCTTATGATACAATTTTTCAAGTATTTGGTATGACCCGGCCTGGGATCGAACCATTGACCTTCCGCATGCGAGGCTGACGCTCTAACATTATACCGCCGCTGCGGTCTCAATGTATATAAAGAAAGAAGTCAATGTTCTTTTCTATATGGTGAATATAATGTGTGAATTCCATATCACATATTAGTTAAATCATAGCATATTTTGTATTTCGGCCCGGTTAGCGTAGTTGGTAACGCTTCTCACAGTAAATACATGGGTCATAAGTTCAAATCGCTGCCACAGTCTGTGGTGATTGCATGCAACCATATGATTTGTTCTACGGTTATGAATCTTCTTCCAGAATACATGGGGAAGTAGACATGTGTGTTAGCTCCTCGGTCCTTGTTTTCGAATGTTTTCATGCTTTCAATTTTTTATTATATACTAGTATCCAGTTTTAGATTCTAATATAATGTTAATTTAGATACCCTCTTTACACCAGGAAGCAATTGGAGAGTTATGTATTTTTTCTAACATTAAATTTAAACTATTGAACCTAAATGTTTATCAATGTTATTAAAATACACCTTGTCTTAAATAAAAAAGTATCTTTGATAAAAGTATAACGTAACAATAAGTATTCACTTTGCTTTATCAACGTTTTTAACTGGTCAACGTTTACCTCGCATTCTGTGATACGTCCATAGCCGACATAGGCGTTGAAGTTTAGGCCATTATGAATTAATTGCTAGATTATCTTCCAAATTTTTCTTAAAAACGGGGAAGACGGGAGAATTTTATTTTTTATTTTTAAAATTGTTGATGTTTTATTAATATTTTTATATATCTTTTTTAAATGTTTTAAAAAGGGCCGATGGGGGATGCAAATTAGGGGACGGGCGGGGATGATAATAAGGCAATTAATTTGTTATGACCTTATCCCGATAAGTCTCAGTTATTTATTAAACGATAAGTTAATCATGTCCATTTGGCCGAAATTGTCTCACTTGTGAAGTATATTAAATCAAGGACTTCTTTATATATATAAGGTCTTGATGCAACTTCTGTAGGTTAGATATTGTATCCGAGCCTTCGATTACAGGTTCACAACTATGATGATAATGATTAAGATACACTGGCCAATATACGTGCTCGTAACAATTGCTATTTAACAGACCTTATCGGAAGAGCCGGGTCCGATCTACAGACTTAAACCCGTATAGACGCACACTTTATCAATCGAGGCACCACTGTCTTCAATGCAGCAAAGTTACCTCCCATTGGTATATTGTTAAGAGGCTGGCAGAATATACTACCGGGGGCACTTTTTGAAGCATAACATTTCCAAGGATGTAATTAATGAGCAAGGAAAAACTAAACTATTCACGGGTACATTGGTAAAGAGATGTGCTTGAATAGTAAGCTTCATTTTTATGACTTCTAAAGCTAACAGTCGATCAGTGAAACAAACTACTATTTCCAGGAATCCTGAAAGGTTGACTAGTATTCGAGTAAATCCATCTCTGCCAGAAACTGATACCATTTGAATAAGTGGTGAAAGATACATGAAAATAAAACACAAAATCGTATATCAATCGTCAAAGAGACTGTTCCGCCGGACGAGGATTCGAACTCACAACTCATGCCTTCTTTGCCTGGCATTTAGAGCGTAGAAACTACCCTACTTTCTTCAGCTAAGAACCTTTACATATAAGGTAGTGACACAGGATCATAGTCTGTATAATGAATGCAGCTCTATTTGTAATTCTAAGGTTTTTAGTCCCTCTGCCAAGTTATCCCGGGGGCTTGCCGGTTGGCACAACAGAGTGTGGACTGTCAAACGCAGCTCTTCCGAATGGGTCCGTTTAATAGCAGCACAATTGAGCATGCTGAATGGTCAGTTTCTTCAGGGAAAGTTTGATTGACGTCATTGTTTAATAAGCGTTTAATTGCTATGCATTGTGGGACAGGTATGGACTTTCCTGCTTTTTTAATTGCGGGTTAATAGACCTTATTCGAGAGATATTTCGTTCAATATATAACATAATACGGGCACGTTGCATCAATGGAAGGTGAACCAGGTCACAATTTGAAAAACGCATTCAAGGGTTATTTTTGTTTATTTCTATATCATCTTGATAGTATACTTACCAAATTTCAAACGGAACCGCATAGCTCTACCATGAATAGCACTTATACAAAAAATGGCAACACAATAAGAAATAACAGGGCACACGAAGAATTGTATATTTTCGTAAATACAGCCCTTACGTTTAAACTTGACAATAACTAGGCCTAAAACCCAACCAAGATTCTCATATTTATTCACAATCATTGGCATCAAAACCTGTCCTGGAGAAAGAATGTGTTTTGAAATGAACATTATTACCATCTTTGTGTTAATATTCATAGATATATTACTGTTAAGTGCCAACGGTTAAGATCGTTCATCTTCAATAAGTAAGTTAAAAACAGATAATTATGATACTTTTCGGGATCCTTTTTACATCCTACAAAAATTCAAATGATATTTCGAATATCAGCAATAGTGGTCCGTCGAACAGTGAGAGCTATCTGGTCGCTGCTGGCTTGAGTGTAATCTTAAAAACTCTAAAGCCTAATAAACAATTCTCAAAATACATATATGCACCATCTGTTTAGGAGGTAATTTAAGCATAGCCTATTTTTTATGATACTTGATTACAGATTTCTACTCGAGTTTTATAACAACATTAAAATGTATCCACAATAATAAAAACAAATAAATATTAACAATAACTGATGAACAAAAAACTTGGTGAATTATAATGCCATGATTTGACGTTCGTAATTTTGACCCGACCTGACGCGAGAAAAAGTATCGCTTCGCACACTGGTCATCTGTCTAAGTAAATACGATGTAGTGTTTTTTTTTTGTACAGCGTCAGCTTGTCAAATGAAAATGGCGGCGCCGGAACCAATATCGTTCGCTGATTGGATTAGCGACTTGTTTGATTGACAGCCCACGTCATGTTAATTCATCCACACACATATCCCAACATCATGTACACCATATATAGACAGATTCATAACTAAAAAATCACTACAACTATTCGTTAGGGTGCACTAAACCAGGATCAGATCAAGGTCTACATTGTAACAAGTAGTATTATCACACATTCAACAAATTATCAAAATATATACGTTATTGGGGGTTCAAAGAGATATTCGATATAGATTATAAACCCTTATAATAGCTGTATTGTATGATTCATTCAGTTTACATAATACAGACAGTAGCAAAAGCCATTGAATGTTTACGTGATACTCGAGCGTTTTATGATAAGATCAAAAGATATCTACCGACTACCTAAATGTTGACCGATTGACTTTTTGATAAATGTTTATATTATAACTATAGTCTTACTTACTACACTTTGCACAGTGGATATACCGACTACCTAGATGCTGACAGATTGAATTTTTGATTAATGTTTATATTATAACTATTATAGTCTTGCTGACTACACTTTGTACAGTGGACATATCGACTACCTAGATGTTGACCGATTGAATTTTTGATAAATGTTTATATTATAACTATAGTCTTGCTGATTACACTTTGCACAGCGGATATACCGACAAACTAGATGTTGACCAATTGAATGTTTTATAAATCTTTATATTATAACTATAGTCTTACTGACGACACTTTGCATAGAGGATATACTGACTATCTAGATGTTGACAGATTGAATGTTTGATAAATGTTTATATTATAACTATTGTCTTGCTGACTACACTTTGTACAGTGGATAAATCGAATACCTAGATGTTGACCGATTGAATGTTTGATAAATGTTGGTATTATAACTATTATTTTCTAATTCGCTTTGTTTAAACGAAAACAAATCATTTCTTTTCTTTTCAAAGCAAACTGAGGGCATTGGTACAAGACATGGTGTAGGAACGGCACTTACATTGCCGTTATAACATCGAACAACAACAAAGAACGGGCAACTAATGTCAATCTATTACTTATATTTAAATTCTTTATCTAAACTATTCGTGGTAGTCTGATCCAAGTAATCATATAATATTATGTTCACAATATCAAAACGACATATATCCCTAACAAACATGCAACATTTTGCGCGTATATAAGCCTATTTCATAATGTGAGAATAGAAGTACGGTACAATTCGTACCAAACGTTCTCAGACGCCAGTCTGTGCCAAAATGATTGCATACTTTTTGATATACGATAGCAAATGACATACATTTCAGTCAAACAAGTAACATTTACACTCATGTACTAGCAATTTATATCAACGCATGTTAAATACAACGCAAAAACAATGACGTCTTGTTGTCTGATAGATAAAGCCCCGCATTATTACGTAGAATAAAACATAATGATATATCATAAAAGGTATATAACACCGGCAAACATGGTCATAAACCATGCTCTGGTATTCTCCCTTTGATACACTTATACATTGCAACAATAGAAGTAAACTGGATAACGTTAAATACTGAAACATTATTCAACATATCTGAGAATAAAAATATCCAATAAATTATAATAGATAAATGGCAGGATAATACAGATTTCGTCAGAACCTTTACACGCATCCGAAAATAAATTAAGATATATTTACGTATTTCATATTTATCTTAACAATTACATACGTCATCCGCAATGTATCTCATGGTAGAACAAGTACAAAGCTTATGTTATGATGGAATCAACTGCTCAAGAACACAAAACATGGTTCTTATTTGTTGTAGTTTCCAGGCCTCTTTGGCATTTTGAAAATTAAAACCTTTTATCGTTTTTATGAGATATAGTAAATGGGTATATGCGTAGAATGTATGCTAAGGGAAGTAACTTCATTACCTTCTTGCTAAAATACTAGGATTATTCACCTTGCATATATTGTAACAATTACTTTATCTATGTTAATGTTATATTTATAACAACTATCGATTTTGTTTGTGGGTAACATTTTTTTTAGTTATTTCTGAATAAATGTAAAATTTCAGCTTTGTGTAGATTTATTTATTATAAATTCGCTCAGAAGTAGTGTGTTACCTCTAGAAGGCTGGGTCTAAATTAAACAACCATCGTTGTTGAAACTCACAAACAATTTTCTTTTGTTTGAATTGAGTTCACTGCGGTTTACAGTACACTGTATTCAGTCTAAATTTAGTTTAAACTAATATAATTTAGCTTGATTGTGAAGTAAACTCAGAGCGTTTATGAACCGCTTTCCAGTATTCTTTCTGGATAGAACCAGTACTGAGTGTTGTCCACTTCCTGGATAGAACCAGTCGTGAGTGTTGTTTGAAAGAGGCATGGGGTTGAGCTTGGGATTGAACCCGAATCCTTTCGCGTTAATGGTCAACACTCTATCCACTACACAACCTTGTCGCTTATTTATCAAACTAAATGGCAAGTTATATTTAATGTGGGGCAAGGGGTAGATTTTTATATATCAAGTAAACTACTCTTCCTGATTTTCCGGGCTAAAGGTCACACAAAAAATAATCGTAAGCGTAAAATGTCCTCATGTCCTTAAATCTAAAAAGAAAAGTTCAACACCTAAAATTACAATTAAACTCCTTTCTTTAAATACCGAACTCACACATTGTTGGTTGGTTCAGGGGAAGTTGTGTTTTCAAGATTTATAAAACGTCAAATGTGCCACCTGAACGTTTGTAAGTGCCTGCAGATGCCTTTCTCTGTTTATGTGTCTCAGGCTATGCCAGCCTAAAGTGTTTGTTCATCTGCAACCTCTATCAACCAGTTTGAAAATATTTCAAACCAGATCACATGTATGTAACTTTTTTGTGCACAAAAAATGGTCCTACCATCACTCAAAATGTATGCAACTCTGTAGGGAGACTTGAACCCCAGTGAAAGAAATATTATATGTTTAAATAAATCTAGAAATCAGATAAACACACATCACACAGGTATTGTATGGTGATTAGAGTCGCTTTCAACAATTTTCAGCCATATTGCAACATTGTCTACTTGAGACAGTATTCTGAGCGCTGCCACACTGGAAATTATCATGACGCAGACACATGGTATGATACCCAACCGAGTCAAATTATTCTGACACCAGGTTGACCAGACCTAAAACTTTGCTCTAAATGTTGAGCGCCAAGGGAGGAAGCAGCTGAGCATCATGTTTTCAAATCTTTGCTCTGACCCGGCTGGTGATTGAACCCACAACCTACCACAAGAGAAACAGATGCCCTGCCACTACACCACTGCTGTGGTATTATTGTTTGATCAAAGGGAGATAATAAAGGGAAAATGTTTGCTATTGTTAAGATTGCTTCTCTGTGGAATATTGCTCAAGATCACTTACCTCCACCTCTGAGCTCACGTGGGGTCTTAGGTTGGAGGTCAAAGATTAAAGCCAAGTTTGGGTCAAAGATTTTAAGTGAAAGAGTTTGTCAGTGATTCGCAGATGACTTAGTGGTTCAAGTCGTATTACTGTAAAAGAAACCTTGATACCACATGCAACTTACACGTGCAAGGTGATGTTAATGGCATGAAACCCAAAACTTCAATGTCGAAATCCTTATAAAAACATTTTAGAAGTTTTTTCTAAAACCATTGTCTGTAAGCCAAGACTAACGACTCATTTATACAAGTGTATATTGGTATTTTGGCAAAACTGAATAATACTTTGAAAGCATCAGTTAAAGATCATTTTTTTATTCAATCATATCATCATTCAATTAATAAAACATTCTCTCAATTATGTATACACGAGGTGTGTTAAAATAAGTGGATTTTTCATTTTTATATTGATATTGAATACCGTTACGTAGGAGTTAACTCATTGCATAAGTGCACAGTTTAAAGAAGAGTAACCTAGATGTGTATAATAAATGAGTGAAAGTATTTGAAGTGCATCCAAGCGCCCATTGGGTACTTGGACAAGATGTGATTTGACCGGTCAAATACCATGCATATTTTTGACATTTATGCAATCGGACTGCTCTGGATAGCCATTACATGTATATTTTCTGGCGCTGTTGCTACATAACCGTATTCAATATTTTAAACAAATTTACCAATATTTCACAATATTATACAATGCATAAATATATAATAAAAATCTTATATTCCTTAAACTATGAGATTACAATAATCTTCATTATTAATACAATAGTCTTGATCACATGCGACGCTTGCTTTTCTAAAAGACAAACATATTGTTTACAAGTTGTGCAGAAGAAACTATTAAATCTTGAAGTAAGATTTGATTGGCCGAAACAAACACACCTCTGTGACAGTTAAGTTTTAATGAAATTAAAAGAAGTATTTATTCCTATGGAACCCATTGCATTTATCTTGTACAAGATAATAGAACATATCTAGAATAATAATAATGAATACAAAAGTAAACATCTAAACTATAGTGTTTTAAATACTATGGAAATCTCCGAGGTTTTTTGATTGCTTGATCAACCAATCAAAAACTTTATCAGGATACCGTTACATTTTGTTCTTGATGGAACCATTCGGGAGAAAAACAAGCGTGGGTGATGATCAAGACTACTATTACAACACCATTTTTGTTTTTATGTACAAAATTTAACAAAGTATATTCGTGGGAACACAGAATTATTTCTTTATCATGCACATCATACCAAGAACTTCAATAGAGAAACGATAGCAGCTCATTGGAATTAAGGACTAATATAGAAAAAAGGAAAAGCAATTAATTGAAATGTTATGATCGCTCGCGTTTAATGCGAAGTCTTGCAAAAACTCGTTTTTCAATTATCGTAAGTTCCATTCATCTCAGAAATACAAATCGAAAGCCTTCTTTGCACAATAGAATTCTCTACAAAGCAAGACAATTTCCAGCAAATTGTCTTTAAAATTGTTGAATTATTTATGATAACAAAATTTGTATACTGCAGCTAAAAAATACAACAAAAATACTTGAAATTTTATTTCAAACTGCAATGTTTGCAATTCAATATTATCTTAAGTGTTTAAAACATTATAAAACATCTAACGTTACATAAAGCTTACATTTATGTATGAGAAATCCGATGCCTGTGAAATATGAATAAATAATTTGCCACGTTATTAATTCTTCATGTCTTATGTCATCACTATTTAGTAGAGAGATGCAAGTTTCCTATCCTTCTATATAAGTCCTTGGTGAAATGTTGTGAAAACTCACATTTTCATGAAAAAATTTCGTTTTCAGACATTTCACCTGCCATCAATCTCAAGATTACAAATTAAATGTATTACTTTGCCAAACAAAATGCCCCACAAAAGGACACCATTCACAGCAACTGTTAAAGTCAATTTATTATACAAAGTATGTGTAGTGACGAAAATGTATCTAGTGCCACTAAAAATATAACTCAATTACTTTTACCTGAAAGTGCACTGGTCTTTTTTAAATTCAAGACAGTTTGCATGATTAAAACTTCCTAAAACAATAAAGATAACATACAATTGACATTGATATACAAGAAATCAGTTGTCAGTGAATTTTGAAATGATTAATTTGCCTTTTTTTTTAAATCAAAACCGTTTTGCATGATTAAAACTTCCCAAAAAAATAAAGATAACATACAATTTAAATTAATATACAAGAAATTAGTTGTGAATTTTGAAATGATAAATTTGTCTTTTTTTTTTATCAAAACCGTTTTGTATGATTAAAACTTCACTAAAAAAGATAACATAAAACTTACATTAATGTACAAGATACTAGATACCTGTGAATCTTTAATGTTTAATTTGCATTTTTTTTAAATTCAAGACTGTTTTGCATGATTAAAACTTCATAAAACATTAAAGATAACATAAAACTTTTATTAATGAACAGAAACTAGTTGCCTGTGAGTTTTGAAATTATTAATTTGCCTTTTTTTTAAATTCAAAACGGTTTTGTATGATTAAAAGTTCATTAAAAAAGATAACAGAACAGTTATATTAATGTACAAGAAATAAGTGTCCTGTGTATGTTGATGTGATAAAGTTGCCTCTTTAATTCAAAACCGATTTGCATGATCAAAACTTCATAAAACATTAAAGATAACATAAAACTTACAATAATATACAAGAAATTAGTTGCCTGTGAGTTTTTAATGATTAATTTACCTTTTTTTTTTAATTCAGAAACTTTTCGCATGATTAGAACTTCATAAAACATTAAAGATAACATAAAACTTACATTAATGAACAAGCAACTATTTGCCTGTGTATTTTGAAATGATTGATTTGCCTTTTTTCATTAATTCGAAACCGTTTTGCATGATTATAACTTCATAAAACATTAAATATAATATAAAATTTATATAAATGTACAAGAAATTAGTTGGCTGTGAATTTTGAATGATTAATTTGTCTTTTTTTTAATTCAAAACCATTTTGCATGATTAAAACTTCATGAAAAAGATAACATAAAATTTACATTAATGTACGTGAAACTAGATGCCTGTTATTTTTTAATGTTTTATTTGCATTGTTTTAAATTCAAGACCGTTTTGCATCATTAAAAATTCATAAAACATTAAAGGTAACATTAAACTTCCATAAATGAACAAGCAACTAGTTGCCTGTGTATTTTGAAACTATTGATTTACCATTTTTCTTTAATTCAAAACCGTTTTGCATGATTAGAACTTCATAAAACATTAAAGATAACATAAAACTTACATTTATGAACAAGCAATTAGTTGCCTGTGTATTTTGAAACGATTGATTTGCCATTTTACTTTAATTCAAAACCGTTTTGCATGATCATAACTTCATAAAACATTAAAAATAATATTAAATGTATATAAATGTACAAGAAATTAGTTGCCTGTGAATTTTTAATGATTAATTTGTCCTTTTTTTTTAATTCAAAAATGTTTGGCATGATTAGGACTTCATAAAACATTAATGATAATATAAAACTTACAATAATATACAAGAAATTAGTTGCTTGTGAATTTTGAATGATTAATTTGCCTTACAGACATGTCTTGTTTTTCTACCAATACATTCCTATTTTTGATGCATGTTATTTTTTTTTGTAATATGTAAATATATTTAACATCATAAACATAAACGAGAAAGCAGATTGTACATTGCTGTTAAAGGGAATTTTGCATTATATAATGATATGATTAAATTACATGGTTAGCATGGATTTTGTCAATGTCAGTTTGAAAAGAATTTTTTTTTTGTTTTTTTATCACTAACTGCTATAGCAACCATTTGTAATCATAGCAACACGGGACACTGCATATGCAATGCCATATTACAAAAAGTTCAGATTCCCATCTAGATTTTTTGAAGAAAATAACTGAGGAAGGCCGGGCACATTTTTTTATTTATAGGTGACATTGTCTTCTCAAGGGTTTCGGACAGGTGTGGATAGGGAAGAAAATTTAAACTTTTTTTCTGTAGCCTAAAAACCTGGGGTGGGGGCGTGGGAGGGGGGGGGGGAATAATAGCATACTGCCGACTTGTTCTTGTAACTGTAAAGAAAAAACTTGGCATACATAATACATAACAACCATATTTTCTAAGAAATTAGTACAATGTAGCCGTTAAGTGTTTAAGATATCGGAGCGGTTCCCCATATCCCAAAAGTGGAAGTAGAGTAGTATTACCTTCCCACACACTACCCTCAGGTTGCTTCTCTGGAACAAATGAAGTGCTCTTACACCAATTAAAGTATCGTTTACCTACCTACAAACACGTATAATTACGCTAAGAGGCAAGCCGTTCCTTTTAAAACGAAATTTTATTAATTGAAATAAAAACAGTATCTTGCATTTTGTGTGTTATAAATTGATAATAGATGGATGTTGTGTATTTAATGTCGATTGAAAAGCTTACCATGGCTTATGTTTAAGTGTTGCAACAGTCATGTGATGTTTTGCTTGTATTTAACAAACCGTTAAAAAATGACCCCATGTCTGATCAAAATTTAACACTGATCAGTTTTCAACGACTGTTTTGATCAGAATTGAATGTTGAAATGTGACCCGGATCAATTGGGTTAATTTTTCAACGGGGTCAAAATTTAATGTAACACCGGCACAGTGTGATGTGATGACACTAGTTTATTGTTGCCCAAATAATAAGTAAGCTCAAAGTTTTTGTAAAATAGAGCAGCTCAGTTCTGTTCCTAGGTAGTCTCAAAACATTTTTTAATCTCTAAGGTGCACAGTCAGCACCCTAACAACTACGCTACAGTCCCGCTCAAACAATACTTTTGGTTATTTGCTCCATTTTGGCAATCATAGTTCAATTGACTAAAGTTCTGGTGCAATACCTGGCCTCCACCGCTAAAATATCGGTATCATTTTTTCTCGTGTTCTACAAGCAAAGAAGAGACACTGTTGAAGATGGACATGTATTCGTTGTTTATCCCTCATTGTTCAGTCAGAAATGAGTCCAACTGTCAACCCAAGGACTGTGAGTTTGGATGTCTACCCGGCCAGCCTCTGCAATAATTGACCTGATTCGGACTGTCAATCAAACAAGTTGATAATCCAATGAGCGATCGATATTGGTTGTTTCATCGCCATTTTCCTTAGACAAGCTAACAATGTCTTAGTTAACACTACATTGTATTTCCTCTGACAAACAATGCCACGTGGTCAGTAGGCGAAATGATATACATTCTTGTGTAAGGTCAAAGGACTTTGAACTTTGTACTACGGCTATCAATCTTCCACTTCTGAATACGTGGGGAAGAAGTAAGTGACTTGCAGGGACAATGTATGTCTAGTACTGGTTAACGACTTAATGGATTCCAGAAATGAAGATTAGGTGCACTGACTACCTTTACAATTTATATAATGTATTTACTGTTCAAAAAGGAGCAACACCAGTGTTATCTTTGTGGCTTCACCAAACTTGATCAAAATTAAGAAATCTTCAAAATAGAATTCCTTTTGTACCAATTGTCGTATATATGTTTTCTTTTCCCATGATTCTCTTTGAACGATAAAGGAACTCGTTATTTTGGGCATACCTTCAACATCAGTCATAACTAATTCATCTGGTCTCAACTTGTTTCCTTGGATGTAGATGGCACTGGCGATGTTGAGGCGGGAACACTCTCACGATCTTGGTTTTCTTCTGATTAGGTAATAATAATGATAATCATTAATAAGTTATATAGTTTACATATTATAACAATGAATGTAATAATGAAAATATCATTAAAAAGCTTAGCAGAGGTTATAATTGTGTATAGCAGTATGAAGTATTCTTGACAAAGCTGTCTGTGAAATTAAAATATGCAAAGCAGAGTTGTATGCCATTTTAAAAATATTCATGACAGCTATCTACCAGGGTAACGTGATAACGGATTAAATATTCATGACATAGCTATCCACCAGGTTAACATGTAATAAAATATTAAAATATTCATGACAAAGCTATCTGCCAGGGTAACATGTGATATCAGATTAAAATATTCACGACAAAGCTATCCACCAGGGTAACATGTGATAAAATATTAAAATATTCACGACAAAGCTATCCACACGGGTAGCATGTGATAACATATTAAAATATTTATGACAAAGCTATCCACCACAAAGCTATCCACCAGGGTAACATGTGATAACATATTAAAATATTCACGACGAAGCTATCCACCATGGTAACATGTGATAACAGATTAAAATATTCATGACAAAGCTATCCACCAGGGTAATGTGATATCATATTAAAATATTCATGACAAAGCTATCCACCATGGTAACATGTGATAACAGATTAAACATTCATAACAAAGCTATCAACCAGGGTAAAATGTGATATCAGATAAAAATATTTATGACAAAGCTATCCACCAGGGTAAAATGTGATATCATATTAAAATATTCATAACAAAGCTATCCACCAGGGAAACATGTGATGTCATATTAAAATATTTATGACATAGCTATCCACCAGCGTAAAATTTTCAGAACAAAGATGTGATATCAGATTAAAATAATATATTACAGATGTTTGTCAGATAAATATATGATAATGCATAATACAGCCACATGTATGCCAGAATTCTTCATCAGAATAAAATCTGCTTGACAGATATCTGATGAAATAAATTTACATAACGAAATTATGCATGATAGATTAGATATGTCGGCTAGATTAAAATATAAACACTAGACATGTCGGCTTGATAAAAATATACACTAGACATGTCGGCTTGATAAAAATATAAACACTAGACATGTCGTCTAGATTAAAATATACACAATACACATGTCGGCTAGATTAAAATATACACAATAGACATGTCGGCTAGATTAAAATATGCACGACAGATATATCTATTATTGTAATTTATATGGAAATGATCTGATATGAAATACCTGATGGTGGTGCTACTTGTATCTGATATTTTTCAGGGACAGACGGCACATTTCCTGCAAAGCAAAATACAAAAATACATTTGTATTACCAATTAAGATATTTGACTAAAAAAGACATCCGACAATTTACACAGCCTCATTTACTATTTACACCCAGATGTTACTATCGACACCCAAATGCTGAACAGAACTACTGTCGTTAATGCTATTTTGTGTAATTGTTTATGTTGATGGCAATGAAACTGAGGTTTAATAGGGTATAAAGTAATTGTCAGGGGCGGATTCACGATTTCAGTTTAGAGGGGGTGGGGATGGGAGCTTAAAATATGGACGGGAACACATGCTTTAAGTAGATATATAGTGTATTTAATAAAATATGGCAGTTTAGAGTGGCTGGGGGCGTGCTTCAGATTTTTTAAAGAGTAAATCTGCCATTGATTTCAACCATATTACAGGTTGAATCTGGTATCCAATTGCAAGTAATTGGGTGACGTAAAACATCAGAATGAATCTGAATGCAGACAGCGGCCTTGTACCAGTATCTGATATTGTTCCTGAGCCATGGTGCCACATTAATGCGACATATTTCACGTTTCTAAGGAGCCTTTTGACATTTTTTATTTTTGCGTCTTCCGAGACGGCGTTAAGGACAGCAGATCAGATATCCAAATAATAAAAAAGCTGTCCATCCACGCCTTATTATATCAGGTCAGCAGATGAGATAACCAAATAATAAAAAAAGCTGTCCATCCATATATCATATCATATCAGGCTAGGTGCCACATATAGATGAAGGACCTGACCCTGTAATAAACAGTTATTTAATTCAAAACATGAACACTGAATTATATATATATAATTCAGCTTTCCTGTATTTTACTACATTGACATTCTAGTTTATAATTGTTTGACTTTGGCAATAATATGTTACTTGTGACATACATGCATACAGAATTGGAATATTTATCAAAACATGTAAAATCCAATTGCATGACATTATTGTACTACATGTACATATTTGTGGCTAACATCAATATTTATAATACAATAGATAACATTAAGCCTATAAAAAGGAGAATATATCTGATATAAAATATATGATAAAAGTATACCTGTTATAAAACTATGTACATGCATCAATAGTTGTGGATGCAAATCCATCCAAAAATTTGCCTGTTTTTCTGGGGCATGGCCCACTTCATTCTGCACATCTTCTTTGTATTCTGACAAGTGTCCCTCTGTATTTCGTATAAACCGTAGCAGGCCTGCAACACTTGAACTCCTTTTATCATACTGCTTCTTATTTTCACGACTGTTACAGTGTTCATTCAGTTTTTTAGGGAGAGAACTGATCCAGTTGCCGCCTGTTATTACATTCACGACCTCTAACCGTCCAATACTTGCAGGTTCGCGTTTATACATTTGTTCGACAGTGTTACTTGAGTACTTAAAGAAGTCCATGATCTTTTCATGTGACCATAGTGCTGGGTGTGACAATATTTCTGTTACAGTTGGCCGTTCATTTGGATTATGACTAAGGATTTTCTCAAGCAAAACTTTGCAGGGATGGAGGTACTTCTTCATGCTATTCAAAGTGGGTTCCTTTCCTCCTTTAATGTTGTATTGTCTATCAAAAGTGGGGCCAAATGGATGTTCTCCAAATGTATTTGTGAAGTAAATAAGACATCCTAGAGCAAAAATGTCTGATTTAATGTTCAGTTTACTTTTAACTGGCTCATTCTTTCCCAGTAGTTGCATAGCCTTGCACATCTCATTTGGGATATATCCCATTGTTCCAGTTAGTTCACTAAATGAAAATATATCATCTATAGTGCATTTTGATGCTCCAAAATCACCAAGGACAAACCTCTCTATTTGCTCTCCTTTTGATATATACATTACATTTTCAGGTTTTAAGTCACGATGAACCACATTCTGTGAATGTAAATATTGAAGTCCACTTGCCATGGAATTTACAACATTTAATGCTGGGAAGCTTTGTTGTAATTGACTATTCGCTGAGTCTACATACTTTGCCAAAGTTCCTTGACACAGTTCTAATGCAAGATATAGATACTTGTCTTTCACTTTTGAGTAATAGAATCCCACTATGTTTACGTTCCTTTTTTTTTCAATTTTACTCATTATTTCTTTCTCCCGAAGGATTTTGATATAATTTTTAGTTTGTTCTGCGTCTGTTTTGTCTGTACATTCGATCTGTTTCACAGCAACAGGCATATCTTCATAATGACCTTTATAAACTATTGATTTGCCCCCTTTACCAAGCAATTCTTTATGTTCGTAACTTAACTTTTTATCAATGGTAACCATTTCAGTGGCTTCTGTCCCCTTCTGTCCCCTTCTGGCTTCTGTCCCCTTGCTTGACCATGCTAATTGAAAAAAAAATACTGTTTTCATACTAGCCACAATATAATATTGTGGTGACAAAGTGATGTTTACCTGAGTGTTTATATTTATAATGCCTAAAACAACTAGACCTACCATTGAAGGTGATGAATGCCCCCGCATTTAAGCCAATCGCTACAAAATTATCATGCGGTAAATACAGCAGTTTGACTATGTAAAACTGCAATGATATTGCATGGCATTAAGTCGGTGTCACAAAAATTAAATCATGCACATCCAATTTAGACTTGACGTTAATCAAAATGCCACATCACTGCTAAGTGTCAATTTAATCGCCTAAAAACTGTGGAAGTAGTTCGCTCCACAATAGCTACAATATGGTAAACACAGCAATTGTACTAAGTTCAAGGGCAATCAGTCTGTGTGAGATTAAGTTAGGGTCACCGAATTCACGCCATGCACATCTGCACAAGATGGTAATGATGAATGCAAGTTTCAAGTCAATCGTCTGAAAACTGGAAGTAGTCCGCTCCAGAATGACATATTAAGAAATGGTCCCCAAGGGCATTAACATTTAATTAGGTTTTAACATGTGTTAAAGCGTAAAAATAATGTTAAATTGAATAAGAAGCATGGTAACCAAAGTCGATTTATTTTTATGCTATGTTAAACAAAGAATAAAGGATCACTTTGTACAAAATTGATCTGGTAGACTCACCGACTTGCCATTGAAACCGGTAGACGGGCTAAATATGTAAGTACGCCAGTTAATATAAGGTTATTATACAGTGAACTGTATAATTACCTTTTTATTATTCATCCCGAGTTTCTTTTTATTTGAAACACAATATTAAACTTAAATTTTATAGAACAATTTATTTTAACAAAATATATCTTTTTTAAAAATACTGTTTTTCGCATTTTTTGATAATATCAAAGTTTGCTCTTTTGAAATATAAATATATCAATATTAATATAATTCCCTTATCACAGCTATTTTCTTTCTTATTTAAATCATATATTTTTTTTAAGAAAATCCTAGACGTTATTTTATATATAGAAAAAATCAAAAAAAAATCAACTGTGTAGTGAGATACAATGTATAAACATATTAAATAAATTTTGGACATACTCGTACATCTCGTTGAGATATATTTTTATATAAATCATCGCGCTTCGTTTTCAAGAAAACCGGTTCAAATTCCATAAAGCACTTAATTAACCAACGGAAAAGTCACTATGTGCCATGGAATACAGTAATAGGAGCATACATCTATGTACCTATTCGCTTCCTTAAATCGTCATGATAACATTTTGTTTTAATCAAAGATCTTTCTATTTTGTCTCCCACCAAAGAGAGCCAGTTTTCTACACGAGTAGTATCCTTTTTTTGTTCTCTTAAAATATACGCATATACACCTGATTGCCAATATTATATAGTAATATTCATATACAGTCGAACCTGTGTTTGAGGTCACCTCTAATAAGCAACCACTTTGCTATTTCCCATTTCTATGCTTTCAGAGCAAATTAACTTGTATAATGTAACCGCCCATCTGAAACGGACACTTTTGCTCATTTCTTTGAATGGCTGCTTAAGACAGGTTAGACTTATGTTAAATATATATGTGTCTTTGTCTTATTGAAATGGAAATACTAAATATATTGTATCACTATGTCACCCAGTGTTACTAATTCATTTTTATAGTTCCATCATTTTATGGTTCAAGGGAGACAACACTGTCTTAACCTATAATTATATCATCAAATTTATACATGAAAGTCATACAGGTACATCCTAACTGTAAAGTATTGGAAAACAATTAATTACTTGTATAGTACAGAATAGTAAACCCAAACTTGTTTATTGTACATGTTGTTTTGTTTTGTATATATGTGACCTGAGTTAGCTTGGGAATGACAGATTGGCAAGTGAGCGATGTGAGTTTAACTTAGTTTGGGACTGGCATTGATTGACAAGTGAGTGATGCAAATTAGGTCACACCCAGCACTACATGCATACCCTTATCCCCGAACTAACAATATACAGCATTCTTTCTCTAGACATCGACAAAGACACTTGAATCCATCCAAATAGTACATGTATACTTATATATACTCCAGGCAATCATTATAAAACTGTAAAGTTTTAAATTTATTGATTGGAATATCCTGGTAAGATCTGTGATATTGTTTTTATTTATTTTAAAAAGCTGCTTTAATAGTGAAATACTGTAATTTGTATTGTGAAGTATTGTGTAATGTTCTTTTTCTTTTAATGTGTATCTGAATGTTATGTTATGTATTACAGGCTCTTTGACCTTGAGTATCCTGTAATAAAACTGCAAAATATAAAAAGAACCATGGAATTGTTATTTCATACTTTCCAACCCCGGCTACAACTATAAGATTTGTAATGAAATATGGTAGATAAGATGACAGTCAATGTATATTTATGGGAAAATGCGATAGCAAAATATAAAGCAAACGACAAACATGAAAAGAAGATGAAAATAACACACTAAAATATAAAACATGTGTTACACTAAGTTTGATATTCATCACTAGAAAATAAGAAGTTCAAGTTAAAAAATAAACATAAATATATAATAAAAATGACACAAAATGAGTGTTGTTTCTAAAAACACTGAAGTATAATATATTTTCTAAGATTTAATTTTTTTACTTGATCTATAAAATATGAACGTAACATTTTCATTCAGTTTGAAATTTTAAAATGTCATACCTTTTACAATTAGATCCAACTCCAATAATGCCGATATCTCTGATACTAGTTTATTCTTTTTTTTTTCTATGGCTGACGACAGTCCCATGCGTTTTATAGAAGCAATCATATTTGCTATAGCAGTCTGGCAACTTTGATTAGTCAGCGATGCGCATACACGTTTTAGTGTTGAAGAAATAACTGCCCAGGTGTCCTGGAATATCGACTCGGTCATAGATATATTATCAATATTTGTAAAATATTTTCTTAACTGTCTTACTTCTTGAATAGCGGCGATTTGTGCTTGATTCAAAGGGACAAAGTTAGTCAGTATTATAAGTATTACAGATATGTCCCATTGTTCTAAGTCTGTAGGAGTGTCGTTTCGAGGAAACATGATAAAGTAGTGATTGTCCGGAACTTTCCTACTGGTTATAAGAATTCTGATTTGTTCTTTGTTAGCTGCCAGGAATTCATCTACATTATTGAATGCTCCATTGTCCACAGTTTCCTGCAAGAGAAGTTGCTGAGCGAAATATCCCCCACCTTCTGAAACCAGCGTATAACAACGGATGCAGTTGGTCTTTTTCTGCAATGCAAGTGATACCGCCATTTTTATGTCTTGGTTTCGTTACTGAAATGTTAATGAAATTGTTATAACTACCTGTTAAAGCTGTTATAATATAGTAACCTAGTTACTATGCTAGTAGTCGTTATACTGTCATAACAGGTTAAAGAATGACAATAGGATTATCAGATACATGCTATGAATTAAACAAAATAAAAATGTAAATATGTTGAAACTTAGATAATATGTAACTTGAATATTAAGTTGTTTGTCTGCTAAAGTCTGTTGGTTTTACTTCAATATAATTTAACTGTATGCACTCAGAAATCAGACATGATCTGATAACTGATTTTATTTTAATAATAGCAATAACATTAATATAATGTTATAAATTAAGTGATTTCATACAGGCCGAGTTATTGGTCAAATGACTGTCATATTGAATAAATTTATTGGTAAAGAAGACCTGGTAAACGGTGCTATCGCACATTTTGGCTAGTGTATTGCATGCATTTGTGATGCGATGCGGTTCGGTTCAGTTCGATACTTTACGGCCCTCTGTTATCAAAATACGATAATGTAATTCGGAATATTGAAGTTGCAATTAAATTTAGCTAAGAGTTTTGCATCCCACAATTCATAGCAATTACTATTTTGTTCGCAAGACAGAAATAGCAATTGGCATACAAGCATATATACACATTACGTATTAAGAATTAAGAGATTAGAATAAACGCCAAGGCATTATATATTTAATACAAATAACGAATTAATCATTCATGAAGCATGAAGAATTTATCATTTAGAACTAAGAAATAGAAATAAAGAATAAATCACTAAACACATTGTATACAAATGATAATCATGTATTTAGAATCAGTGACTTAATTATATGTTTATATGTAAATCAAATTTAGAATCAGGAATTTGGCGTGAATGATTTTGAACTAATCATTTAGAATTCAGAAATAGTAATAACAAATTAAACATTAAGCATATTCAATTGCACATTTAGAATTTAGAATTAAGTATTTAACAAGAGGAACTTTGACTCAGTTGGCTTTACATAGATCTCGGGCATTGCGCCTGAAAATTATTCTAAATTTGATTGGTGAAAATAAAACGAAACCAATGTAGTTTTTTATTGAAACTGTTCGACTCGGATTTGATTATTAATTAATATCTAATGACATAATTAACAGTTTATCAACGGTCAAAAAAAGTGTTTTTAAACTGAGTATAACACAACGCAAAAATAATTACGTCATCAATTTTTGTGTTGCTTCAAGATAAACCATGACGATAAAGCAAAAGTTTATCTTGTCACCGCTTTATTATGTTTAATAATATAATGATATGATCAAAGGCATAATTAAGTTTCAAAATTGCATGTTTAAGTTCCACTAAGAGACATATGACATGTTAAAGTTTCATGTAGAAACTATGCTTAATGGGATTATGAAGCGACATATCATATTTTGATGTTCCACACAGAGACATATGACATGTTAAAGTTTCATGTAGAAACTATGCTAAATGGGATTGTGAAGAGACATATCATATTTCGATGTTCCACACAGAGACATGTGACATGTTAAAGTTTCATTTAGAAACTATGCTAAATGGGATTATGAAGAGACATATCATATTTCGATGTCTCATAAAGACTTGTTATTGTTTATACAGTAGCATATGGAATATTAATGTTTTAAAATTGCATGTACAGTTCTGCTATACAGACTTATGGCATTTTAAAAACACATACCATGTGTTAAAGTATATGAATATGGCATGTTTAAATTTTGATATACTAGTAGATATGGCATATTACAGTTTTGATATCGAGATATATCGCATGGTATATATATATATAAATAAAGAGAAACATTGTATATGCATGTTAATGTTTTGATATAGCGATAAATGAGATGTTAAATTTTAAAAAAAATTTGATAAAGCGATAAATGAGATGTTAATATTTTGATAAAATTTTGATATAACGATAAATGAGATGTTAAAATTTTGATATAGCGATAAATGGTATGTTAAAATTTTGATATAGCTGTAAATGGCACTTTTGAAGTGAGTTTGAAATATCCTGGAAGAAACCTCACCGGGAATCGATCCGGGGAACTCTGGGTCTTGAAGCAAACATGCTAACCACTAAACCACCGCGACTTCCTAGGGTACATTGAGGCCCGGTAAGGAGATTTTGATTTTTGAATAGAAATACTTTGAAAAAACTCATCCATCATTTCAATCATCTTCCTGTCTGCAAATTTATTTCGTCATAACAGTTGAAAGTATGTCTTTTAAAGTGGATTAAAACAGTAGGTATCCAAAAATCTTCTTAAGAGACCATAAGCCAAATACGTTCAAATTTGATTTGAATGATTCCTATGAATAGAGGTTTTAAGTTTGTTAGGATCTATTGGGCACAGGAAGAGGATAATAAATTTAGGTATTAATTTAATCATATCGATGCCCAGAACATAGTTGCGATTGTGTCCTTTACAGCGGATGAAATATTCATATAGGCCCCAACATGTAATACAGTTTTGCATTTACTGAAAGCTTCTGCTTAAAAACCGAACAGACCAACAAAATGTGTTCATATTTGGTATAATGATCCCTTTAAGTAGTGGTTTTAAGTTTGTGCATGTCTATGCTCTTCTGGGGCCCAATTAGGAGATTTTGATTTGTACATAGGGATACCATGGGAAAAAGTAATTTCTTTTTATTGTAAATTTTAGGAAAGATTAGAAATTCATATTGAGATCAGGAGTATTATTTAGTTATACTAATAATGGACATAGAGCTTCTCATTATTAAATTGAATACGAATGATGTGGGGTTTTCAAATACCACAAAAACGTAAAGAGTATATTTTAATTGAACTGAAACGAAATCCCGTTTCTTAAATACATTGTAGATAGCAAGCAAATACTCCTTCACCTCGTCATTCGGACTTTTTCTAGATTAAACTTATTCTACAATATGTAACCAGTACAACGGATAAAATTGAAATCAAAATGAAACCATGCTTCATATTTGGTACGTCACGAAATAAGTTGCAATTGTTAAGCTGGGAATCTATTTTAGTCTACCCTTGGTGCGACGGCCAAGTTATGCAAATTTGGTTTGATACATTTCTGGCAACATTATATCAATTTGTATATAAATTATATAGGTATGATATATTAAAGTATACATTTTTTCCAAGAATTGACCAGCCAAATTTGTTCATAGTTGCCCGAACTGCCACTTTAAAGTTGCAAGATGGCCCTGTAGGTAAGTTTAATATAATTCTATACATGAATGCTGTTTCAAAGTTTCACAGTAACCATTGCATTGTTTTTTTATAATTATGCATACTACTAGATTATTGTTAATACATTTAAATGGCAAAACTATTTGTCTAAAAAGTGTTTCTTATATGCAGTTTGAATAAAGTGTAACTCCAACTGCAACACACAAACACACACACACACACACACACACACACACACACACACACACACACTTTTGGGAAAAAAGGAAGTTCTATTTTTTTCTCTCGTCTATTTAAGGCATGCTTTACATCATCTTCAGATCTGTAACATTGTTTAGTCATAATAGTTAAGAGTATTACCCTTAATGGGGATTTAATGTGTATAAGTGCAGCAGGGGCCCAAAAGGGATTAACTTGTGAATTTCCAATAAAACTTCAATAATCCAGCAAAACTTGTATATATTTGGTATAGATCAGTCATATGTATAGGGGATTTACGTTTGTTGAAAAAAGGAGCTATGGTCATTGGGGCCCAGGAAGGGGACTTTGACTTTTACAAAGAAATACCATTGGAAAAAAGTTGTTCAATTTTTTTTTTCAACTTTTTAATCATCTTGATAGCTGGAGTTTTGTTCAGTGATGACAGTTAAGAATGGGTCCTTTAAAGGGTATTTAATATCCATAAGGGGCCAAAAAAGGATAAACTTGTGTAATAATGGAACTTCGAGTTTTAAACATACCCTATCTAAATATAGCTTTCAGATAGCTATATATAAAAAATAATCCATTATAGTAAGATAGGGCCTGTGATTCAAAGCTCAAAAATAAGAAAAAGATAAATTTCACATAAAATGTTTGTTTGTTGTATGGTATTTAGCGTCGCTTTCAACAATTTTTCAGTCATATCGCGACGGTGTCTACTTGAGACAGTATTGTAAGCGCTGTCACACTGGAGTATCATGCCGCAGACACATGGTATGATACCCCACCCAGTCACATTATACTGACACCGGGCCGACCAGACCTAGAACTCTCCTCTAAATGCTGAGCGTCAAGCGAGAAAGCTTCTAGTACCATTTTTAAAGTATTTAGTATGACCCGGCCGGGGATTGAACCCACGACCTTCCGCATGCGAGGCGGACGCTCTGTTTCAATGGATGTCTTATGCGTATACTTATATTTTATCTATTCAGAACGGTTATTCTTAATTAAAAAGTACTTTCGACACTATTCCGACAACCCGACACCCTATATAAATTTCATGTTTGAAATTCGGTCATCCCGACACCTCTCTTTATTTTACCTTTATATTACCGTATACATGACAGTTATTGAAACTCTATTTTCTGATATTTGACTCTCAAATTATTTCACACGATGTTGGTCCGTTAAGGTCAAATGTTGTTGTTATAAATACCATAATTAACAATTCGAGCCTAGAATATTTCGTACGAAATAATATAGATGATACATTATATTTTTTAGGGTTTATGGTGCCTTAGCGTCTAATGCAAGAAAAAAGACATGTATTACATATATAAACCATTGTTATACAGGGCAAAGCCATGGCCGAAGAAGACATGTACTCGTCAGCCCGATTAGTTATGGACAGAGCAAAACAGGGCATGTCACACCTCTGTACAACCGATCCCGTATTGGACGACAATATTCTCCGGACCCTGAATAGACACAGACAGACGCGGCGACCTGATGAACCAAGTGATATGAGTTTTGAAGTAAGTTACAATATTTGTTTACACTTACATGTTGACGGGTCACTTTGATTTACTTTTAATGCTTATTATGATCACTTACATACATTTTATTTAGATGTACATAATGCTATTATTCAATGGGTAGATAACATATATTCTTCAATAATTTATAGATATGCCATGAAGCCATCCCAAACAACTTTTTCCGGAAGGACGTCATCGTAAAGGACCGACGTCATTTGATATTCGCTACTGACAACCAACTGGCACTTTTGAAGACGGCTACACATTGGTATTTCGATGGGACATTTAAGGTATATCCCTCTCTTCCCTCTCTCTCTCCCTCTCTCTCCCTCCCACCCCTCTCAAATGTATATAATCATATATTTTTTAAATTATTTTGAATGATTCATAACTTAAGATTTACTCCATTGACAGGTGGTACGAAAACCCTTCACCCAATTGGCTTCAATTAACGTGTTCATCAGAAGAGGCCAGAGCATGAAGCAAATAGCTGTCATTTATTTCCTAATGAGTGGCCAGTCTACAGAAGACTACGTCAGATGTTTACAGGTAATTACAAAAACAATATTATAAAAACATCCATTTTTGTTTAACAGTAACATTAAGTAATACATGGTATAATGTAATTGAATATATGGTGATGAATATAATGATAAACAAATGTTTCAGACATAACTTCTTTATAAATTGCCTAATTTGTTTTTATCTAGGCTACACAACGTCTTGTCGACAGAAAGGTGGAAGTGGAGAGCTTCAGAGTAGATTTCGAACGCGCCGTGTAAACTGATGAACTAAATGTTTGCAAAAACGTTTCTTATATTATACTTTTAACATAGAATTTAAAAGTATATGTTTTATCTTTACAGATACCAGGAAGGAGAGATGTCCGCTACCTCTCTGTTGAAACAGGTGTCGATAGTGTACAAAGTCAGATTAACACGGGAAGATTCAACTGACAGTGATGAGTGAAAGAATTTGTCCGTTTCTGTTCTTTTCTTGTATATATGTTAAAATAATAAATTTGTCATTTTTCAGTATCAATAGTCAAAGAAATTGACTTTATTTAAGTTCTGTAAAATGTGTTTATTACTTGTATAAAATGTTTTTTGTGTCTTTGAATGTTTCTTGTCAATATTTCTGTTCTGTTCTGTTCTGTAAAACGTGTAAAAAATATGTTTGTTTCTTTAAATGTTTCATGTCAATTAAATATTTCATATATTTTATCAAAGTCGTGTTTTTCTTTAGCTTTTCCATTTAACCTATTAGACCTGAAATATATAATGTATCATATAAGATATTCGTACCAACTATTCTATGCCCGAATTGTAAAAAAAAACAACAATTAAACTACATCGTGGATTGCTCAAACTCAAAAGAATCCATACAGTACTTCCGAAATTGAATATTTCTACAGTGAAACGGTAATTTTTAACAGTAAAAAAATAACACTTTTAAAAGAGGTGTCGGCTTGTCTGGATTTTTTTCTTGAGGTGTCGAGTTGTCTGAAAAAGGTGTCGGTTTGAGCGAAAAGGGGTCGGGTTGACCGGGTGTCGGTTTGTCTGGGTGTCGGGTTGTCTGGATACCACTTATATTTTATCTATTCAGAACGGTAATTCTTAATTAAAAAGTACTTTCGTTTTTGAAATGCATTTCCGGTCCGGTTATAAATCATTAACTTTGTTTTACTAACATCTAACAATGAAACAGAAGATATATTTTCCATACACATACTTCAGTTACCTACTGACTAGTTAAATATGCACACACCTGCCATTATCTTTTCAGAACGGTAATTCTTAATTGAATAGTACTTTCGTTTTTGAAATGCATTTCCGGTCAGGTTATAAATCATTAGTTTTGTTTCACTAACATCATACAATGAAACAGAAGATATATTTTCCATACACATACTTCAGTTACCTACTGACTAGTTAAATATGCACACACCTGCTATTATCTATTCAGAACGGTAATTCCTAATTAAATAGTACTTTCGTTTTTGAAATGCATTTCCGGTCAGGTTATAAATCATTAATTTTGTTTTACTAACATCTAACAATGAAACAGAAGATATATTTTCCATACACATACTTCAGTAACCTACTGAATAGTTAAATATGCACACACCTGCCTTTATATATTGTTGAAATGCATTTGCTATCCGGTTATAAATCCTTATTTTTGTTTTAGAAATATTACTCACCTGTCTTGTCTTGTCTTGTCAGATAACACCAGTTTAAAGCACAGTTTATTTCAACATGAAATGGAGAAGAGTTCTTTCAACATTAGGTTTGGTCCGTACTTTCATCGTATAGACACTCTTTGTCTTCAATATAACTGCTTCACTAGTCCTCTATGATGGAATCCTTGGCTTTGGTCAGTTCCGTTAAATGTTTCCTAACGATAGCTTACACATTTTCCTGGACACTGGCTCAACCTTATATTAGCACATTATTCGCGATACTTTTTGGGGACCAGGCATTACACATATTTGCTGTTTAACGGTGCTGAACGCAGGTTAATTCAAAAAGGTAGAGGCTAAATGTCAAGAATGTTCAGATGAGTGCGCATGATCAACACCTGTTTAGTCACTCAATTTAAAAAATATGCTATAACTGCGCATTACATTAACATAAACACAAAAGTCTATGTATATATACTCCACTTAAACCTAATATAGCCTATTTCAAATATTATGTTACTAGTGTAGATACAATGGCAATAGTTTATTTCACACTGGACAGATATTTAGTCAGAAAGAAATATATAGCCAAAGTGTGGGTTAATAAAATATATTAAATCAAAGGATAAAACGTCGGTATTTAGAAGGAAACCAGCGGAACACCAGTTTTTAATCTCGATACAAAAACTAATCTTTACACTAAAACGGTTGTCAACTAATTGAAAGTATTGGATGTACCTCTTAATAAATCTAATATTTCAGTTTTGTGTAGTTTTGTTATTTTTTGAAATCAGTTCAGTTGCCTCTATAAGAATTAATGTAGCATCTATAAGTGTTTCCAATGGAAATGATAATGTACACATATAACAACTGCTTTTAAAGGGAGTATATCAGGGGAAAAGTTGGATAAAAAGCATCTCATTATCAATAATAAATAAAAAAAAAACCGAATGATTTGTTATGTCACACCCACCAAAAATGTGATAAAATCGATATTTAAATTAGATTGATAAACATGAAACGAAATCTCCATTCTAAATATAGACAGCACTTAAATACTGTTTGACGACGTTCACGTCGTAATTTTGAGTTTTACTAAGATGAAACATATTTGTTACGTGTAAAACGAATCGCATATTAATATCCAAATGAATCTCACGTTACCCATTAAATATGTCACAAATACATTGAATATGTTGTCATTTTAAGCAGGAAATATAGTTTAGTCTAACCTAGGCGCTTAGCTCAAGTTAGTAAATCCCTTTTCAATATATTATTTTTGCATGTTTAAATACATTTTATTTTGGCTATACGGGGTCAGTGAGTATATAAAGGCATGCTTTACTGGAAACAAATGTTTTTAGCCAATTTTAAAATTTTGAAAAATCTTGATGAATTCCTGTTTTACTCTTGAATTGACCTTGCACGTTTTTTTAAGTATAAAAATCGAGAAATTAGTTCAAAACTAGTCTTAACTCAATACAATATAAACTGAACAGGTAGTTTAGACCAGTTTTCATAAAGCCCTAGAAATATGAACTTGAAAATGGTCGCTCGCATATAACTATTTGTATTTGCATGACCATGATTTAAAGGGAGTATATCAGGAAACAATGTTTTAGATGCCTTAAAAATACATATTCTAAACCATGAAAGTTGCATTAAAATTGTATCATAACTTATGAAAGTATATTTTTTAATACAATAATGCTATCTACGTCTGAGGCAGATATTGCTGCTATCTAAGACTGGAGCAGATATTGCTGCTATCTTAGTCTGAGGCTGACATTGCTGCTATCTAAGTCTGAGGCTGACATTGCTGCTTTCTAAGTTTTTGGCAGATATTGTTGCTATCTAAGTTTGAGGTAGATATTGCTGCTATCTAAATCTGAGGCTGACATTACTGCTATCTAAGGCTGATGCAGATTTTGCTGCTATTTGAGTCTGAGGTAGATATTGCTGCTATCTAAGTTGTATATACAGATATTGCTGATATGTAAGTCTGGGGCAGATATTGCTTCTATCTAAATTTGAAGCAGATATTGCTGCTATCTAAGTCTGAGGCAGATATTGCTTCTATCTAAATTTGAAGCAGATATTGCTGCTATCTGAGTCTGAGGCAGATATTGCTGCTATCTATGTCTAAGGCAGATATTGCTGCTATCTAAACCTAAGGCATACATTGCTACTATCTAAGTCTGAGGCAGATATTGCTGCTATCTTAGTATGAGACAGATATTGCTGCTATTTAGTGTGAGGCAGACATTGCTGCTAAGTTCGAGGCAGATATTACTGCTACCTAAGTCTGAGGCTAATATTGCTGCTATCTAAGTCTGATAGAACCACCGTCCTTCCGAAAGTAACTGGCAAACTTTCTCACGTAAAGTTTTGAAGCGAGCGGGACGACTCAAACCTACGACCTTAGCGGTGAGAGGTTAGTGATCTCGAAACGGTGCGTTCGTTTAAGTGTCTAGTTTTAGTCACAGTTAAAAGTATATCTATGACATTGTTAGATTCGTATACAAGCATCACGTAATCTCTATATACCAGTTTGAAAATATTTCAAACCAGATCACATGTTTACAACTTTTTTGTGCACAAATATGGTCTTACCAACACCCAAAAGGTGCGCAACTCAAATGAGAAATGGACGCTCTACCACTTGACCACCGCTTTAGTAAACACACAAAGTACCATTGTGTTATCAAAGAGGTAAAGGAAAATGTTTTCTACAGATGCTTCTCTGTGAAGTATTTGTTCAAGCTTATTTACTTCTCAACACTGAGGTCTCGCTAAGTCATAGGTTGGAGGTCAAAGATTGAAGCCAATTAAGGTTCAAAGATTTTGAGTGAAAGAGTGTGTCAGTGATTTGCAGATGACTTAGTGGTTCAACTCGGATGATTAATGTGAAGAAAACCGTCACCAGTAAAACTGGATACCACATAAAACCTACACATGCAAGGTAAATGGCATCAAACCCCAATTTAAACTTTAATTTCGAAATCCAGAAGTTTTTTTTATCATCATTGTCTTTAACCAAGACTAATGACTCATTTATACAAGTGTTTACTGATATGTTGGCAAAACTAAATAATACTAAGAAAGCATCAGTTCACGAACATTATTTATTCAATCATATCATCATTCAATCTATAAAACAATTCACTCAATTATTTATATACAAAGTTTGTTAAAAAAATATGGACTTTTGTAATAGTTTCAACATTTAATGAATAAAAGTTATATTGCCAAGTAAAGTAACATATCCTCTATGCAAGTATGCCAAATTTCAAATTAATATTGAATACTGTTGCATAGCAACAGCGCTAGAAATATGCATGTAATGGCTATTCAGAGCAGTCAGACGACGTCAACGACGTCAAGTATTTGCACAATGCTTCACCGGTCAAATCTACATGAACTTCAGTTTAAACTCATTGCATCAGTGCACAGTTTAAAGAAAACTTACATAGATGTGTATGATAAATAAGTGAGGTATATATATATGAATTGCATCCAAGTGGGAGCTTGGACAAGATGTGATTTGGTCAGATAAATGTCATGCAAACATTTGACGTTGACATAATCGGACTGCTCCACATAGCCATTACATGTATATTTTCTGGCGCTATTGCTACATGACCGTATTCAATATTTTATATAAATTTATCAATATTTCACATTATTATACAATGCATACATATATAATAAAAATCTTATATTCCTTAAACTATGAGATTACATTAATCTTCATTATTATTACAATAGTCTTGATCACCTGCGACGGTTGCTTTTCTAAAAGACACATATTGTTGACAAGTTGTGCAGAAGAAACATTTGAATCTTGAAGTAATATCTGATTGGCTGAAACAAACACACCTCTGCAAAGGTTACGTTTTAATAAAATTAAAAAAGATTTTTTTAGACAGAAGTCATTGCATTTATCTTGTACAAGATGTTTGTCAAATAAAAATATGTAATAAATAAAACTAAATGTAGAAAACAATCAACTAAACAATATTAAATACTATAGAAATCTCCGAGGTACCTGATTGTTTGATCAACCAATCAAAACCTTTAATGGGATACCGTTACATTTTTGTCGACGATGAAACCTTTCGGGACTTTTGTCCGTGAGAAAAACAAGCATGGGTGATGATCAAGACGATTATTACAACACCATTTTTGTTTTGTGACATTTATGTTAAACAAAGTATTTCCATGGGAACAAAGAATTATTTCTTAATCGTATACATCATACCAAGGAATAAGATTGAAAAAACAGCTTATTGAAATGTTGCGAAATACCGTTTTCAGTCAACTGCCATCTATCTCACGAATACAGATCATATATATTACTTTGCCATATGAAATTCTCCACAAAAGATCACCATTCACGGCAATCTGTGTTTATAACTATTGAAGTCCAACTTTTACGTAAAGATACATTGTTTTTTTTTTAAATTCAAGATGATACTGTATGATTAAAACTTCATAAAACATGAAAGATAACATAAAATATATCATAAAACATTCATTAATGTTCAAGTAATTAGTTGCCTGTGAATTTTGAATGAATAATTTACCTTTTTGTTTAATTCAAGACCGTTTTGCATGATTAGAACTTCATTAAACATTAAAGATAACATAAAACTATCATGAATGTACAAAAAATAATTTTTCATGATTTATGTGCCTTTCTTTAATCCAAGACCGTTTTGCATATACAGTCAAACCTGTGTAAGCGGTCACCTTTATTAAGCCGCTACTTTTCCTAAGCAGCCATTTGTAACAACGTGCCTTAAAAGGCAAATTTTGCTCTTTCCCTTTAATGTCTGCTTAAGACAGGTTTGACTACATATATACATAATATTATATTTATTTTTGTTTATAAAATTACCACATACACATTACATACAATCATTCAGACACATATATATTAGGATTAATAAATGGGGTTTTACGGTATACCAACATATTATAGGTTATTCTACGCGAACAGGACTGTCGTCTTACTATAAAACTCGTTCAATTATCTATGTTAAACAAACATTTTAGTATTTTTAAAGTTTGTTATACGTTTTCTGTTCTCTCTGTTCTTATTCTCTTACAATGGTGTCTTTTTCTCCTTCATATTTATTTTTTATTTGTATACAACTGCCATATTCTATATGTTATTTGTTAAACTGTAGGGAGAGGGCCGAATCTATTGTTGGAAGAACTTGTGGCGCAACCCCATTTCTGTATATATATAAATGGAAATAAAATATGTTTAAACCAAAGAAGGAAGGAAGATTCCAGGTTCACGCTACATGTGAAAATAACAAATATCAACAAATGAACATGCAAAATGAACCAATAACCTCGTTACCTGCAGGTCTGCAGGGTTTCAGCAAATTCTATAGAATTACTAAAATTGTCGCTTCTTATGAAATACATGAGTGATTCTACTTTAACCATCACTCATATGGCTCCCTGGATCCATACATGGGTTGGTAATTTAACCACAATAATGAACATGGGAAAAATGATAAAATGAACATGACACCCATTCGGAGGATTCCTGCCCCTCTGCAGAGATCGACAGTGATTCTATTCACAGCCAGAACCACACATGCTCATATAATACAAACATTTCTCTCTGTTTTTTTTTTCATTTTTGTTCAGTATAATGAGTATAATTATATAAACTCCTTTTAGGATGTGCTTAAAATGTATATCAAACTCATTTTCTATTTATACACGCAGCAAAAGTATAAAACAGTATATAATTCTCTTAAATATGATCGTCTCATGGAATATTAGCCCCTAGATCATCCTTATCTAAAAGATCAAGGTCACACTTACAGGTTAAAGGTCAGAAATAAGTACACAATTTCGTGTCTGATCCATATCTAGTAAACCAGCAGACAGATTTTGAAATAACATGGAACAAATGTTCACCATAATCAGACGATGTGTAGCGCGCAAGACCTAGGTCTCTAGCTCAAAGGTCAAGGTAACACTTAGAGGTTAAAATTAAGAACAAAGTTTCGTTCGTGTCCGCTCCATTTTCCTCTTAACCACTGAACAGATATTAAAGTTATATAGCAAAAATGTTCACTATAACCATACGGGGTGTTGCGCGCAAAACTCGTGTCCATAGTTCAAAGATCAAGATGATACTGAAGTCAAAGCTCAGAAATACTGCAAATTGTTTTGTCCACTCCATATTTTATAAACAACTTGACAAATTTTAAAATAGCATAGCACAAATGTTCACCATAGACCAGGGTGACACTCAGAGGTAAAAAGTCAGATTTATTGTTTACACAGTTTTTTTTATACTTTTTTAAATTTCTCATGATGTCTGTCACAATGTCACACCAAAACACTGTTGTAGTGGTTAATATCACACCTGCCACAATGTCACACCTCAAACACTGTTGTAGTGGTTACTATCACACCTGCCACAATGTCACACCAAAACACTGCTTAAGTGGTTAATATCACACCTGCCACAATGTCACACCAAAACACTGCTTTAGTGGTTTATATCACACCTGCCACAATGTCACACCAAAACACTGCTTTAGTGGTTAATATCACACCTGCCACAATGTCACACCAAAACACTGCTTTAGTGGTTTATATCACACCTGCCACAATGTCACACCAAAACACTGCTTTAGTGGTTAATATCACACCTGCCACAATGTCACACCAAAACACTGCTTTAGTGGTTAATATCACACCTGCCACAATGTCACACCAAAACACTGCTTTAGTGGTTTATATCACACCTGCCACAATGTCACACCAAAACACTGTTGTAGTGGTTTATATCACACCTGCCACAATGTCACACCAAAACACTGCTTTAGTGGTTTATATCACACCTGCCACAATGTCACACCAAAACACTGCTTTAGTGGTTTATATCACACCTGCCACAATGTCACACCAAAACACTGCTTTAGTGGTTAATATCACACCTGCCACAATGTCACACCAAAACACTGCTTTAGTGGTTAATATCACACCTGCCACAATGTCACACCAAAACACTGCTTTAGTGGTTAATGCTTTAGTGGTTAATATCACACCTGCCACAATGTCACACCAAAACACTGCTTTAGTGGTTAATATCACATCTGCCACAATGTCACACCAAAACACTGCTTTAGTGGTTAATATCACACCTGCCACAATGTCACACCAAAACACTGCTTTAGTGGTTAATATCACACCTGCCACAATGTCACACCAAAACACTGCTTTAGTGGTTAATATCACACCTGCCACAATGTCACACCAAAACACTGCTTTAGTGGTTAATATCACACCTGCCACAATGTCACACCAAAACACTGCTTTAGTGGTTAATATCACATCTGCCACAATGTCACACCAAAACGCTGTTGTAGTGATTAATACCACACCTGTCACAATGTCACACCAAAACACTGTTGTAGTGATTAATACCACACCTGTCACAATGTCACACCAAAACACTGTTGTAGTGATTAATACCACACCTGTCACAATGTCACACCAAAACACTGTTGTAGTGATTAATACCACACCTGTCACAATGTCACACCAAAACACTGTTGAAGTGATTAATACCACACCTGTCACAATGTCACACCAAAACACTGTTGTAGTGATTAATACCACACCTGTCACAATGTCACACCAAAACACTGTTGTAGTGATTAATACCACACCTGTCACAATGTCACACCTAAACACTGTTGTAGTGATTAATACCACACCTGTCACAATGTCACACCAAAACACTGTTGTAGTGATTAATACCACACCTGTCACAATGTCACATCAAAACACTGTTGTAGTGATTAATACCACACCTGTCACAATGTCACACCAAAACACTGTTGTAGTGATTAATACCACACCTGTCACAATGTCACACCAAAACACTGTTGTAGTGATTAATACCACACCTGTCACAATGTCACACCAAAACACTGTTGTAGTGATTAATACCACACCTGTCACAATGTCACACCAAAACACTGTTGTAGTGATTAATACCACACCTGTCACAATGTCACACCAAAACACTGTTGTAGTGATTAATACCACACCTGTCACAATGTCACACCAAAACACTGTTGTAGTGATTAATACCACACCTGTCACAATGTCACACCAAAACACTGTTGTAGTGATTAATACCACACCTGTCACAATGTCACACCAAAACACTGTTGTAGTGATTAATACCACACCTGTCACAATGTCACACCAAAACACTGTTGTAGTGATTAATACCACACCTGTCACAATGTCACACCAAAACACTGATGTAGTGATTAATACCACACCTGTCACAATGTCACACCAAAACGCTGTTGTAGTGATTAATACCACACCTGTCACAATGTCACATCAAAACGCTGTTGTAGTGATTAATACCACACCTGTCACAATGTCACATCAAAACGCTGTTGTAGTGATTAATACCACACCTGTCACAATGTCACATCAAAACGCTGTTGTAGTGATTAATACCACACCTGTCACAATGTCACACCAAAACACTGTTGTAGTGATTAATACCACACCTGTCACAATGTCACACCAAAACACTGTTGTAGTGATTAATACCACACCTGTCACAATGTCACACCAAAACACTGTTGTAGTGATTAATACCACACCTGTCACAATGTCACACCAAAACACTGTTGTAGTGATTAATACCACACCTGTCACAATGTCACACCAAAACACTGATGTAGTGATTAATACCACACCTGTCACAATGTCACATCAAAACGCTGTTGTAGTGATTAATACCACACCTGTCACAATGTCACACCAAAACGCTGTTGTAGTGATTAATACCACACCTGTCACAATGTCACACCAAAACACTGATGTAGTGATTAATACCACACCTGTCACAATGTCACATCAAAACACTGTTGTAGTGATTAATACCACACCTGTCACAATGTCACACCAAAACACTGTTGTAGTGATTAATACCACACCTGTCACAATGTCACATCAAAACACTGTTGTAGTGATTAATACCACACCTGTCACAATGTCACACCAAAACACTGATGTAGTGATTAATACCACACCTGTCACAATGTCACATCAAAACACTGTTGTAGTGATTAATACCACACCTGTCACAATGTCACACCAAAACACTGTTGTAGTTATTAATACCACACCTGTCACAATGTCACACCAAAACACTGTTGTAGTGATTAATACCACACCTGTCACAATGTCACACCAAAACAATGTTGTAGTGGTAAATATCATGAATGTGATTTTACCAATGATTCAACTTTTGGTTATCACGACTGATGAATTGTACTGATCGATGACGGATTTAGAATAAATGACAACCATGGTGATGATTATTACAGTGATATATTAAACCGTTTGTATTTATAGTTTATAACCAGCTGAAATTAGTAATAAAATTGTATTCTGCTCAATTTGCTACGATTTTCCTCAATCCAGTGTGATGAATGGTCAAGTGTGTTATTTATAGGATCTCTGTTATAGTTTAAGTTTGATTAGTATTGTAACTTGTGGGCTTCGGGTGTTGGAATGATTAGTTTTGTAACTTGTGGAGTCTCGGGAGTTGGAATAATTACTCTTGTAACTTGTGGAGTCTCAGGAGTTGGAATGATTAGTCTTGTAACTTGTGGGCCTCAGGAGTTGGAATGATTAGTCTTGTAACTTGTGGGCCTCGAGTGTTGGAATGATTAGTCTTGTAACTTGTGGGTCTCGAGGGGTTGGAATGGTTAGTCTTGTAACTTGTGGGGTCTCGGGAGTTGAACTGATTAGTCTAGTCTTGAAACTTGTGGGGTCTCGGGAGTTGGACTGATTAGTATTGTAACTTGTCGGGTCTCGGGAGTTGGACTGATTAGTCTAGTCCTGTAACTTGTGGGGTCTCAAGAGTTTGAATGATTAGTCTTGTAACTTGTGGGCCTCAGGAGTTGGAATGATTAGTCTTGTAACTTGTGGGTCTTTTGTATTAGAACATTTATTTTCTTAACAAGATGTACACTTGGATGTGATCTTTGTCATTGAAAGTTATAATCAGTCTGCCAGTGGTATTGTCGTAGCACAGTGCTTTTGGTTCGTCTACGAGGTCTGCCTTTGACAGTAGAAGTTTTGACTTCCTTGTGGAACAGTTAATCAGAAGAATGCTACGAGTTTCACAATAAGAGACCAACACATTGTTATTCTCCAGCACACATAGTCCGAAGGCATTCTTCGGGTCAGGACTGGTGATGGTGGTTTGATGGTTCCCCTTTCTGTCAAACACATGTACCCCATGTTTCCTATCTGCTACATAAACATGGGTTCCATCTTGACATATGCCAAGTTGTTTTAGGCTATAGATTATCTTCCGTCCTGCTGAGTCGGTCTTGAATTGTCGTAGTTGCTTCCCTGAAAGATTGTATACAGATACTCCTTCACCACATGAAACAAAAAGCTCTCCGTTACTATATGCCACATATCTACAGACACGGTTATCCATTTTGAATAAACTTTTGCCTTTCAGTTTGCCATTACTTGTGGATAAAAGTTGTATACATGATTGAATTATTAAAGCTACAGCAATACCATTTGGGCCTGTTTTACAAACACCACAGGGAAAGTCCAAATCACATGTCTTCACAATATTGTATTTCTTATCAAGCTTCAACAACTTATGATTATTGCAATCAGTTAACAACAGTGACCCATCATCCAGCAGACAGGAACCTGTACATTTTGCATTGTCACTGATCTTGAAGTTGCCTTCAAGACGAGCAGAACTGACTTCATCACTAAATCTTGTTGTTTTTGCCTCACATATTGACATCAAACTTCTGAAGTAATCTTCAATGCTGGTGTCAATGTCGAATTTAGTATTTCTCTCCCTGTTGGTGTGCCAACCTCTCGCAAGAGTTGTCTTCCCTGGTTCTGCTCGCTATTCCCTTGTTTCACATAAAGAAAGAGCTGTGGTTCGTTGTCTGGTTTGCATGTTTCAAGTTTCCCGATACTGACATCCAGTTGAGAGATCATATCATGGAGCTTTTGTATACTTTATCCCTGATTTCAACGTTGTTGCCTTGTCACAGACTTCATCTTTAGCTTTCTTCACAAAGCTATCAAGATATTGAACAATGCTATCTCTGAATGAATCAATATCAGCAAGACATGTGTCCTTATCTTTTTGAATTGCTTTCAGGTTTATATTTCGGATTGTCTCAAAGCTTTCTAAATCTTTCCTGACTTGCTGCATTGATTTTTTAACATCTCTAAGCTCACTGCTGGATTTAAAGCCGTTTGCCACAATTGGGATGTAGTCTACACCTTGACATAGCCTGAAAAAAACTTTATTATAGTGCATGACTGGTAAAGATGTAAATTACAAGATACCAGTGCCATTATTAGGTATTATTAAGGAATTAAGGCAAAAAGCCCTACAATTAAAAGCCACGACTGACATGAAAAAACCGCAAGATAGCTCTTGCCAGGACACGTTTATATAATTCTATACATGATTCAAATCAGAGAACCCTTTCTGAAGAATTCAGTCACCACTGGAATTGTTTGTTATAATTTTGCATACTACTAGATTGTTGTTAAAACATTTAATTAGCAACGATATTTCCCAAAATGTATTTGCTAGATGCAGTTTCAAAAATATCTCCAACTGGCAAAAGTTTGAAATACTAGGGAGGAGAATGTGATTTAATGCACCTAACATTGTAAACAATACATATGTATCTGTATTCATACACTCTCCGCAGGCTTGAGGCAGACAGTTTTATGGGTTTTTTTAGCACACTGTACCATAACTGACTGCTGTTTGTACATTAAAAACTTCGACATTACTCTACTTATTTTCCAATTAATACTGACCTTTGACATTTTACTGTCATGATTTAAATACCAATCATAGGAGCAAAGTAGTTTTTGGCAGAGTTATATTACAACTTACAAGATACAAAGATACTTAAAAGTCCAATACTAGGGTTGATAATTTAAAGTCTCAGCTCTGCAATAAAAGAACATACTAGTTAATTTTAATAATGGGATCCAATGTCGTATATCAATCATCACAGAAACTGGAAAAATGGTGATTCGAACTTGAGATCCCGGTTTGATAGTCAGACATGCTACCAACTGAGCTAACCAGGCATAGCATTGTTTATACTGGTATTTATAATATGAAGATGTAAAGTTAGTGGCTTCCACATTTCTTCCCTCATCAGCACACGGGGTACAAGGAAAGTCATAAAACGGTTCAGATCCGCCCAGAACAGATCGCGAGTATGCACCACCTGTAGCCATATTGTTGGTGTATAATATAATCACTGTGTTAAACTTCAGTTATTTGTTATTTGCCTCGCGCTTCAAGTAGATCAATCGATATATTCATGTCATGTGATTACCATATATGGCTTCAACTCTGTCTACTTCCTAGAAGTCATTGAAATATTATTAATTACATATAAGACGTAGATAGTAGTTTAACATAAAAATAGTCCCATTGAAGTATACACTTTACGAGCATAGTTTTTAAACAAATTCATACCTCAATAATTACTAAAACTATTCGTTAGGGTGCACTAAACCAGCGTCAGATCAAGGTCTACATTTGGGTTTCAAACAGATATTGGATATAGTTAATAAACCCTTATAATAGCTGTATTGTATAATTCATTCAGTTTACATAATACAGACAGTACAAAAAGCCATTGAATGTTTACGTGATACTCAAGCGTTTTATTATGTACCGTAAACAAGATCAAAAGATATCTACCGATTGAATGTTTGATAAATGTTTATATTATAACTATAGTCTTACTGCCTACACTTTGCACAGTGAATATACTGACTACCTAAATGTTTACCGATTGAATGTTTGATAAATGGTTATATTATAACTATTATTTTTTTAATTCGCTTTGTTTAAACAAAAACAAATAATTTCTTTTCTTTTCAAAGCAAACTGAGGGCATTGGTACAAGACATGGTATAGGAATCGTTACTTGCATTGCCGTTATAACATCGAACAACAACACAGAACGGGCAACTAATGTCAATATATTACTGTTATTTAAATTCTTTATCTAAACTATTCATGCTAGTCTGATCCAAGCAATCATATAATATTATGTTCACAATATCAAAATGACATATATCCCTAACAAACATGCAACATTTTGCGCGTTTATAAGCCTATTTCATAATGTGAGAATTGAAGTACGGTAGAATTCGTAACAAACGTTCTCAGACGCCAGTCTGTGCCAAAATGATTGCATACTTTTTGATATACGATAGCAAATGACATACATTTCAGTCAAACAGGTAACATTTACGCTCATGTACTAGCAATTTATATCAACGCAGGTTACATACAACAAAAAAAACAATGACGTGTTGTTGTCTGATAAATCTTCCTTGTTGATAAAGCCCCGTATTATTACGTAGAATAAAACATAATGATATATCATAAAAGGTATATAACACCGGCAAACATGGTCATATACCATGCTCTGGTATTCTCCCTTCGATACACTTATACATTGCAACAATAGAGGTAAACTGGATAAAGTTAAATACTGAAACATTATTCAACATATCTGAGAATGAACATATTCAATAAATATTATAGATGTTTGGCAGGATGATACAGATTTCGTCAGAACCTTTACACGCATCCTAAAATAAATTAAGATATATTTACGTATTTCATATTTATCTTAACAATTACATACGTCATCCTCAATGTATCTCATGGTAAAACAAGTACAAAGCTTATGTTATGATGGAATGAACTGCTCAAGAACACAAAACATGGTTCTTATTTGTTATAGTTTCCAGGCCTCTTTGGCATTTTGAAGAGTAAAACCTTTTATCGTTTTTATGAGATATAGTAAATGTGTATATGCGTAGAATGTATGCTAAGGGAAGTAACTTCATTACCTTCTTGCTAAAATACTAGGATTATTCACCTTGCATATATTGTAACAATTACTTTATCTACGTTAATGTTATATTTATAACAACTATCGATTTTGTTTGTGGGTAAATTTATTTTAGTTATTTCTGAATAAATGTAAAATTACAGCTTTGTGTAGTTTTATTTATTATAAATTCGCTCAGAAGTAGTGTCTAAATTTAACAACCATCGTTGTTGAAACTCACAAACAATTTTCTTTTGTTTGAATTGAGTTCACTGCGGTCTACAGTACATTGTATTCAGTCTAAATTTATTTAAACTAATATAATTTAGCTTGATTGTGAAGTAAACTCAGAGCGTTTATGAACCGCTTTCCAATATTCTTCCTGGATAGAACCAGTACTGAGTGTTGTCCACTTCCTGAATAGAAGCAGTACTGAGTGTTGTTTTAAAGAGGCATCGAGTTGAGCTTGGGATTGAACCCAAATCCTTTCGCGTGAATGGTCAACACTCTATCCACTACACAACCTTGTCGATTATTTATCAAACTAAATGGCAAGTTATATTTAATGTTGGGCAAGGAGTAGATTTTTATATATCAAGTATACTACTCTTCCTGATTTTCCGGGCTAAAGGTCACACAAAAAATAATCGTAAGCGTAAAATGTCCTCATTTCCTTAAATCTAAAAGGAAAAGTTCACCACCTAAAATTACAATAAAACTCCTTTCTTTTAATACCAAACTCACTCATTGTTGGTTGGTTCAGAGGAAGTTGTGTTTATAAAACTCCAAATGTGCCACCTGAAAGTTTGCAAGTGCCTGCAGCTGCCTATCTCTGTTTATGTGTTTCTGGCTATGCCAGCCTAAAATGTTTGTTCATCTGCAACCTCTATAAACCAGTTTGAAAATATTTCAAACCAGATCACATGTATATAACCTTTTTTTGCAAGCAAAAAATGGTCCTACCGTCACTCAAAAGTGGCGCAGCTCTGTAGTGAGGCTTGAACCCCAGTGTAAGAAATAATATGTTTAAATAAATCTAGAAATCAAACAAACACACAACACAAAGTTGTTGTATGGTGTTTAGAGTCGCTTTCAACAATGTTCAGCCATATAGCGACAGTGTCTACTTAAGACAATATTCTGAGCACGGTCACACTGGAAATTATCATGATGCAGGCACATGGTTTGATACCCAACCGAGTCAAATTTTTTTGACACCAGATCGACCAAACCTAAAATTTTCCTCTAAATGCTGAGCGCCAAGGGAGGAAGCAGCTTAGCATCATGTTTTAAGTATTTGCACTGACCCGGCCGGTGATTGAACTCACGACCTACCGCATGAGAAGCAGATGCTGTACAACTAGACCACAGCTGCGGTATTATTGTGTGATCAAAGACAGATAACAAAGAGAAAAATGTCTGCTTTAGTAAAAAATGCTTCTCTGTGGAGTATTTGCTCAAGATCACTCGCCTTAACCTCTGAGATCACGCGAGGTCGTAGGTTGGGGGTCAAAGATTGCAACGAAGTTTGGGTCAAAGATTTTAAGTAAAAGAGCTTGCCAGTGATTTGCAGATGACTTAGTTGCTCAAGTCGTATTATTGTTAAAGAAGAATCCACCATGAAACTAGATACCACATTAAATCAAACCTGCAAGATGATGTAAATGGCATCAAACCTCAATTTAATCCTTAATTTCGAAATCAAGAAGTTTTTCATCATTAATGTCTTTAAGCAAAGACTAACGACTCATTTATACAAGTGTATACTGGTATGTTGGCAAATCTAAATAATACTTAGAAAGCATCAGTTTACGATCATTCTTTATTCAAACATATCATTATTCAATCAATAAAACATTCTCTCAATTATGTATATACGAAATGTTAAAAATATGAGGAATTTTCATTTTCATATTGATAATGAATACCGTAACGTAGCATCAGCGCTATAAATATGCATGTAATTGCTACCCGGAGCAGTCCGATGACCCCAACTACGTCAAGAATTTGTACAATATTTATCGGTAAAATTTACATGAACTTCAGTTCAAACTCATTGCAACAATACACAGTTCTAGGAAGAGTGATATATAGATGTGAATGATAAATGAGTGAAACAAATATAGATGAAGTTCACCCAAGCGCCCATTGGGTACTTGGACAAGATGTGATTTGGCCAGTTAAATGTCATGCAAACATTTGACGTTGACATAATCAGACTGATCCATATAGCCATTACATGTATATTTTCTGGCGCTGTTGCTACATGACCGTGTTCAACATTTTACATAAATTTACCAATATTTCACAGTATTATACAATGCATACATATATAATAAATATCTTATATTCTTTAAACTATAAGATAACATTAATCTTCATTCAACTTCAATGTAGAAATCCAGAAAAACTTTTTAGTAGAAGTTTTTCATCATCATTGTCTTTAAGCCAAGACTAACGTCTCATTTATACAAGTGTATATTGGTATGTTGGCAAAACTAAATAATACATAGAAAACATCAGTTTACGATCATTCTTTATTAAATCATATCATGATTCGATATATAAAAATATCCACTCAATTATTTATATATGCGTGCATAAATATACATAAGTACTCAGTTTACGATTATATTTTATTCAACCATATCATAATTCAATCTATAAAAAAATCACTCAATTATGTATATACGAGGTGTGTTAAAAATAAGCGTTCTTTTGTAATATTTTCAACATTTAATGAATAAAATTTATTGCCATGAAAAGTAATATATCGTCTATGCAAATGCCAAATGTTATATTGATATGGAATACCGTTGCGTAGCAACAGTATTAAAAGATGCATGTAATGGCTACCCGGAGCAGTCTTATGATCTCATCAACGCCAAGTATTTACTCAGTGTTTACCAGTCGAACATACATGAACTTCAGTTTAAACTCATTGCATCATTGCACAGCTCAAAGAAGAGTTATATAAAGATGTGCATGATAAATGAGTGAAAAAATATATATGAAGTGCATCCAAGAGTCCAGTGGGTACTTGGACAAGATGTGATATGGCAGTTAAACGTCATGCGAATATTTGACGTTGACGTAATCGAACTGATCCGGATAGCCATTACACATGTATATTCTAGCGCTGTTGCTACATAATCGTTTTTATAGCCACGCCGAAAGCCTTTTTGTCTGTGAGAAAAACAAGCGTCGGAGATGATCATGACTATAATTTTAATACCATTTTTTTATGACATTTATGTTTAACAAAGTATGTCCATGGGATCAAAGAATTATTTTCTAAACCATGTACATGATACCAATGATTTAAATTGAGAAGCGTAAGCTGCTCATTGAAATCAAGGACTTATATAGAAAAGGAAAAGCAACTGATTTAAATTTTATGATCACTTGAGTATTCACGCAAAATGTTTAAAACTCGTTTATCAGTTCCATTCATCTCAGAAATACAAATCAAAAACCTTCTTTGCACAATAGAATTCTTTACAAAGCAAGACAATTCCAAGCAAATTGTCTTTAAAATTGCTGAATTACTTGATAACAAAATTTATATGCTGAAACTAAAGAAAACAACAAAAATACTTAAAATTTTACTTCAAACTGCAATATTTGTTTTTCAAAATTACTTACGTGTATAAAACATTATAAAACATCTACTTAAAGTGCACTGGTCTTATTCAAGACCGTTTTGCTTGATTAAAACTTCATAAAACAATAAAGATAACATAACATTTCTAATACAGAAAAGGAAAAGCAACTGATTGAAATTTTAAAAACACTTGCGTATTAACGCAAAATCTCGTAAAATCTCATTTTCAGTTATTGTAATTCTATTCATCTCAGAAATACAAATAGAAATTCGTTCTTTGCAGAATGGAATTTTCTACAAAACAAGACAATTTTCAGCAAATTGTGTTTAAAATTGTTGAATTACTTATGATAACAAAATTTGTATACTGCAACTAAAAACAAAAAAAGTAAAAACATTCTACTTCAAACTGCAGTGTTTTTAATTCAATATCATTTTATGTGTTTAAAACATTATAAAACATCTAAGGTTACATAATGCTTACATTTTATGTATAAGAAATGCGATTGAATGATTAATTTGCCTAAATATTAATTCTTCATGTGCTATTTTATCAATATATAGTAGAGAGATGCAAGTTTCCTATCCTGGTTATATAAGTCCTTGGTGAAATGTTGTGAAAATTAACATTTTCATGCAAAATCTCGTTTTCATTTATTTATTTAAACTGCAATCCATTTCGGGATTACCGACCATATTTATTACTTTGCCAAAAAAAGAATAAACCATAAAAGGACACCATTCACAGCAATGGGTATGTACAATGTTGAAGTCTAATTGATTACAAAATGTGTGTAGTGCCGAAATGTGTGTAGTGCCACTATAAATATAACAATTATTTGGAATTTTTACCTAAATGTGCATTAGCCTTTTTTAAATTCAAGTCCGTGTTGAATGATTAAAACTTTAAAGATAACATAAAACTTACATTAATGTACACATCAGTTGCCTGTGAATTTTGAATGTTTAATTTGCCTGTTTTTAATTCAAGACTGTTTTACAAAACTTTATAAAACATCAAAGATAACATTAATGTACAATAAACAAGTTACCAGTGAATTTTGAATAATTAATTTGCTTTTTTTAATCGAAGACCGTTTTGCATGATTAAGACTTCATCAAATATTAAAAATATCATAACAGAACTTATAGTTATGAACAAACAATTAGTTGCCTGTGAAGTTTTTAATGATTATAGTATGCCTTTTTATAATGCAAAACCATTTAGCATGATTAAAACATCATAAAACATTAAAGATAACATAAAACTTTTATAATGTATAAAAAAATAGATGCCAGTGATTTTTAAAATTATTAATTTGCCAAAACAAGAAATGTTCATGCTTTTTTATTGACAGTTAAATTCGGAAGAGGCAAGTTTCTAATCGTCTTTGATACCTGTGTAAGCGGTTACCTCTATAAAGCAGCTACTTGCCTTAAGCAGCCATATTTGCTATTTCCCATTTATATGCGTGCAGAGCATATTAACCTGTATTAAGCAAAAACCTGCATTTAAAGGCCAATTTAGCTCCTTTCCATTTACTGACTGCTTAAGACAGATTTTATCACACACACACACACACACACACACACACACACACACATTCTATTTATTTGTTTATGAAAAATACCATAAGCACATTTCATTTCCATACAATCATGCAAACACACATATAAAATAAACTTTATTTTTCACTTTTTGTTCAGTATAATGAGCATAATTATATAGACTCCTTTTAGGATGTTTTTCAAATGTACATCAAACACAATGGACATTGTTTGATAATCCCATCTACATTATTGATTCGCAATAGATGACTATACATAACAGCCCATTGAATATTGTACAATGCAAACATGTGTAGTTTCAGTTAAACCAACAACAAATCCTAGACATAATTTGAACTTGTACATAATGTAAGGGATGCGGAAATTAAATGCATTTCATGTCATGAGAATTATTTTCCGTATCGACTTGCAAACATTTACAAAATATTTAAAGAATGAATTTTAACTAAGAACAGGTGTTTTTACATTATTTTTTATCAGATGTACTTGATATTGAAGGTCTTCACTCAAACAGAAACATGTTTAAAAAAACTTATCATTAAGTTTCCATTAAAGATATACCAAAAAAAAAATGGAATCAACTCACATTCTCAAATGAAGGATAGTTTGTAAAAGGTAAATGATTTTAAAAGTTCATTTGAAACTTACAGCCAAGTATGTGATTGTATTTTTAACAAATTGTTTGTTTTGTGAATTTCTTAAATAAGCAGTGTCATAATTATTGCACTTTCAGTGATTGTCAAGGTTGTATTTAGCATTTTTTACAATCTATACAATTATGGAAAATAGTTATTTATTTCCACATTTTCTATTTATACACGCAGCAAAAGTATAAAATATTATAGAATTATCTTAAATTTGATTGTCTCGTGGAATATTAGCACCTAGATCCCTATCTCAAAGATCAAGGTCACACATAGAGGTAAAAGGTCAGAAATAAGTACACAATCTCGTGTCCGATCCATATATAGTAAACCATCGGACAGATTTTTAAATAACATGGAACAAATGTTCACAATAATCAAACGATGTGTAGCGCGCAAGACCTAGGTCTCTAGCTAAAAGGTCAAGGTCACACATAGAGGTTAAAGGTAAGAAAATAATAACAAAGTTTCGTTCGTGTCCACTACATTGTCTTGTTAATCAGATGACAGATTTTGAAGTTATATAGCAAAAATGTTCACCATTACCAGATGATATTACTCGGGTCCGTAGTTAAAACATCAAGGTGACACTTAGAGGTTAAAGTCAGACATACTTGCAAAAATGTGTGTCCGCTCCATATTTTCTAAATCACTCGAGACATTTTAAAATAATATGGCACAAATATTCACCAAAGATCAAGATGACACTTAGAGATAAAAGGTAAGATTTTTTTTACAGATATTTTTCACTTTGTTAGATTCCTCATGATTTGTTGATCATCAAACAACACCTTTGATCTATGCCATTGTTTTGACCCACCATGTGTTGGAATGCTACAAACTACCCTTACGTTTCGGCCCATTACCTACATAAGGGCAAGTTTACTATCGAGCATTATTATGAAGAATTACGCACGTTTGTATTGCGTTTTTTTCCAACGACTTTTGCATTTATCTTCGTAGTTTTTCTTAAAAGTTTTTCTCAGTTGTAGTGATTATTATCACATGTCAGATTTCTACTTATAAGGCTACAGGTGGGTGAGGGGCATTTATTTCCGTAGTTTTTCTTAAAAGTTTTTCTCAGTTGTAGTGATTAATATCACATGTCAGATTGCTACTAATAAAGCTACAGGTGGGGGAAGGGGCATTTATCTCCTTATTTTTTTATTAAAAGTTTTTCTCAGTTGAAGTTATAAATATCACATGTCAGATTGCTTCTAATGAGGCTACAGGTGGGGGAGGGACATTTATCTCCGTAGTTTTTCTTAAAAGTTTTTTTCAGTTGTAGTGATTAATATCACATGTCAGATTGTTACTAATAAGTCTACAGGTGGGTGAGGGGCATTTATCTCCGTAGTTTTTCTTAAAAGTTTTTCTCAGTTGTAGTGATTAATATCACATGTCAGATTGCTACTAATAAGGCTACAGGTGGGGGGAGGGGCATTTATCTCCGTAATTTTTCTTAAAAGTTTTTCTCAGTTGTAGTGATTAATATCACATGTCAGATTGCCACTAATAAGGTTGCAGGTGGGTGAGGGGCATTTATCTCCGTAGATTTTCTTAAAAGTTTTTCTCGGTTGAAGTGATAAATATCACATGTCAGATTGCTACTAATAAGGCTACAGGTGAGGGAGGGGCATTTATCTCCGTAGATTTTCTTAAAAAATTTTCTCAGTTGTAGTGATAAATATCACATGTCAGATTGCTACTAATAAGGCTACAGGTGGGAGAGGGGCATTCATCTCCGTAGTTTTTCATTTCTTAACAGATGGATGATGGTAATAGAATCTTATTCATTAATATACGTTTTTAAACAAAAAATTCAGTAGTACAAAAGTACATATTAAATTATCTAAGTTCACATCTGCCACAATGTCACACCAAAACACTGTTGTAGTGATTAATATCACATCTACCACAATGTCACTGTAAAACACTATTGTAGTGGTTAATACCACATCTGCCACAATGTCACACCAAAACACTGTTGTAGTGATTAATATCACACCTGACACAATGTCACACCAAAACACTGTTGTAGTGATTAATATCACACCTGACACAATGTCACACCAAAACACTGTTGTAGTGATTAATATCACAACTGCCACAATGTCACATCAAAACACTGTTGTAGTGATTAATATCACAACTGCCACAATGTCACATCAAAACACTATTGTAGTGATTAATATCATCACACCTGCCACAATGTCAAACCAAAAACACTTTGTAGTGATTAATATTATACATGTGATTTTACAGTTAATTCAACTGTTGATTATCACGACTGATGTATTGTACTGATCGATGGCGAATTTATTATCAATAAAAAACATAGTGATGATTATTACTGGGATATATTAAACCGTTTCTATTTATAGCTTATGGAAAAAAAAATAGAAATAAAAATGTATTCTGCTCAATTTGCTATGATGTTCCTCAATCTTGTGTGATGAATGGTCAAGTGAATTATTTATAGGAGCTCTGTTATAGTTAAAGTTTGATTAGTCTTGTAACTTATGGGTCTCGGGAGTTGGAATGATTAGTCTTGTAACTTGTGGGGCTAAGGAGTTGGAATGATTAGTCTTGTAACTTGTGGGGCTAAGGAGTTGGAATGATTAGTCTTGTAACTTGTGGCGCCTCGGGAGTTGGAATGATTAGTCTTGTAACTTGTGGCGCCTCGGGAGTTGGAATGCTTTGTCTTGTAACTTGCGGGCATCGAGAGTTGGAATGATTAGTCTTGTAACTTGTGGGCCTCGGGAGTTAGAATGATTAGTCTTGTCATTTGTGGGCCTCGGGAGTTGGAATGATTGGTCTTGTAACTTGTGGGCCTCAGGAGTTGGAATGATTAGTCTTGTAACTTGTGGGCTTCGGGAGTTGGAATGATTAGTCTTACAACTTGTGGGGCTCAGGGGTTGGAATGATTAGTCTTGTAACTTTTGGGCCTCAGGAGTTGGAAGGATAAGTCTTGTAACTTAGGGGCTCAGGAGTTGGAATGATTAGTCTTGTAACTTGTGGGCCTCAGGAGTTGGAAGGATTAGTCTTGTAACTTGTGGGGCTCAGGAGTTGGAATGATTAGTCTTGTAACTTGTGGGCCTCAGGAGTTGGAATGATTTGATTAGTCTTGTAACATATGGGCTTCAGGAGTTGGAATGGTTAGTCTTGTAACTTGTTGGGTCTCGGGAGTTGCAATGATTATTTTCTTAACAAGTTGTACACTTGGATGTGATCTTTGTCATTGAAAGTTATAATCAGTCTGCCAGTTTTATTGTCATAACACAGTGCTCTTGGTTCGTCTACGAGGTTTGCCTTTAATAGTAGAACTTCGGACTTTTTTGTGGAACTGTTAATCAGAAGAATACTACAAGTTTTACAACAAGAGACCAACACGGTGTTATTTTCCAGTGTACATAGCCCCCAAGCGCACTTCAGATCAGGACTGGTGATGGTGGTTTGATGGTTGCCCTGTCTGTCAAACACTTGTACTCCATGTTCCCCATCTGCTACATAAACCTGGGCTCCATCTTTACTTAGGTCAAGATGGCTTGTAGACAACAATAAGCACTGTCCTCTTGAGAATGTCTGGAATTTTCGCAGTTCCTCTCCTGAAAGGTTGTATACATATACTTCGTCACCACTGGAAACAAAAAGCTCGTTATTACTGTATGCCACACATCTATTGCTACTACCTATTTTGAATGAACTTTTAACTTTTAGTTTACCATTGCGTGTGGATAAAAGTTGGATATAGTTTTTGTCTAAAACTACAGCAATATTATTTGGATCAGTTTGGCATACATTCACGGGAAAATCCAAATGATATGTCTGCACAATATTGTAATTCTTATTAAATTTCAACAACTTGTGATTATGGATATCAGTTAGCAACAGTGACCCATCATCTAGCAGACAGGCACCTGTACATTTTGCATTGTCACATATCTTGTACTTGCCTTGAAGACTAAGTTTTGTTGTTTTTATATCACCTATTGACTTCAAATTTCTAAAATAATCTTCAATTTTGATGTCAATGTCGAATTTCAGAACTTCTCTCCCTGTTGTTATACCAACCTCTTGCAAGAGTTGTCTTCCCTGGCTCTCTTTGCTTTTCCATTGTTTCACACAGAAAAAGAGCTGTGGTTCATTGTCTGGTTTGCATGTTTCCAGGTTCCTGATACTGACATTCAGTTGAGAGATCATATCATGGAGCTTTTGTATACTTGTATTTATCCCTGATTGCTGCGTTGTTGCCTTGTCACAGACTTCATCTTTAGCTTTCTTCACAAGGCTATCAAGATATTGGACAATGCTGTTTCTGAATGAATCTATATCAGCAAGACATGTTTCCTTATCTTTTTGGATTGCTTTCAGGTATATATTTTGGATTGTCTCAAATCTTTCTAAGTATTTCCTGACTTGCTGCATTGATTCTTTAACATCTGTAAGCTCGCTGCTGGATTTAAAGCCTTTTGCCACAATAGGGATGTAGTCTACACCTTTACATAGTCTGAAAAAAAAAACATAATTATAGTGCATGACTGGTAAATATGTAAATTACAAGATACTAATGCCATTATAAGGGATTATTAAGGAATTAAGGCAAAGAGCCCTACAGCTTAAAGCCGCGACTGCCATGTAAAAGCCGTACGATGGCTCTTGCCAAGACAGGTTTAATTGGCAATTTTTTTTCCAAAATGTATTTGCTAGATGCTGTTTGAAAAAAATCTCCAACTGGCAAAAGTTTGAAAGACTAGGGAGGAGCTTGTGATTTCATGCACTTTGCATCGTAAACAATACATATGGATCTGTGTTTAAACACTCTTCGCAGGCTTGAGGCGGGCTGTTTTATGGTCTGTTTTAGCACCACGTACCATAACTGATTTCTTTTGTACATTAAGAATTTCGACATTATTCTCTACCCTGGCAGAAAATGTTGGGCCTTTTAATGTCCATTGGAACTAAATTAAATGATACTGCGAGGACACTTATTTTCCAATTTATATCAACGGTGACCTTTGACATTTGACTTTCATTATTTAGATACCAATCATAGGAGCAAGGTAGTCTTTGGTAGAGTTATATTACAACTTACAAGATACAAAGATACTTAAAAGTTTATTATATTAAGACCTGGTGTACGTCAGTGTCTATATCGGCACACCTTGAAGTCATTGGCCTGCATGCTTTAGTCCGAGTGCCAATTACGTAACAGGTGTGCCAATACAGTCTTAGAGGCAGACCATGTCTATATACATATATTTATATTTTCATTACATTTTGTTGACCACAATTCATTTATTGGCCATACCTACAAATAATCTCAGAAAACATTTAACAAATTTGATATTTTATGTTTTGCTTTTACTATTATTATTGTGCATTAGGATTAACCTGGCACTTATGAATATTCCGTGCATATTCGTAAATTAATTGTCGGTGTCTGAACGTTTATCGTACTTAGGAATGGCTCAATCAGAACACCACTCGGTCATTCGAAATAACGTTTACGGAAATGGCCGAGCGATGTTCCGATTGAGGAATAGCTGTACGGAAAAGGCGTTTAAATGGCCGAACATATTGACGAAGATGAATGATCGAGTGCAAGGTACAATATTACGGACAATAATTTGTGTTGTTGACATTTTTCTGTTGGTAAACAATGCCACTTATATATTATGCAACATATAACATAACACAGGGGAGTGGTTAGTAAATTTGCCAACTGTCTTATAAAAATCACACTTCTTTACCAAACCTGAATTTGTGAATCTAAAAATAAAGATATCAGGATAACTTTTGAATCGCAACCAGGAGGTCATGTTTTACCCATTACTAGGGTTGATAATTTAAAGTTTCAGCACCTCAATAAAATACCATACTATTTAATTTTGATAGATCAATTGTTCAGTTGGAAAAACAGCTTTAATATTCATTCACCATTAACTTAAATATAATTTAATTCAGAGCACAATCATAAATTACAGAAATACATTATCGTTGAAATACAAGCCACTGGTATATTTTGGGAGTGTAATTAGTAATCTTTACTGTTGAAAGTCTTGTCTCAATACAAAGATGGTCAACATTGTTAACTGAAACAGGAATATAAGTAAGTTGGTGACAAGGAAACTAACGTTTACTACTGTCAGATACACAATACATGTGTAACAGTTAGTGACATACATGTATATACTGGTTTATGTTTATTTGAATACTTAGCATCATTGTTATACCATCGAGGGCTAACGAGACTTTCCTAGGATCCAAAAAGGGTAACCGGTACTCGAGCAAACCTATCTCCACAAGAAACGGATACTTTCACGATTGAAATTGAATCAGCCGTGACAGACGAATTACAATGAGATGCAGTGTTGTATGTCACAGAATCTGGCAGAATGGTGATTCGAACTTGCGATCCCGGTTTGATAGTCAGACATGCTATCAACTGAGCTAACCAGGCATGGCATTGTTTATACTGGTATTTATAATACGTAGATGTGAAGTTTGACCTACCTGTGGTCTTTGTTGATACAGACTCCACAACAAACAACATCATGTTCTCCACAGAACATTTCTACAGGCTTGCCTGGATGGACAGTACAGTTCTCTGGGGACACAAATACAGGAGCTTGTCGGGCACCAGCCTTCATTCCTGTTTTGTCTAAAATCCGATGTGCTTTAAGTCCCTCAAATTTATTGTGATGTTTAAGACATTTGGCACAGAAATTTTGTCCACAATCCACACATCTGTTAGCGGCTTCCACATTCCTTCCGCCATCAGCACACGGGGTACAAGAATAGTCATAATATGGTTCAGATCCACGTAGAACAGGTCGCGAGTATGCACCACCTGTAGCCATTTTGTTGGTGTATATTGTTATCACTGTGTTAAGCTTTGGATAACAGTTTTATATATATTGACTCATATCTGGTACACTTTACGTTTGTGTCATGTGATAACCATATATGGCTTTAACTCTATCTATTTCCTAGTTGTCATTGAAGTATTATCAGTTACATATAAGACGCAAAATAAAAATGTGGATATACCTAAGTACTAGGTTTCGGTTTTAGTAAACTAACATACAAATACTCCAATTGAAGTAAGCACTATAGGAGGGTAGTTTTAGACAGATTCATACCTAAATAATCACTACATCTATGCATAAGGATGCACTGAATAGATCAAGGTCTACATCGTTTGACTCTGTCAATCAATTCTTATCCACCCTACCCCCTTGTAAGTGATAATAGAATGATCCAAAATCAGATATGAGAGAATCGATTATAGAAAATCGGTAAATTCATATATTAACTTTATATTGAATATTAACTACCGTAGGACTAGTACGCAATTAAAGGGAATATATCAGGATTTTTTCAAAATTTTAAAATTGGCTAAAAACTATTTTTTCCAATACAACATGCCTATACAGCTTACTGACCACGTATTGCCAAAATGATATCTATTTAAACATGTCGAAACAATACATTTAAAAGGATTTCCTAACTTGGGCTACGCGCCTAGGTATAGATTTTCTGCTTAAAAGTGCAACATATTTTATGACGTATTAAATTAATTACGAGAGTTCATTTTGATTTCAATTTGATCCGTTATACGCATAGGATTTCAGTTTAGAGGGAGAAAAACAAAAAATCTGACGGGACACATGTTTTTTAGTAGAAATATAGTGAATTTCTATCAAAGATCGGAGTTTAGGGAGTGTGGAAGAGAGAAAGAGTCGTACGCCGTTTATTTTAAAGAGTAGATCCCCTTGTAACAAGACCCCCTACAACTGTGCCTACACATAGTTTTAAGCCAAGCTACGCTCCTGTTAAGAATGACACACCAAACCATTTGCATTTAATTTATTATTGATAATGAGAGGCTTTTTTATCCATTTTAAGACATTAATAGCGTGTTTTCCGGATATAACCCTTTTAAAATCAAACACACATAGTTTAATGATATAGTTTGTATGTTCAACAAGTGGTATAAGTGGCTGCGTGGTTGGTAATCTCTATATATAACAGTTTGTAGTACTGACTACTTAAAATGTGTACGTTATTGGGGTCCAAAGAGATAATAGATATTGACGATAAACCCGTATACTGGCTGTATTTTATCACTTCATTCATTGTTAATTTTACATAATATAGACAGTAGCATGAACCACTGAATGTTTACGTGAAACTGGGGTGTTTTGTAATGTACCACAAACAAGAAACATGGTACATGATATATTAATACTACCTAGATGTTGACCGATTGAAGTTTTGATAAATGTTTATATTATATAAATATAACTATAGTATTGCTGACTACACTCAAGAGATTTCAAACCGCATCATAGAATATATTAGTGCGACATATTGCACGTCTCTGTGTCGTGCGACATATTGCACGTCTTTATGTAGTGCGACATATTGAACGTCTCTTTGTAGTACGACATATTGCACGTCTCTATGTAGTGCGACATATTGCACGTCTCTATGGAGCCTTTTAAGGGTTTTTTTTTATTTTGCGTTCTCGACATGGACAGCAGATCAGATATAAAAATAGTAAAAAAGCTGTCCATTCACCCCATATTTAATCAAGCTAAGGAATATATATGAAAACACAACACATGAAGAGATATGAAAACACAACACAGGAAGGGATATGAAAACACAACACAGGAAGAGATATGAAAATACTACACAGGAAGAAATATGAAAACTATCACAGGAAGATATATTAAAACACAAAAACGGGAAGATATATAAAAACAATACATTGGAAGAGAAATGAACACACAACACTGGAAGAAATATGAAAATACTACACAGGAAGATATATGAAAAGCATCACATGATGATATATGAAAACACAAAACAGGTAGAGATATGAAAACACTACACATGAAGCGATATGAAAACACAACACGAGATGCGATATGGAAAGCATCACATGATGATATATGAAAACACAAAACGGGCAGAGATATGAAAACACTACACATGAAGAGATATGAAAACACAACACGGGAAGTGATATGAAAACGCACCACAGGAACAGATATGAAAACACAACACAGGAAGAGATATGGAAACGCAACTTAGAGAGAGATATGGAAACGCAACACAGGAAGATGTTATGTTTGCTGAATAAAATTTTCATTTAAATAATCCGTGTTAAATATTTTATTTTAAACAAATCGGACTTATAGGTCATGTCTCTTTAACAATGTATATAGATGTTGTTATTGCATGATGTTAAGCGTCGCTTTCAACAATTGTTCCGTTATATTGCGACGTTGTCTACTTGAGACAGTATTCTAGGCGCTGCCACGCTGGGGTATCATGCCGTAGACACATGGCATGATACCCCGACCAGTCGCATTATACTGACACCGGGCCTACCAGACCTAGAACAATCCTCTAAATGCTGATCTAAAAGCTGATCGCCAAGCGAGGACGCTTATGATACAATTTTTCAAGTCATTGGTATGACCCGGACTGGGATCGAACCATCGACCTTCCTATTGCGAGGCTGACGTTCTATCACTATACTGCCGCTGCGGTCTCAATGTATATATAAAAACACAACACAGTGAATTTCTGGAAAAACTCTTTTTTCCAAAAACTTTTTTTATCTTTCGTTATTTTTATTGACAAAGTATCGAAGAGCGATCACAAAAAGGTAACCAAAAGCATTATAAATTGCAGATATATGTCACAATTATAATCAAAAGACCCCCAAAATGCATGCTTTCCCACTGGAAAGTCGTTTCGTCCAAGTTGGAATCGGAAAATCTATTTTTGGAATTGGCCAATGGGAACCGAGGTTTTCCAATTGGAGGGTTCCAATATTGACATCGGTGTTATTTAATACGAAAGTGCCGGCGTCACGTTATATTCACACGCACTACGGGAAGTCCACGCTTTTTGGGTGTACAATAATGCTTTTGTATCTGGTGTTATTGATATTTAAATGATTTGTTTCATAATATCTAAACTTTAATTGGTAAAGGTTAGAAGAAATAGTTCGTCCAATAAAATGTTTAAAATCACATTCAAAATCGAACAATATTGACAAAATGCGCGATTTTTTACTCAGTGCGTTCTTTTTTGAAACCTTAATTCTCGAAAGATACTCAAGGAAGAAACAAGAACCTGACAAATCCCATTTGATATAATACGTTTTCAATCGGCCATATCAAAGTTACCAATAATTTAAGTTTTATTAGAAAAGAAATCATCCACAATTTACTCATTTCCGAGCAATGTATATTTTTCGGCATCAAATGCTTCTTTTCAAAACCTTAATTCACGAAAGATATCAAAAATACCAATATGAATTCTTCATAATAACCATTTGGTATACTATATTTTCAATCGCCGATACTTTTAAAGTTATCTTAATCAGCTTAAATTGTTTTAAAATTCAATGTTCCTCCAAAATGTAATCATTTCTGAAAATCAACATTTCCCATTGTTTCTACGCGTTTACCGTTCAGAAAGATCTGGACCCTAAATATTAAAACTCCACGTGAAGCAATCCAACGATTTTTTAGATTTTTGTATAAAAAAAGTATTAATTGTAGTTTTTGGGATGCTTTTCTTTCACGATTTAAAGAATGTTTGCCTTTACAGTTAATTTGTGATATTTTGTTTTAATATCATCCTACACTTACTAAATTCCATTTATTTAAATGTATGTGTGGCAGGTTAAGCAATTTTATTAATTTTTATTAATTAACAGTTCCAGTGAAAATAGTTATTTAATATAAATATGGACATAACATTTGTAATTAAGACACTGACATAAACTGTCACGTGTTCTATTGACCAAAGCCCCCTCCCCCTACCCCCCCCCCCCCCCCCCCCCCCACACACACACACACGCTGCGAGAGCGTTAACAATAAAATATGGCCCCAAGATATGTTCATAG